>LQNS02278102.1:10708409-10739220 GCA_001587735.2 Parhyale hawaiensis | reverse complement strand
TGCTTGGGCTTGCTCCTCCCATTAGAAGCTCCTTGACAAAGGCCCGTGACCAGGCCTTCACTAATAACTCGGGAATTACCGGGTTCGTATCCTGGATACGGTTTGGCAAAAAATAAATTGGGTGCCTTGGAATTTTTGTCTTCAGTATTAGATAGGGGAAAAATAAGGCTTCGGACAGAAGGACGGACAAACGGACTCACGGACTGACGAACAGACGGCTCTCTTATTATAGTATAGATTAACCGACGAGATCAGCACATCCCCAAAATTTGATATATTTGTTATAAAATACAGACAATATTCGTCTTATCCCCCACTTGAACTTCAGAAATAAATTAATATATTTTGATTCATTCAAAATAACTTATTCAGAATATATAGGTCTTTATTTGTGGAAATACTGTCTTGTTTTAGCTAATTTTCGTCTTTTCAGCTTCTTAACTGACCCGTAAGAGCACTCTGCTGCTTTAGGTTAGGTTACATGCGTATGAGCCAAATTCGCCCCTCGTTAGATGGTACTGTCGGGCAGTTAGGCATAAACCCCTTAATAATATCAGGCAGGTTAGGTAAGGCGTTTGCCTAATTTCCACAAAAAATTGAGTCATTTTCGTTTTCAGCACGCCTCAATTATGCTAAAAATCATTTTCTTATCCAATATTTCGGGTGGGGATAAAACGAATGATAACCTAAAATGTCCCGTTTGTCAGCCTGGGTTCGCCGAATTTCACCAAATTTTGGTGTGATGGGCACCGCCGCGTATGGGAATGTTTATCGATTGATTCCGTCTTTCTGATGCCAGGTCCACACTGTGAGTTCGCACGCACAACTTGATGCGAGGATGAGCAGCTGGCTCTTTATTGATGCTGCCGTCTCTATGCTGCTGACTTTATACATGTATTGCAACCACTTGCGCACCGCCACAGTCGCACACTAGGAGGTTGGATAGAAGTCTATTAAAGCTCCTTGTGCTCACATCATGTTGTGAATGGAAATGCAAAGTGTGGATCCGGTGTAAGGTAGGGGCTTCCACCTTTTTAAATGGTACCAGACTCTCTTCTGGATTACCCCATACTGTTTTATTGTTCATCTTTAGTGGTAAGCTAAGTATAAACGCTCACGGACAAAGCCTGGTGCAGTAGAAGCTGACTCTGCTCGACAGACAGGCGGGTTCTGTCGCTCTACAATAGGCTATAAATAACACCAGTGTTCAGGGATCAAGCTCTATGCAGAATTTGATTCCAATGGGGTATGGATATCTTCGATGAAGAAGCCCTATTGAGAAAGATCAAATTATGATACAAGGATTGTATTTCACTGTTTCTTTCCTCCCCGTCATAGCCCTTCTTATATTGAAAAAAGTCGTATCTCGATGTTCAAAATTCAAAAAAAGTCATCACAATATTTTAAAACACAGAAGGAATACTGTATTGGTAACTCACAGCTTGCTGTTATAATGAATACTTGTGTCGTAGTGTTAGTCTTTCCATTATGAAAAAAGTTTCACCTTAATGTTAGGATACCATGCGATAGTTATAACTTACGACTAGGCACTGTACCAACTGTAACGTGCGTGCTATGGGAGATACACACGCTTGTCAAAAGAGCGAGTTTCGTCATCTCCGCGTGCGAATGCGTTATTGTGCTCCATTTCAATAGCTAGCTCTTAGATAGAATTTAGAGTTATGATTCTTCCAAGTTTCAAAGAAATGTCCGAAACTCAACTAAAGACATTTGCTGAGCAAACTGTCGGCTAACATTTTTACACCTACATCGATAAAGCCGAAGCTGTCTTTACGAAGGCTCATCAAAACGTTCGGACGATTAGCTGATGAAAGTCGTTCTTTTGACTAGTTTATGTACCTACCTGCCATTAGTACGTGCAGTGAGGTCAACTGGCTAATCAATTTCTATTCTGCTGTCTCGCCATTTGACTCGGGCCGGGTAGTTAAAGCTGCGAAACCGTACAATTACCACCACTAATGTATTGACATAATGACAAGAGTCTTCTTTTTTTTTTCTTCTCAAATTGAGAAATTTCGTTTCATTCACGTATTTAATTAATTGCGCAGTCTATGACAACTAGAGTAATATTTTAACCATAATATTGTCAATATTAGTGTAACGAAGAGCCAGAATCTGAACAATGACATTGGTACTCCTTCACGGAACTGTGCGTTATACTTTGTCATAAATTCCAGGGGTCTTTCGCAAACCATGCAGGCCCTGACTCTGCATCTGCATGGAGTATGTCATGGAGGAGGGGGATCTTAGAGAAAGGGGGATGAACTTTGGTTCCTTTACCCCTTATCTCGGTTGATAAACATATTTGGAGTGCAACTACCACAGAGTGCTCAATGAAATTTACGCTAGCAGCAGCCAAGTTTCTGACAATACAGCGTATGAAGAAAAGCCGACAACTTTCATAAAACGTGTTTAATTAGTAGTTAATATTAACTGATTTTCGTTTTGCTTCCCTAAAGATCAATCAATAGCTGCCGAGTCCTAAAAAGTGCTCGTATTTATGTAGTGAATTTCAGAAACGACGACAGACTAGACAGTTCCTTGAAAATTTAGGGTAAAGAGTTGACAATGATAAGAAGAGAGAGATAGTCAGTAATTTGCAGAAAGATTGGAGGGGACATAATGGCAACTTACAATGCGCTCGTCGCCTACTACTGCAATGCCTGCAAATGAAGGTAGAGCAGTCTGCCCAAGTACAATAAGTGAGCCACTTAATTAGCTTGCATTTGACGGTGTAACGAGATACACGCGCAAACTGTTAACACAGTTTAGGAGGTAATTCAAAGTTTGTGCTAAACAGAATTGACGGACAATACCGAAGCATTAAAATACAGACTAGGATATAAATTCTGTCAACTATATGTATTCCTGTGCTGCCTAACTTGCTTAAAAAACATTCAAAATGCTCTTCTGCCCCTTCTCCCCTCCCCTCCCCTCTTACCCAAGAGAACACGAGATAGGGCGCAGCAGCAGTTGTATGATATGCATCTTATTAAAATACCCGCCAGTCATTAATAGCTGATGTTGTTGGGTGAAGAGTTGCCTCTGATGTGGCAATACGTGAGAGCGCAAAACTCTGACAGAGTCAAAAAGCCTCCACTTTTGATTGTTTACCAGAAGAGTAAGTTCAATATTGGAGTTAGAACATTAGCGGCCCTTGAGTGTGGAGAGGCTAATGCGATCTAGTAGCGCTTATTATATCGTATGGATATTACCAATATACTTTGGAAGTCTCCGCTAATTAAGAGTTCAATAATTAGAGGCGCCATATCGAGAGCAAAACTAACGCCAAGCATGGCTCGTCCATTAGCTGGATGATCCGATACGAGCTGGGCTGCTGGTTTGGAGATCACGTCTGGCCGTAATATTCGTAAATGTTATTTGTATTGGCGGTGGACACTCACTGCTGCTGATGATGTACGTGAAGTTACAAAGCTGCTAAATGAGGCCGTGAAGAGCGCGTATGAAACGGTGCGTGCTAATTTGTGCTCGACGATGACGACCAATAGTATGTGTTGTGTCCTGGCCTCACTGTACGTGATTAGCAGCTGTGCAATTCGCAAGTCGTTTGTACCACTGTATCTATGCTACCGACTTAACGCGGCATATCAGGAGGACGGGAAAGCTGAGCATTCGCTAATCAAGTTGAGTAAGCGATTGCATAGTCTGGCCCCGTTATAACACGCATTAAAGAGCCACCGTCTCCAATTTACTCCTGCAAGTACCCACTAAGTGAGTAAAATCTTAACGATCTTTTTCATTGCATAACTACTTACCGACGTGGATGATATTTCGCTTTGCCGTTCGGAAACTTTGCTCAACACTTTAGCTTCAGCCAATTTCACTTCGTGTCTTGCAGATGGTGCTTTTTGGGTTGCTTAGCGACGTTAAAAAGTTAACTCGCTACGAACGAGCTCCGAGCCTGGTCAGCGATCTTTGTGGTGCCCGGTGTGCTGAGTCAGCAGCTTGTTTGGTGCGCACAACTACCTTGGAGGCACCTACCTAGGGTAACGGAGGTACAGGTCACTGAATCTTCCGCTATTGTACCATATTTCTTAGCGACCCGTGGTCGGTTGCAGCTGTACTTGCTCCTCTGGCGCTAGTTGGCCTATATCTGCAGCACGAAGCAGTGCATGTGGATTTTCCAGTGGAGGGTGCAGCCTCTTTTGACTTTATCTTTACATCTATCTTAGACCGGCCGGGCAACCACGCTACAGAGGCTCTTTTCCCGTAAGGATTCCAATAGAACAGAGAACATTTTCAGCACACTAACACGGTCTAATTATAATAGGTTCATTGTGGATGAAACTTCAGAGGAAGTATAGGGGAAGCGATATAAGGGACTTACTTTTAATTACCTAGCGGTCCTCTGTTTATTGTAAGAGCTGGCTGCTGGTTCGCGTGCTAGTTGGATGAATTGGCTTACTAGCTTCCGCCAACTAGCTATTTCCTCAATAATTAGCTGATATGATGCAGGCGACTTAATTGTGTCTCCTATAGCTATAGTGACTACGAGAACTATGGCCATCAGAAAGGCAGCTCAGAAAGCCTCCTCAGAAAGCCACCTCGGAACGCCACCGTGAAAAGCCATCTCAAACCCTTTGGTCCAACTGTCGAGGGCTTCTTCATCTCCCCTATACTTTCTCCGAGGATAAAACAAATGGTCAGTGCTCGGTTGGATTGTTACCTATATATAATTGGAATACGGCTCATAGTGAGCCCGAAGAAAATTACTCGCTTCACATCACTTAAGCCGCATAATGAGAGAAACTGATCTAGCAAAATGAATCGATGTTGTAATATGAGTCTACTTGTCGTCCGGTCTATTCGTTACACCTTCGATAACTAGCACAAGGTAATCCACCAATGTCTTCCCTGGGCGGTTTGAAACATTTGTGTACTCCACTCGAAGTCTGAATACTATTATTTGCACGGCTCCATTACGCGCTGAATTCAATGAAAGTTGCTGATGTCAGTTACAAGCTGCAGTGTAATTGGTGGTGTTTGGTCGAACGAATGACTATTAAACCGCCTATCTTCTGCTCTAGTTTCTAAATAATTTTAAGGTCACCATTCATCTGTAACTGTAAAACAGGTACGAATTACTGAAATACTGGGATCAAATCCCGTAGACTTACAAGCAGTAGTGTTTTCTGATCGATTCGTGTAGCACACACTGTAGGTAAGTTTGTCTATAACTCAACTCATGTGAGATAATTTGTCAGCTAAAGGGAGACGGCACAGAAAACTCCGCAAACTTTGCATCAAACGAGTTTTATTCCTACTAAAGTTTTCGATTTCAATCTCAAACTGCAGTCATATATTATATCATTTCATAACGGAAACCTATAGTTAAGGACACAAAAAAACACCATTTCTATGAACGAGCACCGGTACCTACTTTATGCTTTATAGCTTGTTTTCGTCGAAGTAAAAATAAACGTAAAGTCAAGTTGACTACACACTCCAACTGGGAAATCCAAATACATTTGTTAGTGTTACAACTAGAACAAAGAGAAGCGCACAACTGCAGTCTACCACGGATCTTCAGAGCTATAGCATCAGAGGGAAAAAGAGCTGAGATAACAATTGCGGTCCTCTCAGCCCATCCCCGATAGTCCCAATTTTTGGTAAAGGTCAACACCCCCGCAGTAAAATGTGATTTCCCGAAATGCAGATGCCGTAAGCCAAGCATCTCAAAAGTTCATTTATTTGGCGGGGAGACGAACTGAGGAACCACAGCAGCAAGCAAACACAGCACTCTAACAACCCGATACTGTTGGTATATACTATTAAGTTAAGGGATTTGCAATTTTTAAACACGATTGTTCGAAAGCGGTTTCTCGTCGCCCGTGCCATCTTTAAACTAAGCCATTTGCAGGGCGTCTTTGATTCGCACACTGCGAGGGCGATAATCTAACCAGATTAAGCTTTAAGTTATCAGAAACATCAGTTGCAGCCGTTTAATTCTTTACTTTGGATCAAGGTTTAGGGGGTAATCGCAAAATAATTACCCTTGATAGATTAAGCAGTATTGAGCCTGAGGCGGTCTCAAGTGTAAGTAAATTGCAACTACCATCTAAAATTTGATCCAAGGTGGGGAGCCGAAAATCAACAGTGGAGGTTCCCGACAACTTGAAGCTAAGAAGATTAAACTAGAAAAACGTGCGTATCGTAATTCTAGTCAGCCGTTACTGAAATAACCAATTTATTAACTATATATTGAATAAGAAACAGAGCTTCATTTTGATAATAATAGCTAGCGTTGTCATGAAAGGAGGCTGAAGTCTTTTTTTTTCTTATCCGGATCTTGTGACCTGTTTGCATTCCGATATTTTATGGCGAATAGAAATGGTTACATAATTTTCAATGAGTTGTGGATCATTCAAACGCTCAAACGCCCTATTACTAAAATGAAATCTTCATACATTTAAAATTATTACTCTTACACAATATTTGCTCGAATAAAATCTCTGATCGAACAAAATCTCTACTCGACTAAAATATCTACTTGACCAAAATATGTTTGTCAAAAAATCTGTAATGAAAATATTTACTCGAGAAAAATCTTTGATGGAATAAATATTTACGCGAACAAAGCCTCTAAAGGAACGAAATAATTTGCTTTAACAAAATCTTTACTAGTAGAGTCTTTACCTGAAGAAAATCTGGAATCGACTAAAATAATAAATATGGAAGCCACGCTATTTCGTATATTTTAGCTACTCGAACAAGCGAGGCTAAATTCGAGCCTTTTCCCGCAAGAAGGTTATCAGGCCCGTCTTCCGTTAGTTTCATTAGACGATTTGAACTCGAGTACCAACCTAACTTGTGAACCTTGTGCGCCTTCGAAAGAAGTCCAGGTGACGTTCCGCAGGTCACCCCATGTGTGTGGTCACGCTGCTGGGTGTCTTCTGTGGGACCGCAGTTAGAGACCAAAGAGAAAGCCAGCAGCGAATTATCTCCACAGTGCACGTAACCGCTGACCGCTGGTCTATCTGGTATTCTTCTTAAATGTGAATCCAGCAAATTTTTGAGCTCTATAACTTTCACACCAGTTGCGCATCGAATATGTCGAGGCATTTTCTTAAACAATCTTGCTTCCCGTACAGTAAAGCTGTGAGAATATTTTATTGCCACGACTTTACCACCATCTCTGCTTGGGATGCGTATACCCCAAGTCTTTCCAGTCCTTTCTGAGTGTCTGGCGACAATCCGCTCATTCATATTCACAGTGATACATTCTAGAATTTTCCCAACATATATGATTGTAAATCGCTCGAATCTTCGTTGTGTTGAATACAATTGAAGTTAGCTAAGTCGTTTGTGTTAATCGTACTCTTGCATGCCTCGAATTCTGGCCGTGAATAATCTTTGGATAGCTTCAAGTTGTTTAAGCTTTTTTCTTGTACTCGGCATACAAAGTGGAGAACAGTATTCTATTCGCTGAAGAATTAATTGTTCCCGTACTGTGAGCGTTATAGCTACTTTGCTGGACGAGAAAGTTCGCAACCCCCTCCCCCCACTCCATCTTTTTCCCACAGCGATAACTCTCGCAATATGTTCTTCAAAGGTAGCATCGTCTTGCATTCTCACTCCGAGGTCTCTTAAAGCTGTCTTTCTTTCAATTTTTGCCCGACGCTGGTGGTTTATAGTGTGGATTCAAAGCGTGTTTGATTTTTTTCCGTATCTTAGCAGTTCGAATTTTGTTTCATTAAAAGTCATATTATTTTCACCGACCATTGGCAGATGCTTTCCAAATCTCGCAGCCCAGACAGCACGTCTTCCATAGATTGCACAGCAGCTTGTATTCGTCAGCAAATGACGAAGGGACTGCATAGTTACATCCGTACTCCATGTCATTAATTATAAGAAGAAAGAGAACAGGCCCAAGCACGGTGCCTTGTGGTACTCCACTGATTACCGGCTGTCTTGATGACACTTTCTTGTTGACAATTACACTTAGAGTTCTATTCGACAGGAATGCTTCACGCCAACGAAGACATTTTCCACGGTACCCATGCGGGAAAGTTTTAACATTACACGCAGAAAAGTATGTTCTTTACGATAAAAAAACACCTGGTTTCTTATCACTAACGACATCATATTTTAGCTACAAATCAATAATAATAATTAACCGTAAGCGACACTGTTGTTCATCACAACGCTCTTGTTCATCTGTTGTTCATCACAAACGACAAATGTGCATTGATGCAAATTCAAACGACGAGATAGTTTACAGTTAACTAAGTTTGCTTAATGACAAACAACCATTTTTCTGCGTGTATAGGATTCCGTGGTCAACCTTGTCAAAAGCCTTAGCAAAATTTAAGTATATTACGTTCACATTCTTTCCTTGACACAATGTCTATACGATGGAAGTAGTGGAACGGTATTGTCGAAAACTATGTTGTTTTCATTTATGTTGGTCATTACTCCCTAGATGGTGCACTAGGTGTTTACGGAACACCCTTTCAAACGTTTTCACTACGTGACTAGATAATGAAGCAGGTTGATAGTTAGTTAGATCTGTACTATTTCCAGTTTTGGGAATTGGGGGCCATGACTGCGTGTTTTTAAGTGCTTGGAATAGCACCATCGTCCAATGATTTGCGCCACATGAAGTAGAGCGGGCAAAAAATGCTTAGCTTGCCCATTTTGGGGATATTTGCAGGAACATCATCTGGTCCTGAAGCACTGTTTCCCTTAATTTCATCAATGGCTAATCGAGTGCTTAGTTTTGTGAATTCAAAATCCATTAGGTAGTTATCAGTTGCTTCTAATACTTGATCATCAGGGTTTCTGGTCTTTTTGCTAAAAACTATTTGGCATTGACGGCTCAGTATTTCACTCATCTTCTAATCGTTATTAGTCATTGAACCTGTTTCATCCAATAATGGTCCTATTTTTATTTTCAGAGACGCATACTGTTCTCTTTTATCTTCTTGATGGCTTGCAGTTCTTTTTCCTGTTCCTCTTCATCATGAGATTTTGCAAGTTTATGTTCAATCTCTTCCAGTCTTTGCAGGCAATGTTGCACCGAGTAAGACAAAATAAGTCGCAAGTGCAAGACTATCAGCGAGAATTGTCAAGAGAAAAGGGTAACAAAATCACTACTTCAAATTACCGTTCCACGTTAGTATGGAATGACATTTGCTCAATAAATTCCAGAGTAACCAGGCGTTTTGCCACCACCTGAGGAGCGTGCGTGTGAAAGCCATTACAGTGAAAGTGTTTCTCACAGTCTCATGACCTTTACATGTCGTGGAAGGAACCTTTACATGTCTTGGAATCTTATAGCCCAAGAGTTCTTCCACCTATTGGAGATATTGAACTCGGAAAGTTTCATCAGTGCATTTCAAGGAGCCTCTCGTTATTAGACAAACTGACCATGATTTTTTGGAAACAATTATGTCACAGATTGATAATGTATTTGTGCACTCACTGCTAGTGTGTGTCTGTTTGAGTATATAAGTGTATGTGTCATCAGCTTCCCTCAACTTCTACCTAAGACTGATTCCCCTAACCTCTGGAGTTCTAGTTAATCCACTCAAAGAACCGTTAGTCGTTATAGCTTCAGCACAACCAACTGAGAAAGAGCAGAATTTGTCCATTTGTGTTCGTTTCTGTATTCCGTGTAATTCGGGCAACTTTGAGCGATGATGTAAACAACAAATCTGGGCGCATCTCTTTTTTTTTTTGTGATGGCGGTCCTGCAAGAGTTTTTCTTGATGGAACCGCAACCGGAGGCCCTTCGCCTGTCTTCAGCCAAAACTTGGAACCATGACCTGCCCCCTTGTTGCCGAAGAGGTCTTACAATTATTGATATGAAACGTCATCGGAAATTTGCCACCCGGCTGATAATCGAAAACAATTTTTGTAATTCCTGAAGGGGCTGCAGGCCCGCTGATCGTAAGGCCTATAAATGAATGGGTCAGCACCAGTGGCTGCAGGTCTACAAGAATAGGGCTTCAGAATGGGGAGAGCTAAGTATAAGAAATTATCAGACTTAGAGCCGCATCCAGTTGCACACTTTCAGTACTTTATTTTGTAAGAGTGGTGCATTATTCAGTGGCTTCTAGCTCGCCTACAGCCCGCTACACACGAGAGTCGATACGTAAAAACGCTTAATTTTCTTGGAACAAAATTTTCCGTGACCGTGACAACAGCTTGGCGAGTTTAAATAAAGCTTGGAAACGTGCGTCGTTGCTAATTTATTCTCATTTGAAGTTAAAAGCGATGTGTGAAGCTGTGCCACAGGAACTGGCTGTAGTGGAACAACTGCAGCGACTGTTGAGATTTTAAGCACTTGTTACGGGCAGTGTGTGCTATTGAACAAGCCGGAGCCGTGCCCGTGGCAATGTTATCGGAAAGGTAAGGAGAAACTTTCCTGTGTTTCGACTTTTGTGTGCAGCGGGCTTAACGGTAGGTTCACGCGGCAGTCTTGTTCTTCGTTCATATCTTATAATCACTACCGCGTTTATACCGTAAAGATTTATCATAATATCAATTATCAAGTTAGCTTACTTAGCAAATGCCACAAGTAAGGTTTCGAATATTTCTTCAGTTTGGAGCGAACTAGAAAGCTCTGCACTTCTCAATTGTACAAACAGACGCAATAAAGGAACCGAACGACATGAAGCATAAACTTTATTAAAAAAAATATCGTGTGAACAGTATTAAGGTGGCATACCTCAGGTTTTCCTTTAATTTTATCTAAGTCATTGGCGTCAAAGTTAATTAGGTAAGCTATGCGTTATTTAGTGTTTTCAACATGGTTTCAGTGTTATTATTATTACTCAAGGTTAAACTTCCGCACTCAATGTATAAATGATCCCTGCAGGAAAGTAACTTTAGCGAGACATGAATTAGAAAGTGCATAAGTACAGTACTTCCAGTGATGAGCCTCTATTTTGTTCTCTTTAGATATATCACTTAACTGAGCGCCGTGCAGGGACGATATAGAGCCGTCAGAGTTTCTTACGCGGTAATGCTTCTCTCATAACGATTACAATCTTGTATTTTATTTTTTTACGGTTGTACTTAATTGATGGGGGTCAGCAGCATGACTAACTGTAACAGGGCCAGTAACGCAAATTTCCCTCGTGGTTAAATCCTGAACTGAAACCGCCTGACTTGCCATCGCTTAGTCGTTCGCGGCGCTTGAGATCCACGCGTCAACAATTCAGGCACTAGCTCAACACTGAACAGATTTCACAAACGAACAACAAAACTACTGTAGTGTAGAAGTAGCAGGCTGGTTGAGGACGAGTCTTTAGACATCTGGATGTTTAAATCCCACGGACCATTGATCCTTAGCACTCGGTGCTGCTGAATTTAGTTTGCACAGAGCTGTCGTTAGTAGAAGCTATACTGCTCTTTTTCGGTACACAGACTAAACGAGAACCATTCTATTATTCCTTAACGTGTTTTTACATGTCTAGAAAGAACGAATCTGTAAAATGTACGAGCATTTAGAATTTGATGCATTTTTATTCCATGGGAAATGTCAATAGAAGGCGCGCTTCTTCCTATAGAGCACAATAATTGCTTACTGATGGAAGAAATTGCATTGGCATTTAAATTTACTGTTCGGCGTTGAAAAAAAAAAAAAAAAAAAAAAACTCGAGTGGGCCTCCTCCTTTCTCCGTCAATTAACCTATTGAATTCAGAGCCCCAATAGACACATGTGTCTATGCTGGGGTCTTTGCTGAGTCCTTCACCTGAACATCAAGCAAGCGGCAAAAATTTTGGTTCAGCAGTTTTCTTTTGACGCAATAAACATATCGAGATCATATTGAAGCAAATTGTAGCATACATTATATATTTACATATGGCATGAATTGATTGGTATAAAGCGCCGCAGTTCAGATGTTTCAGCGTGCGTACGCTAGCCCTACAGCTATCTGGAGCCTCAAGAGAGCTAGAAGAAATATAAAGCCCGCTGCACACGCTAGCCTCTTGTGCTGCAGTTTCACTTCACAGCGATCACGTGCGCTGCTGTGACTGTTTAAATAACAAATAAGTGCAGTGCTCTCTGAATTGAGTTTCAAACTCAAACTTTGAAAATACTGCAGAAATTTAGTCTCTTGTTATGTCCAGATGATGTAATAGTTAACATTTTTAAAATCTTTCGGTAGACACGTCATAACTGCGCTGGCATTGACGTAAGAAAACATTCAGATGCTGTGACACTAAACCACAGGACAAAAGACTGTCGTGTGCAGCGGTTTTTACTCCTGTTTCCTGTGGTGACACTAAAAATTAGAGGCGACAGCACTACTAAGTGTTAACTTGTACAGGCGCAATCGATTCGCCCACCACCGTCAAGATAATCTAATCCCATCAGCTTTAACTTGTCCTAAACATTCGACTCTGTCCTTTCTATTCAAATATGTTACGGATTCATTAGGTTATCGTACAGATGATTAGTACCGGAGGTCGTCTCCATTTCTAGTTAGTTCAAATACATAAACTTAGATGCCTGAGGGTTTATTTCAATTATGAATATATATATATATATATTATCCAGACTGACGTATAGTGTTTACAAACTAGCAAGCATTATGATCAAAGAACAGGCAACACAATGTAACAACAATGACGATTTGCCTATTGTACATCGATCGTACGTAGTATAAAATGCTTTGTATTCGAACGTTTTAGCACTTCTATGTGAACCAAAAAGAACTGCTAAATTGTTAGCCGTCATACCAGCTGACCGGCAGCACGTGCAACTAGTAAAGTCTTGGTCATCTCTTCACTATCTAGTGAACTACCTTGAGCTTAAACTCCCGTGTGAACTTCTTGTTGCTTACAGAGAAGCAGCTAAACATTGGGATGCGGGAAGGGCTCTGAAGGCGTCAGAAAACTATGGTGCCGACCCGGCATAAGGAAGGATGAATAACAACAAGAGTTGGTCAGATCCCTTTATACAGAAATCATGTGAAGTCAAACACGAGCACGTGCACGTCAGGTTAGGCCGACTAGAAATGTCAGCCATGACACGAAACAGATTTTCAAGCTAAAAAAAGAGAAGAAAAATAGCGTATGCTGCAGTCACACAATATCCACTAGATTTGATCTGGTTAATGTAATCAAAGCTTCGTACAAACAATTCACTTGTGTAAACCAATGAAGAAGTTCTTCTCACACACACGGAACTTTACGGAGTAATTTAACCAGAGGAAATCTCGTTTCCGGAGCAAAGAGCTCTTCTAATATGTATACTGTTTTCAGTAAGAATAATTTTATTCTCTTCTTTGATCCTCACAATGATAGGTGGTTTATAAAATCATTTGGTTAAAAGGATTAGGTAGAAACTTCTGTGTGGGCAAGAAAAACCTTCAGTGGAGCAGCACTTCGAGTTACCGCCGTGTTTTCAGAAGAGGTTTGTGCTTACGACCCCCGTGGCAGGGCCGAGAGGTTGCTGCACTTTACTATCGGGACACAATAATATATAACTGTAGCACGAGTTTTTTTTAGAGTTATGGGCGCATTTAAAGAATAAATTCTGCTGCAAATATCGTATAATAGATATGTATTAAATATTAGGCTGATTCATTAATCATTGCCGATTCTCTTCATATTTTATTTTTCGATGCATTATAACTTTTTGCATCACAACCAAACACTAAATGCAAATTTGAATGATGAGCAAATGCAGCGCTGGGATACAAATCTGAGAAATAAACTTTCCAGCACTTGTCAACAGAAATACGGTCGTCTTCCTTCAAGACAACGCCAGACAACTTTTCTTGTGCTGCAAGAGAGGCACGAGAAAAAGTCGTACAGCTCGGCTGGTCTGTACAGTACCCCATCCACCATATTCCCCTGACCTCGCCCCGCCTGATTTTCGACTCTTTGGGTCTTTTTTACAAAATGCTTCAGAGGGCAGAAAATTTACTGAAGACAAGTGAAAAAGTGTACATCAAAAGCTTTTTGAGCCGAAACAGTCTGCATTTTATTCAAATGGCATTAAAAAGTCAATTAGTAAATGGGAAAAGGTCATAGAAAATAATGGTGAATATATGATTAACTAAAACTTGTTAATTTGGTTTGTATTATACGCTGAATTAAAGATCATACAAGGAAAACTATTTATGAATCGACCTAATAGTTTTCTCACCTGCTAAGCGTCGTCAAATCGACGACATAGGCTGATGACGAGGTTGTTTCGCCACTATCACATTTAACTTTGTTGGCTCAGGTGAAGTATTTCCTTGCGAGCTCATGACAAATTTTAACACTAATATTTATTAATTATTCATTAGGTTAACAAATAGTTCTAATCTGGCTTAGTCAAAACAGCATCATATTCAATTACAGACAAATGTTGATGCATGGTTTTGTTCTTTTCCTACGGTAGGTCAATGTCGCTGCGAACTGTTCTTAGATTTGGTCTTACATGCGCTTCTGTGGCCGCGTCATTGATCAGTTACCGCCTCCTTAATACGTTACCTACACAACGAACCCTTCATTGCGGCACCTGATACATTCAAAACAATGTAACCCTGCAGTGCTGGTCGTAGAGGGATGACAAGATAGGTACGTACTGAACACAAGTAGAGGGTAATGCTGCAAAATAGGACATTTTGAGGGTTGGATCCCCTCGCGCGTGACCTTCCGGTTTAGAACGGCCAATGCACTACCGGTGTAGCGAGGGTCAGGGGGGGGGGGAGGAGAAGGAAGTGACCCTCAACATGTCGTATCAGGCAGCATTACCCACTACTAACAGCTTCGCAATGAATGTAAACGTATTAATTAACTAAGCAATAAATAGTTTATTTTTGTACAGGAAAACAATGACTACACTCTGTCGTCTTTAAGCATTGTGCGTAGCTAAGGTTTCTACACTGAATGGTGTCATGAGAAGAAATAAAGTTAAATGCATTGGGGTGATTCGGTAGCTGTGCCTCAAAAATATAAATATTAATATAAATAATGAATTACATCATTTCACTTAATGATCGAGCACAAGTCTGATGATCTGATGTCACTGGTACAGCTATAACAAAGGAAATCATGACAGCGCTTACTGACAAAAGCGTCCCTACAGCCAGCACGCCTTCACGTGCAACGACGGCAGGTGCCAGACTAAGCGAGCTCAAGCTGCATGAAAACTGCAGTGTTTATGCTGCGTGAGCGCACTTAGGCTGGTACTTTGTATTCGAGCACGGCAAGGCGTGCTGGCTTAGGGATAACACTTTTCTTAGCGTTCGGCTGCGCATAAGGTTAAAAAAAAACCGGTCCATTACTTATTAAGAAACGAGACAAATGCGTAACCGATAAAAAGCTAATTTGTTTTTGTTCGCAACTGTGTCGCAGAATTACGTAGACACGAAACTTTTTTAATGAAGAGAATTTAAGCCCTCGAATAAACAATTACTTAACGCTATCACCGGAAAAGGCTGGTTAAATTTTCAGAGGGACATACTCTACACTTTTAATTACAGTTTCCAACATTTGAATTGTATAAAAACTATCGATTTGTTTCCGGCATTCTGCGCCGCCCTACATGGCTCACACAGTTTAATTTAACGTACACTTTACCGTCATGTCAGCAGCCGTTCTTTAGTTCATGGAAATATTATAGTTTCCTCGGCAGGGAGCACCTCCACTATAACAACTGCTGGTCGGTACCCCATACATGTTGGCATGTCTTCTGGTTTTTATCAGCACGCACCGCAAACCTTGTAAAAGTATTAATAAACAAATAAATAAGTGATCAATCAATTAATGAATTCGTTCTTGAAGAAGCACCCTTAGCAATAGCTATAGTAACAAAAAATATATATTAACACATTACGAGTAACAGCGACCCTGCCCTCTTATGGTGGGTGCACACTAACGCAAAAATTGCACTTTTCTACATCCGATTTGCGTGTTGGCGCGAACGAGGCTTCGGCTTGCGCGGGGCTCTACAACTTAGACAAATATCTAAAATGTGAGTCGTTTTTTTGTGGTTTGTACACTATGACAAGCGGCAATGGTCAAGCTTTGAATATATCTCCTACTTCTGAGTTAGTTTAAAGTTGCAATGACGTATAGTTTTAGCGAGTCTGTGGTCGTGGCAACGTGAGAGCCAAGAGAAAAGTTGAGTTACGGAGCAACTTTTGCGGTAGTGTGCACCCGCCCTTACGGAGATCAGACGACTGTATTGCATGTAGATACGTACCTTCTTGACTATTCAAATTACAGCGGTACTTTGACTTACGAGTTTTCCAAGCAGAGAGCCTCCCATCAATTGATTTTCTGCTCTGCATTGCGAGACAAAATCCGACTCACGACCAGGCTTCAGATGCACAGCACGTCCGTTATAATTCGGCGGGAATTTAATAGAACGAGCGAACTGCACTACCGACTTAACTAAACTTGTACGTCAGGGCATCGCTATAGTTTACAAGGATCTCATTTTACACAATATAACAAAGACTCCCATTAGTACACAAATTACCTTCCTTCGCCTCATCCATGAGCTAGAAGCCGCCCAATTTCTCGTCTGGGGAAGCAAAATTTCAATGGGAGTGAGGCACTGGTGTCTTCTTTTGGGTCTTCTCTTACAGACTGCTGCCTAACGCCTACACTCGCCTTCTCGGTTCGGATGAAGATAATCAAAGTCCGTTTAGCTGTAACTCCTATGAAACATTTGTCCTGAGCGTTGGAGTGGCCACTCTGAGCTGAATTTCAAGAGATAATCACAAACCGATACCGCTTGAGGCGGCTAAGAGGTCTATGTCTGATAAGATACAAAGTGGCAACTTCCCCGCTCAGGACTGAAGTTCCAGGCTCACTAAAGCCACTTGGATTAGATTATATCGATCCTAATGGGCGGAGCGAGCATCTCTTTAAAAGCGACGGTAGAGCCCGTCGTCTATGCCGCGGCTTCAGGGATTTCAGTGAAGGACGAAAAGAATAAAGCATACGCGGCTCCGAGTTTTACATTTGAGTGCACCACTGAGAAAAATGAAACAAAACCAGCACGTGTTGCCGTGCACCGACGCGAACTGCTTGGCTTGGGGTGCTCGTGCTGCACGAGCACGCCAAGCGAGTATTTTCTGCCTGTACACGGGAAAGCAGACAGGTTTTGGGGTAACATTTTCTCGGCGTAGCGTCGCTTCAGCTCATCAAAAACTTTAGTTGCGCCTGTAGCTCATCTCTCGTATCTTGGGTAACACAAAGCTTAAATACTGCACCATAAATACATAAAGGATAGTAAGATAGCTGTTTCGCCAATATTTCCAGCCCTCTACGGCCCAAAGGTAAAGGTAAAGTCAACTTAGACCACACCCTCACCTGGGAAACCCACATGTACTGGTTTGTTCTGCGGGTATAGGCCCACTGGCCCCAGATGAGTAAGCGTAGTTGCAGTCGACCTCGGGTCACCAAGAACTATGCCGCCAATTTGACGGAAGGAGCAAATGACCCGAAACCCCCCACCCCCTCATCAATGAGGAAGGCAGTTCCGCCACGGCGCCGTGCATGTACACACAAATGCCGAGTCAGCACACCAAGATCAGCAAAGAGCTCGCGTGCCTGGCTGGGCATCGAACTTGCGAGCGATACAAGGCGTTATAGAGCTGAGAACGGAAGCATGCAGCTACCGTGGCGGCAAGTTTTATAAATATAAGAGAGGCCTGAAGGTAGAGTGAGAAGCAGGGGCAGTAAGAGGGCATGCAAATGTTTACAACTTTACTCTATAAATCCAATGCGAGGGCCGAGTAACTTTCACTTTATTTTGTAAACGCTAACGAAATAAATTCTAGAATAAAGAGAGCAGCACAATGAATTTACGATAAATCAACATAGCGATCGGCACGTGTTATTGTATAAAATTTCACGTAGCCACTAGATGAAGATCATCGATTAACCGAACCGATTTGTTCTAACTTTCAACAAATTTACGAGCGGAAACTTTTACATGGCGGCATCATATTAGTAAGAAGGACTCATCCCAAGCCAAAGATGCATAGATCGGGGAAGAAGGTTACGGTGTGTTAGAAACATCGAAACAGTCCAAATTTCAACCCGGAATAGATTTTCTTACACGTGACACAGTATCGCAATTTCACATATGGGTTTGTGATCGTCATGCCGTCGTTCTAGCCATTTAATACGCATGGCTTAGTCGTTATCCAATGCTTAACTGCAGAAATAGAGAAATTGAGATTTCAATTTGGGTCTATCTTTTTAAAACACATAATATTTTCAAATTCTTAAATAGTCCTAATTATTGCACAAAGTTATGGCTGTTACACTGAATTAAACCCACAAGGCCTCTATTGCACATCCAGTACTCGCGATCTACGGTTTTTACAGTTAGCAAATAAAATAATCACTCAGAGAAAACAAATACTGAACGAAAAACTTAAACATGAGAAAAAATTATTGTTCTCCATTATTCGCGCACCAAACAAAGTCACTGCCAGTGATACATACTTGGCTTTGCGACATACACTTTTACAGTGCTGCAGTTCGCCTCAGCTAGTAGGGAAATAAAACTTTGCACAAGTCTAAATCATTTGCAGATATTTTGATCATGAAGGAAGGGAAAGAACCCTTTCTTCCTCAGGCCACGCCACTCTGCTACAAGAACATTTTCTCGATAAGAAGATCTTACCTTGAGCTACGTTCCGAGTCTACGGACGAGGTCCAAGTAAAGTGCCATACAGGGTCACGCGGCGGTTCTCTTCCGTTGGGTCGCAGCGTGCGCCCGACGGGAAGAGCCAGCAGTGAATTCTCTCCACAGTGCACGTAATCACTGTCAGGTGGTTTAACTGACTTCCGTTTTGAAAAAGAATCTAGTAAATTTCGAAATTCACAAAGTTTCACGTCAGTGGCAATGTGTGTGTGAGGCGCTGTTGCTGTTGGACAGCCTTGTGCCCCTCACAGTGTAGCTCTGAACATGTTTTGTCGCCATTGCTGTGCCTCCATCTCTGCTCGGTATGCTGATCTCACAAGTTATTTCAGTCCTTTCCGAGTGTCCGTCAAAAATTCGTGCACTCTCATTCACAGCGATACCTACGTTTTAAAATTCTCCAAACCTATAAGATAGTGAAACTCAAAACTTCGTTGTTCTGAATGCAACAGGAGACAGGCAAGTCGCCTGCGATAGTCCAGCTCATGTATGTCAGCGACAAGTTCCTGCAATGAACTGTCTGTGAACAGCTTCAAGGAGTTCTAATTTTTTATATTGCACTCGGCATCCAAAGAGATCAACAGTATTCTATCCGGGGCAGTATTAAATATTTCCTTAGAGTGAGCATCACATCTGCTTCGCCCGATGAGAAAGTTCGTAAAACCAAACGTTCCATTTCTTTCTCACGGCAATAACTCTGGCTAGGTACCTGCTATGCAAAGGTAGCATCGTCTTGCATTCTCACAACCCGATTTCTTAAAGGTTTTTTTCAGTTTAACATTCATCGCTATAGTGAAGTCATGTTTTTCTTTATCGACTATTGGCAAAAAACTTGCAAAATTTACCTGCACAATGTGCACGTCGTCTATTGATCATGCAGCAGTAGATACTTGGAATAATCTTAATGGTTCTGCCTCTATTGGTGCTAGTAATTTTGTGATCTTTAATTTTCACTCTTTCTTTCTTCTCTTGCTGGGCTGATTGCGTAGGGGTTGGCTACCTCATGGCGCCACGGTAGCAGCATGCTTTCGTTCGCAGCTCTAACACCTTGTATCGCTCGCAGGTTCGAGGCCAATCCAGGCACGCGAGCTCTTTTCAGATCTAGGTGTGCTGACCCGGCAGTTGTGTGCATGCACTGCGCCGTGGTGGAACTTACCTGCCTCACAGATGAGGGGGGTGGGGGGTCTCGGGCCATTTGTTCCTTCCGTCAAATTGGCGCCATAGTTCTTGGTGACCCGAGGTCGACTGCAGCTACACTTACTCATCTGGGACCAGTGGGCCTATACCCGCAGCACAATCCAGTGGATGTGGGTTTCACAGGTGAGGGCTTGGTCTAAGTTGACTTTACCTTTACCTTAAGATTCTCACGTCGCCAGTCTGGTGTACTTGATAATAATGATAATAATAAAGTCGGCACTCGTGTGTCGTTAGCAAATAAGGAAAGGACTGCACAGTTGCATCCGCATCCCATGTCATGGTGAGGAGGATTAGAGGTGCCAGCACGGTGTGTTTGGCCCTACACAGACCACAGAATACAACAGAAAAAAACCTTTTACGGTTAATTTCTGCAGTTCTGACTGCGAGAGAGGCTACAGTCTGCCGTGATGAAACGAAAGCGAGGACGTATGGGGAAGAGTGCTGCGTGTGACCACGCCCCACGGGTAATGTGTGTTCGGGGCTCAGTGCCTGCTAGGCTGTTGTCGTGGGAAGTTCCTGCGGGTATGTTTTCACGAACGCTATGGTTTGTTTATCGACCGAAAGGTGGACTACATCGATTGTGGATCATTTAATTTGGGATATTTCGTAAAGAGAAAGGATTGTTGTACGCTATCTTCGTGTACGGTACACAGAAAGTACACAAGTATTTAATAATAATAAAACAAGCAGCCGTATTTCTTCCGCAAACAATAACAAGAATTAACAGGAGCTAAATAAAAGGAACAGCAAATTAAAGAAGCTCACAGTGGGATAGTGCCACTAGACGCGAAATGTAAGAAAGGATAACAGGAAATGCACACTAGAGCGGTTATGTTAAATTCTAGAAAAAATCGTTTTTTAGCGACACTTACAGTGTCGCAAGGAACCTGTACTATCACAAAGAAAATGTTCAGTGAACACAAGCTTGTCACACCGTATCCATGAAATGAAGTCATTAGACAGTTCGTCTAGTTTGCCCAAGAAGGAAATGTTAACCTAATATTGCCGGGTGTGAACATTTCTTGCCGTTTCAAACAAACATTATTATTATTATTTGCCAGAGAAATTAAAGTTTTCTTAAGCCCTAAACAATCAAAAAGTTTTACGCGAAAAGCCGATATTAACTGAAATAAGTTTATCTCTTACAGAAATCGGGTGATTATCTACAATTTTCCGATGGGAGTCGTGGCTATCATGCTAAAAAAACACTTCTCACAGAAAACATTGCACTCGTTCGAATTAAAAGCAGCAGTGAAGAACATGTTGCATTCACACCGTAGTTTAACTTGGTATTGACAACAAAAAATGATGAAGCTGACCCTTCGAAAATCTAACTGTAACTCTATTTAAACACACACAAAAAAATGCACACGAGATGTTTTTGTTGACGTTAAGCCTAAGCTATTTATGTACATTCACAGTCAGTCAAGCTCATTGTTGAATAATTTCGATAATTTATACACAAACTATCGCGCTGTTAAGTTTACAAACACTGAAAGTTATCAAGATAAAGCAGGAGACGATACTTTTTCGATGTTTTCTCTTCTCGTTTCAGAGACATCAAAGGAGTTCCGTTTTTCCTCGTCTCGAGCGGATCGTTGATTCGAAATTTGGCTACAAGATTGACTACAGCCAATAGTTTGAAAATTTTTTTCGGCGGCCGAAGTTCCATTGTTGGATTCATAAGGCTTAGGAACTGGTGATGACGTCGTCGTTGCTGGAGTGTTTGGCAAAAGAATCTTCTTGGACTCTTCCGACGAGCTCCACTTGTGTGACGCGGGGTCCGGCGCTTTTGTCTGAGCCTCCACAGGGTCCGGCGGGGGCTCTGGAAGGGATCGAGGTTTCTCTTCCAAATGGGGAGGCGAAGGAACTAATGCAGGGCTAGTTTGGGTGGGAGATGCACTTGGTGATGGAGCAGCAGTGGCCTGTGCAGGTTCATTAGAAGGTGAAGTGCCACCCGGTTCACTCTTTATTGAACGAACTACGTTACCTCCCTCAGGTGGATGACAACGATCAGAAGACTGAAGGGAAAGAACTCTGTCATCTTTGGGTTGGACTCCGTTGGATTCATCCGATAATTCACACCCAAAAGACCGGGCAGAGACAGGTGGAGGCAAAAATTTTCGAATAGTCTCTTCGGTTTCAAATTTGTTTACCATGGCGATGGACTTGGCATTCGCCAGTTCTGTGGGATGGTTGGACATTGCCGCCTGTAAAAAATTCTGAAAGTTATTATCCGTCATGGCTCGAACAGCAAGGTGTGTTTCCATTCTCTGCTGCAACTCGAGACTGTTCATCATGGGTGTCAGATCCTGGGCGTTATCGTTACTAGACAAATCACTTGGATCATTGCGAAGCTTATGCACCTCAGATATAGCGGCATCTTTCCTTTCAGCAGAAGCTAAGGAGGAGCCTCGGTTTACAGTTAAATCTTTGTCGCTTTGAAAGTTCGATGAAGAGGAGAATCCAATGCTGTCACTCCAAGTTTTGGCAGGCTGTGGAGCAACGGAACTGACGCGAGGATGAGCCGAGTAGCCCATCCCTACCAAAGACGTCATTTTCCGAGTATCCGAATGTCCCAGAGACGAAGATGTTTCATCCCCACTGGAGACGTCGCTCGCACAGCCCACACTTGCCTGTTGAGAAAATCAGGAGCAGCACTTTACTAACAACGTTGGTCTGGGGTGATGCGTTCAGTAGCTAAGCTAAAAGGAAGAAATGATACTTGGTAGCTACATTTTATTCTACCTGAAAAATAGTGGCCTGACCACCAACTTCGGGCTGTCTGTCCATGGATTGATCACTAGTCGCTTAAACGTCAAGTTATCATGTTCAGCGACGGTTACTTGTAAGAGCAGTTCTACTAGATGAGATTAGATTAGATAGCTAACAGTAGACAGACTGACAGGTCTATTCCCAGAGAGCAGCCGGGACTCACGTTCCGGCCCTCTCTGAGCTATCGCTGTGACGTCAAAGGCAATTAGACATTTGAAGAAGAGAATAAACTCAGTCAAGGAGTTGACCGTGCCAGCATGATTAATTGCTGCAGATCCGGGGAACTCGGAGACGCCAAGTTAGTGGAGGCAAGAAAGATAAGGGATTGGGGTGGATTCTGAAGCTTTGACAGTTAAGAGATTGAGATTCATAGAAAAGGAGTTCGTAGCTGTGGAGAGTGTTGTTCCCATTATATGCGAACACTATTTTTAAACGCATTGACTGTCTTTGCACCGACAACTTCGGAGGAGAGTCTATGTCAAATATTCATTATGGAGTACGAGAAAACTTGCTGATTCAAAGTAGCTCTTCGATCTTTATGTTGGAGTTTTTGGCCACCGTCTCTGAGGCGATCATTGTCGTCTCTGTCAAAAAGTCCCGTTGTAGGCCAGACACAGAAGCCATTCATATTCTACTAGCCATAGCGTCTCATACTATGCGAGTATATACATCACTGTATGTCAAAAATCGCTTGTTTTCGAATTGCATTAGATATTACACATATATTTCTATGTATTTCAATCTAGTAAGGTATTTCTAAACGTACTTGCGAGGGACTGGGAGGAGCACTGCTAGCTTCCGACACAGCTCTGGTGGGCGGCACCTCGGGCAGCTGCGGAGAAGAAGAAAATATCTACGATATTAAAAGTGCAGCGGGTGTTCACTGCGCTGCATTTGGTTCCAGCGAGTGCTCGTAGCAACTGAAGTGCTGTTACTGTACATAGTAAATTTGCATAGTAACAGCGACAGATATTACTATGCTGTACTGTCAGCAGGCATCCTTTGGTTCCCGAAGTAACTATATTGATATATATCCTGACATGGAGCTGTGCCACACACCTGCTTTAGTAGCCACGAACTCCCACTGAAAGTTGGTTGTTTAAGTTCGAGACCACACTACGTAAGCGCACGCTCAACTCAATAGCAGCAAACCGATTACGCTTGAGACGACTGGCAGTTCTGTTATACAAAGTAGGAGTCATTTTTTTGGCTGTCACGAAGGTAATCAGGGTTAAGGCCTAAAACCGATTCTAAGAGGAGAAGCTCATGCAGCTCCCTGAAGCTACCGCCTCCTCACACCTGACAGACTGACGGCAGCTGGACTTCAGTGGGCCAATCGTTGCTACGTACCCTTAGCCCTCGCCTCCAGAAACTACTTCAGACCTTCATCTCAGAGGACAAAATATAAGAAATTACAGAATTACACTTTTTTCCCGAATTATTTAATAAGTTTAGCGTCACAGAAACAATCACAGTAAAATTGTAGAATAAATTAAATACGCTAGGAATTGCGACACCAATTACGATCACGTATAATTTAGTGTAAGGCTAGGGTTACATGTGAGCCTTTTTCAGGCAGTAGAGAGAGAACATTCTTACGACTTTTAACGGTTATCATTTCAAGAGATCTTTCGCAGACACACAGCTGTGTGATTAAACGTTAACCGTCAAGCCAGTTAGCTTTGGAAATTTACCTTACTCTCGTTTTTTGCGATAGTTGTCGATTTTTTCTTCTCAGAAGTTGTAAACACATTCCAGTTGGACAAGAAGTGTGTCTCGATTGGCACGTTATACTTATTAATACAAAACAATATGCGACTATTACTCAAGACAGTAAAAAAATGAGTCTTTTACTAGCCGGTCCCAATACGCCAGAGCTTAGCGTACACCGACCTGAGCGTGTGAACGGTGCTGCGTCCCGGCCAAAAGTCAGGGCTATATACCGCACAAGCTAAAACCGAGATGCATCTTAAGTGCGGTGGCCCTAAATTTTGCTAGGGTTTGCAACGTTTCGAGAGACTGTCTTCACGCTACGGTCAGGAAAATGCTCACGTGTGAACCTCGCTTAGAAGTGCTACGTCCCACAAAGATGACACCGCCGACAGCTGAAAATTTAGTTTTAATGGTAAATAGAATTTTTAAGCTGACAATGCTGTCCTAAAGGCGGTTCGAGTATTGAGAAATATGAGCAAGCAATGAATTATGCAAAAGCAGGAGGCAGCGTTTTAGCAGGTAAACGGCTAAACCTAAGATCGATACGCCTCAGGTATTTGAGTAGCGGAAATGCATTCAAATAACAAGTGCCCATTTATATTCTCAGAACTCGTTGCTGCCAGCAAGAAGTTATGGAAGTAACAGCTCGTTCAAGTAACGGGCTTTCCATTGTGTTGGTGTTGTTTTGGGCTTCTCATGTCATAAGATTGGTTGAGATTGGAACGTCACTACAGCAATATGATCACGCGAGGGTTCAGGGTTAAGACGAAATGCCCACCTTGCTGGGGTGTACCGAAGTGCTGTGGGCAGCAGAGGAGGTCGAAGAGTTCTTGCGGTTCTTGGCGGAAGTTGCGTTCTTGAGCTCAGCGGCCTCAGCGTTCGTCACGCCCTCCACCTTCTTCCACTTCGTGCGGCGGTTCTGGAACCAGATCTTCACCTGGGAAAGTGAAAAGGGAAAGAAAAACGTTAACAATAACAGGAAGTAATCAATGAACAATACTTTCATTCACAAAACGCGCCGCGTGGAGGTGGTACTACTACTGTAAGGAGAACCGATAGCTTACTTCAGGATTAACTCCTGAGGCAACTGCTTGATGCTCGAACCAGATATGGTAATTAACTAATTGGCTAACAAGCGACTCTATTCTTTCTCCGCACGACAAGCAAAATGCTCAGTGCAGAGCAGTTATAAATGTCCCGTATTTCCGATGAATTTGTGATTAGCCAGTTTATGATTAAAAACGAAACGAAATAACACTAAAATACTTTCTGATGGGTGATTTGCCTGGGACGCAGCAAATAACGACGTAGAGCGTTACCCACGATGGAATTATAGGACTAACACCAATAAGAGACACAACTTCTTTCTGGGGGGAGGAGGAGTAGATCAGTTTAATAAGAGTATGACTGTCGCGGTCGCTTCACTGAATGATTAAGAACTTTTGTTGCGAAGTTAGCGCAAGTTTTACGGTATGAGATTAAGACAACACCGGTAACTGCAGCGGAAGTTACTTAATGGCGCTGATGGCAGAGCGGAATTTTTGAGCGGCGTCAAAAGGTGGCGCGTCCCAAAAGTGCGACAGACGCCGCGTCACAGACTCATGTGGGAGATGTTCATTTTTGGGAGGGGAAAGAGAACGAGGGTTACACGGTGGCTACAGGAGGTCTGCACTATACGGGAGATGCTGGATTTTCTGAAAGGGGCAGAAGAATTAGTGTGTGTAGCTCGGAAGTTAGTACCGGGACCATACGGGAAATGTTCAATTTTCTGGGGAGAGCGGGAGAGAGAAGGAAGATTCAGAGGTTGGTATTTGAGCCATACGGGAGATGTTGAATTTTTTCAGAAGAGGTAAAGAATGAGGCAATATGGCTGAGTGCTAAATTTTTGGATGATACGGGAAACATGAATTTTCTGGGGAGAGTGGGAGTTTAGGGGCTGGTATTGAAACCATAGTTCCGATAATACTACAGCAGACGCGGAGAGAGTGAGAAGGCACGAATCCGAGTCATGTGGGAGACATGGTGTTGCTTGGTGGATGACGTAAGCGAGAATTGAACGCTGCAGCTCAGTCCATGGTATGGACGTCACACGAAAGCTAAGCCGCTGATGTGTCGGAGAACGAGAGCGCAGGATAATCTGTTTCTAGAAGCAGGATCACGCTTGCATTTTTTCGGATAGGAGATAATACGAAGGCAGATGAGCGGCCTGAATAAGCTTACAAAAGATTTTGTGATTGTTAAGAGAAAGGAACAGAATTTGCTCGATAGACATTCCTAATAGAATTCTGGACCGCCTCAGAGTTAAAACCGCACATCAGCTGCTGGGGCGGCCAAATATTCTACTAGAGGTGTGTGTGTTCATGCGGTGGGCGCTAGAGTGCATTTTCACGTACACAATACGAATTTTGAATATTTATTGCAAGCCGTTCGCTGATTTTTCCAGGGAATGAGTTTCAGAGACTGGATCACGGACGACGCGCACGGCACGTTCCAAACTCTTGTGAGTTTCAATCCATGATAGAAAATTTGGAGCTAGAGCGGCGATATGATTTTCAGAATTGAGAGGCGAGCGAGGCAATCGATTAATCAAAGCTGACACGGAAGCTGCTGGCCGATACGTCGCATCCAGCCAGAACATCGGACCTTTGTAGCGAGCGCACGACATCGCTGCGCTCCCAAAATTACATACAAAATGCAAGCTCCGATTAATCAAAAACCAGCGGAACAAATGAAAAGTTCATTACGGTTGCGGTAGTTAATGCTGCAGCGAAAAAGTGTATGNGTAAAAACAAAGTTCGAACGCTCATTCGCGGTAGTGGGCCCCCGGCTTTTTAACTGCCTACCTCTCGAGGTCAGAGAGTTCGACGGGAGTCTTCTTGGATTTAAGAAGATATTAGATTCGTGTCTGCAGACTGTTCCCGATAACCCTCCGCTTCCGCACTACTACCAGGCGGCGTCGGGGAACAGCCTTGTGCACCAGGTGGCCCACATGCGAGCGCAGATCGTGTAGTCTGCTGGTAGTTGAGATGGGCGGCGCAACGACGTGGCCCGGGTTGGACGTCCCGAACTTCATCACAGGATCACAGGATCACAGGTGTGTGTGTTCATGCGGTGGGCGCTAGTGTGCATTTTCCCGTACACAATACGAATTTCGAATATTTATTGCAAGCCGTTCGCTGATTTTTCCAGGGAATGAGTTTCAGAGACTGGATCACGGACGACGCGCACGGCACGTCCCAAACTCTTGTGAGTTTCAATCCATGATAGAAAATTTGAAGCTATAGCGACGATATGATTTCCAGAATTCAGAGGCGAGCGAGGCAATCGATTAATCAAAGCTGACACGGAAGCTGCTGTCCGATACGTCCCATCCAGCCAGAACATTGGACCTTTGTAGCGAGCGTACGACATCGCTGCGCTCCCAAAATTACATACAAAATGCAAGCTCCGATTAATCAAAAACCAGCGGAACAAATGAAAAGTTCATTACGGTTGCGGTAGTTAATGCTGCAGCGAAAAAGTGTATGGNCCCAAAATTACATACAAAATGCAAGCTCCGATTAATCAAAAACCAGCGGAACAAATGAAAAGTTCATTACGGTTGCGGTAGTTAATGCTGCAGCGAAAAAGTGTATGGGAAAGGCCGGACTGGACACAACTAAGGGCAACTATATAGAATTCATTAACAGTTAAAAATTGCAAGAAAAATAATCTTAGTAGGACTAACTTACTCTATTAAAGAAAAAGTACATGGTATAAGTAATTTATAACACGTTGAGAAGAATTAAAAAAAAAGCACGATAATTTAAAAGGAGCTTAACCCATTGCTTTACCAACCAAAGCGGACGGGGCTCACACGGGCCCGTTCCTTTTAGTCACCTCTTCACAATATCGACTTCTAATTTTTTATTAGCAAGTTGGCGAAATTAGACAACCGCCTCATTCTCAGCCGGACCCTCTGTGGCTATACCACGTGACTCCAATGTGGCAATTGCACAGCAGAAACAGTCACGCGGAAACCACGTTGGCCTACGTGATGCGCCCACTTACATTTTAGCTACGTGACACCCACATTGGCCCAATGTAACATCAACAAAGAGCCGTACTGGGCCCGTGGTTTGCCCAACAGGCAATGGTTCTACAATGCCATACTTGTTCGCTGGCTTAAGCGCACTAGCAAGAATATTTACAACGCAATGTGCAGAGGGAACTTTTGAAAACGTTCTAAATTAACTTAAGAGATCTGACTTAATAATAACCCTTTAACGCCGAGAATAAGCTTGAACTTCTCGTAGGACTAGGAACGAAAACTACATTGCATATAATAAACGCTAGGTTATAATGGGTTAAAACACACGACGTGTACTTCCTTTGCATCTTCCCAAGGGAAGAGGAACTGACACTTCCATAAGCGCCGCTCTCATTGATCTCATCCAAAGACCAAGCTACTCAGGGCGGCGATGTCTTCCCCTTCCACTTGCAAATCAAGCTTTTTAAGGCCGCAGCTCCCGCCCTCCAGCTTCTCGTAATCGCTGCTCTCCTGAGCCCACGGCAAGCGGCCCCAGAATGCTGATAGGCTCATTTTGGGCGGGATTCTCATTTTTGGATAATAACTCATTTACGACGCGGCCACGAGACTGCCGAGCATTAGGCAGGCTTGAGCGTCCGCATCAACGGAGACAATCTTCATGTTCAGATGGAACAAGTACAGCATTAGGCAGGCTTGAGCGTCCGCATCAACGGAGACAATCTTCACGTTCAGATGAAAAAAGTACAGCATTAGGCAGGCTTGAGCGTCCGCATCAACGGATACAATCTTCATGTTCAGATGAAAAAATACAGCATTAGGCAGGCTTGAGCGTCCGCATCAACGGAGACAATCTTCACGTTCAGATGAAAAAAGTACAGCATTAGGCGGGCTTGAGCGTTCGCATCAACGGAGACAATCGTCGCGTTGAACTGAAAGTAGCGCCGATGAACAGCTAGGGGTTGTGGTACAGCTAGTGATACAGGAAGCTCAGCTAGTTTCTTTTAAAAATTCGTTTGCATTATTTGATGCCTGATAGCACTGTTGGGTGTAACCACAAACTACACCACCGGTATAGGCCCTGCATATCGCACTTCCTCAGCCACATGAGCAAAAGTTGGCTGCTCTTCTGCTGTTGGGAGCGAACAGGAGCTGAAATTGTGCTTCTCATTAACACAGTTGTCAAATGTGTCCCTTCGAACGATGGACAATGCTAAAATTAAAACAAAAGAGTATATTTTACTTCAACTTTACAGTTGGAAGATTTAGTAAATTTTGTTTTAAGAGATAAGGCAGGCTGCGTCATCAGCAACAATCCGATGAAAGCAAAAAGCAGCGTCACAGAGAAAAGAAGAACCGCACATGCAACGCGGTTGGGTTATATAACAGTTACAATAGTAGTTCTTTGACAAGTAGCCTGACAATCATAGACAAAGCTCATTCATGCGACCATCGACATGTTACAGGTAAACCCGTTTTCCGCAAAAAAGATGGAGAGCAGCAGTGCTTAGCCTATTTTACCATATGCATCCCCTTCAACACTTGTCAGAAGGCCATTCCCCTTTCACAAGATAATCGGTCTGAAAAGGTGCACACGGAGAGATGAATTGCCAATGGTTTGAGTGCGCCAAGGCACTCTGAGGCATCACTTCCTTCCTCAAATCGAGGGCTTAGAGCCAGAAGTGGCTATGTCCATCTTTGGCGAAATCGGGTTCCATTCAAAAAGTGGGTGCTCGTGAGGCATATTTTTAGTGTCACGGGTGTCTATGCCATATATTTTCAGGCCATATCTCTTCCTAATGAAGAGATATGGCATAGACACCCGTAACACTAAAAATATGCCTCACTGACACCCTTTTGGTAAGGGGAACCCGATTTCTCCAAAAATGGACATAGCCACTTCTGGCTCTAAGCCCTCAAAATGTTCTCTATAGTTGGGTTAGGGGCAGCAGTAGGTAGCAAGGTCTTATCAACACAGGGTATTACTGAAAGAACATAAAAAACTTTGAGCCTCTGGAAGGACAGGTTACAACGAAAAAATGAGTCAAGGGACTGCAGGCGTAGATTTTTTTTCGGGATGAAGGGGAAACAGAAACACAGTATGAAAAACTGCCCAAATACTGCGCACCGACGGCAAAAGTTTTAGGAATTATATATATTAAAGAGTTCGTTTACCATAAAATATTAAGAACACGTTAAGGAAAACAGCAACACAGACCTGCTATTTGATTGCAGTGTGTGATGTTGTCCGAGACTGCATATCTTTATTTTCAGCGATATATGCAAAACTAATCAATGGCACGCTGCTATAGAAACATCCTTTATTTGAAGTTTTAGCGGCCCGCGTCTTCACGGACACGACAGAAGAGAAGTATTACATATGAGCGAAAGACCCCTCAGGTTGTTCACTCTTCTTTGTGGTCGTGTTCTCAGAAATAGCT
>LQNS02278102.1:10683427-10702517 GCA_001587735.2 Parhyale hawaiensis | reverse complement strand
GTTGGGAGGTGGGAAGCAGGGAGGTGAAATGGGACTTGCTGTTTGGGGGGTGGGGAGTATGGGGGTGAAATGGGACTTGCTGTTGGGGGGGATAGGGAGTAGGAGGTAAAATGGGACAAGCTGTTTGGGAGTAGGAAGTTGACGTGGGACTTGATATTTGGGGAGGTAAGGTGGGCCTTGATGTTTGGGGAATGGAGAGCTGACGTGGGACTTGATGTTTGGCAGGAGTGGGGAGAAGATAAAAGAGTTTGAGTGTTGATGAGTGGGAGGTGAGACAAGCGGAGGATTATCCTTGTTCCTGACACTGACAGAGCACGTCAACAATGTTAAATTCATCCCACTTCCGTTATTTTTGCACGTGGAGAAGGAGCGGAATATTTTCTCGAGAGCGAGGCACTCCAGCGACTTATCAACTGAAAGAAAAAAGTTCTGAGAAAAACTGGCGCTGTCGTAACTTGCAGCGCGGCCTGGAAGGCATGGAGTACGCTGCCGCTGAGTACTCAGTTACCATTAACAGCTGGACATACGCAAAAATTAAAAGTGCGATGCCTGGCCAACTGCCACGGAAAAAAATAATAAGTTAGATACCGAGATGGAGGAGATGACCTCGAATTCGTCTGTAGCGCGTCTCGTTGCTCTGGCAACCGAATGGGCTTGCGTCGACCGGAATGATGTAGATTTGTCCGGCAGCTGCGTGGTGTTACACAACGAGCGAACTCTGCTCGGCATCCACAAGGAGATTAAATTACAAAAATCCGCTAACAGGGAATAAGCAAGATACGAAATATATCAAGAGTGTCTCAGAGCATTAGCAAGTAAGCCTGAAGAAAGTACGGCTATAATAGAGAAATAAGTTCTGCCAGAGAGCGCTAAATACGGCAAATATACCGGAATCCTTGGAAAGCGCCGCTGGAACCAACTACTGGATCGAGTTCTCTGGACTCTCGTGCACGCTAAAGGGAAGCTTATAGCCCCAGCAGTTGAGTCGTCAAGGAAGCTGACTTGTTCGTTATCTAGAGGTACAGAGTTCAATTCCTAGCCCAGGGAGAAAAAGCTTGATGCTTGGAAATGTAGCGTCAGCGTTTCTGCCATTCAAAGAGACTGGGGGCACTGGCTTAAAGGTGGGAGCGAGGACACAGCTGTTACACTGAGCTTTCCGTCTACTGATGCCATAGCTTTCTCATCTGAAGCCGCATCCTCCTTTGAACCCTAGTGGGAAATTATCTGCAGCACGAACCAGTGTATGTAGGTTTTCTAGTCGCGGCGTGCGGTCAAGACGACTTTGCGTTTACCTTTACGAACGGGCATTTCAACAATGAACTTCAACGAAGCAACCACACCTTGGAGACTTTCACCCGTAACTTGAGTAACTTTTGAGCCTTCTGAAGGACTGTCGGGGGACTATCTTGACGTGTGCTAGCGGTTCAACCGGGAATTTTACAAAATTAGCTACTGCTAGTAATAACAGCATATAAAAGAATTTTATGTGGCAGGAAACGGTAAAAATATATGGGCCAGATGAGAATGTGGCAACAACCATTCAGCTGGTGAGATCAGGGACAGCGTCAGATAATTGCATCCATGGATGGGCTGCTTAGGAAGATAATCCATAGCTTCACTATGGCAACAGCGAGCCTCTCTCCAGATGAGGGCTGTGGAAGCAGCGATTGCCAGGTCGCTTTATTGAGACAGTGAGGGGAAAATTAGCTGCTGCCCTCGGAGTAAGAGGGGAGACTCTCACCGAGGGGTAGGAAGACTGAAAAAATCAAGACAGAGAGAGAGAGTTGAAAAAAAGAGTAGATCAAGNGAGGGCTGTGGAAGCAGCGATTGCCTGGTCGCTTTATTGAGACAGTGAGGGGAAAATTAGCTGCTGCCCTCGGAGTAAGAGGGGAGACTCTCACCGAGGGGTAGGAAGACTGAAAAAATCAAGACAGAGAGAGAGAGTTGAAAAAAAAGAGTAGATCAAGACAGCCAGAGTCGAGAAGCGGGACTTCCATTTAGCTCAGATGAGAAGACGCGATGGAAGACGGAAAAAAGAGGGGCTTCTGCAAAGCCAGTGCGTGGAGAGCAGAGAATGGGTTCGTCCGTACACGGGGATGGTCACAGCTGCGAGCTCTACTGCTAGACAATCAGGTAGTAATGTCCGTGGTTAATAGGTAGATAACTCCCTGCGTTACGCCTATGGTGTCAGGGGAAAATAACGCGTCTCGGTTACGGGTTCGGGACAACCGAGTGTTTATTTGAAACAATTTGATCCCCACTCGTCATAGAGGAGCAGTGAGCGTTGGAACACATTTCCACACTCCGTACGCACGGTACGGGTCAGAGGCCACGATGAAGAATGCTGTTATTCTGTGCTATTTTCAAATACTCCGGTTATAAAAAGATTATTCGTTACTAGGAAGATAGGTTTTGCGGACGTTTTGCGTCTTACAAGCTCCTCTGCCGGTTTTATTAGATCCGCAATTGGCGTTCTAATGATGGTATTCGCTGTTGCTGTTTGCAGCCGTAGCTTGATCGTCTTAATCTGTCCCCACTCCATGTCCATCTCTTTATAAACTGATTACTACTGACTTACTGTGTTGACATCTGCTGCTAAGCCAATCAGGATGAACCAAACGTCGGCTCGTCGCAAGAACAGTGTAGTTTGAATCGTCTTTTGTAAAGTACGCTAGTCTCCACAGGCTGAACATGGCTTTCTCGACCTGTATACCTATGGGAACATGTAATGTTGCCAACCTACTGCAGCAGTGTTGATTAAGTTGTTAGTAAATAAATTACTTTTAACTTAACAATAGTCTGCTCTATGTCGAGAGGCGCCGAAATACTATGTGCATAAGAGCATTGTAAACAATAGACACATCTGCTACTCGCTGACAGAGAGCGTATACATTTAGTAAGTAATTTGTATACAATTTTCTTATAAAAGTCTTAGTGTAACATTTGCATTGCACTTTCTAAAAAGCTTTGTCTTCTTGTCAAAGCTTTCTATAGTCTCATTACCTCCGTCAAGGAGGTTATGTTTATGTCGTTTTTGTCTGTTTTTTGTCTGTTACCGAGATTACTCAAAAAGTTATGAACGGATCTTTCGCGAAATTTACAGGCATTGTTAGGCATGTTAACAGTAACAGATGATTAACTTTTGAAAAAAATCCGTAAATTCCTTTGTTTGTATATCTATTTTTTCTTAATACCATAACTCAAAACGTTTTTGACAAATTTTCATGAAATTTACATGAGTTGTTAGCTATATTACGAAGAGCAAATGACCAAGTTTTTGTGATCTGGTTGTTCGTTTGCAGCTCTGCTTGGTTTTATGCTTGTTAGCACAATAACTCAAAAAGTTATGGATGGATCTTTATGAAATTTACAGGAGTTGTTAGAAATGTTAACAGACATAAATGATTCAACTTTGGTGATGATTGGTTGGTCCGTTTGGGCGTTTGAGTAATGTCTGTCATAGTGTTTGTTAGCAGTATAACTTAAAAAGTTATTTATGGATCTTGAAGAAACTTACAGAAATTGTTATTACTATCAGAAGGCACAAATGATTACATTTTTCTGTTGATTTTAAGAAAACCATGGTTTCAGAATAAATTTGAATTTTTTGTAACCGTAACTTCGCTTGGCAGAGGTGTGCGCTCTCAGAGTGCTCTCTAATTGGAAACGTTCTTTACTAGTCACAAAAACTCAACTTGGACATTAATTTTGAAAAAAACATGAGGAACAATGCTTTTCAAAATAGATCCCAGAGATGTCGTCAAAATCCAATGAAAAAACAACCGCACTGTCAATATTTTAACAAAATTAAACAATGGCACCAGATAATACGGTCGTTAGTCAATGAGTTCCATAACGATTATACAAAGCGTCAAAACTAGCCGATTATTAAGGAAGTAGGTAGTAGCTCCAGAACTTGACCACCCTTGACATCGATTACAACCCAAAATGATCGATAACTTAAGAAGTCGTGTTTCCAGTGTTAAGAAGAGCAGAGGCCATTATCTGCTACGTTGAGTGCCATCATGAGCAGCGTCATGGAACGTTCCGACGCATTTAGGGTCTTAGCTGAACTCAATGAATGCGTAAGCTCGTGAAACACTAAGCGTCTCCAGCAAGCTCTGGAAGCACCATTTTGCCGCTTACCACACCAGTGCTATACAGAGACCTCGTTTATGGGCCATTCACAGGCACTTTGGGTTAGTACGGAGACACGGCGAGCTCTGCGCCGCAAGAGAGATAAAGAAGAATGAGCTGAGATTAAGAAGCGACCAAGGCATCAGAGCAGCAGATCCTTTTATGCACGTCACGGCCACGCCAAAACCGAAGACAAAAACTTTGCTCATCGACAGCTACAGACCAGGAGTCCAAACTTCCTCATGGATCTCTTCGCGGGCGGCAGATTTGAGGGAGCTAATGAGCGGAGCTATGGGGCCCGCGCACCCCTGCCGCGCGTCCTTTCTCTTCTAAAACGGTAGCCCTGCGCCTTTATGTTCTTTTCCAAGGCAGTAATTGGACTGAACCTCTGCCACTCTTATAAGAAAACAATTGGACCAAGTCCTGCTTGACTTTTTATGACGTCTGCTGTCCACTCTGAAATTCTTCACACAACAAAGCTACTTCTCGACCATAGTGATCCTGCTTTTTCTACCATTCAAAAGAAATGTCATTCGCTACGTATGATTCTCTTCTAAGTGGTGGCAATATGATCAATCATTTCATCCATCTTATTTACGGTGTTGCCTCGTTTTCTATTTCCCCTGGGGACATGAGGTACGTTTCTCTCTAGTCTTTTCCTTTCTATTTCGTCGATTACAAATAAATCTTGCACTCTTTTCCTTATGTACTGATTAAAGATAATTGCATAGTTCGGCATCGTACTAGCTTTCCTCAGTCAACGTTTACATTATCATTAGCAACTACATGCCTGCAAAACACTCTAATTAAGGAATAAAATGAGTTTTGAATATGAACATTTCGGTTTTGAGAACTAAAAACACAAGGTCTGGCCCTCAAAACCAAAACGTTTACACTGCACTTGAAGCATTTAGGTCTCAGTGGGTACAACACTCAATTCCACTCAGCACGTGTCTTCTGGCGCACACTTTCTCACCCTTTTGCAAAGTGTGCGAATATGAGGCACATCAAAACACGGTTTATGATACTCCGCCGATGGTCACACAAAGCGGGATAGATCAAACAGCCGGTAATGAGCTCACGGGATGGCGATTCGAATACCATGCAAGCAGGATCGCAGCGGCATATGGAAGCAGACCGATACACTCTACAGCTGTTGTATAGCAGTGCAGATAATTTAGGTACACATACGTAATGCAGACAAAATAAGTAGACATATGCTTAGATCTGCTGCATAGCACCGAAAGACTGACGCTACTGAGAGTGCCTCGTGTCCTAAAACGTAATGTTAGGACATTCCTTGCAGCATGGTAGCAATTGCCTTACTGATAAAAGAAGCAAGAAAAACGCTGGCAAACGATAAAAAAAAAGTGACTGCATTTGAGGGTGCTATGCCCAAATCTGACATTTTGCACAGTCATAAGTGGCTGGTATACCCATCCTGCCAAAAGGGATAAGTGAAGATGTGTCGGGCCTTATCTAGAAGCGTAAGAGAGCGGCGATAGAGTAGATGAAGGCAAGAAAACAGCATAGGAAAGCAGCAGTAGAGGGTATAAGATCAAGCTGGAAACATAAATATATATATGAGGGCCCTAGAATAATAGGGGCGTAAGCGACAGGTTTTTCAATGCAGTTGTTTGAAAAACCTGTCGCTTGCGCCAATAATCTTCTAGGGCCCTCATATAAAAGAGGAATGAGGGTGAGAGTGATTTGTGAACTCAATCACCATCATAGGTCGGTAACTTGAATTTAGTATAGGAGTACGACAGCAACACACGCGTGACATCTTTGCAAAGAAATTCAAGTTCAATAACAATGTAGAAGTTTGGAATTTGTTTTTGTCCGTTTGGAGCTTTTGTTTTGAGACAAACTCTGCACAGAAATAAGCTCTCTATATTCTACACTGCGTCAGACGATGTATATATATAGAAGTAAAAAAATCTGTTTTGGGAGAGTCTGTTTGAGAAGTTCTACTGCAGTTACATAATGAATAAATTGAGGAAACACCGTAAATGTGCAGTGCAAATTTAATTAAAAAAAAAGACAACTAGTCCTAAGCCGAAATCTGCGGTGAATAATTCTAATATTTTCCCTATAGGCAGTGCGTGGCTCACAAAGGACTCAAGTTACAGAGTCCTGCCTTTTTACCTTTACTTAGCATGACGGTGGGGAGCTGATGGGAAGGTAGATTATGGGGGTAAAGGAGGGCAGGAGGGGCGGTATGGATCAGGGACTCATGTTAATGAGTCGTTTTATGGTGCCAGATTTGAGGGGCTTACGGAGGGGAGAGGCGAAGGGCTGGTGAGGGTAACAGGCGGCCACGTGAGACGAAGGGAAAATATCTGATGAGTGCAACGTTGAAAAGCACCAGCCTGCCTCGTGCTTTACCTGCCTTATACTGTAAAATGTAAGCGAAAATAATCGTGGAGAAAAAGAACAGTGCCGTAGTAAGAGAAGATAGGGAACAAAAACCAGTTTCAGAACCTCACAAAACAATCAAAGAGATACAAAACAGTTACCGTATACAGAATTTTACACGAAAAAAAAACGAGATTCAGAACATTTCCAGAACCGCGCTATAGAATCAATGAGAACCAGAATAGGTCCAGATCCACAAACAAGAAGCACATAAATAATTTTTAATGTGCAGAACACGGTCAATGAGAACAACAACAATTTCAGGAAAAAAAAACAATCACCGCGAAGAATAACAGTTTCAGTGTCACTGAAAACGATCCCGCAACAAAGGAACAGTTCCAGAATCAAAGAAACGGACCAAAAAAAAATGGAATAAAAATATAGGAACTATTAGAGAGCCACAGAAAATATCACAGAGAACAAGAACAGCTCCAGCACTACAGAAAACGATCTTGGAGAGTAAGTACTTAGAGCTGCAGAGCCAGCAACGCGCCACCAAGTGGCACGGATATTGATGGCGCTGTCAGAGAGCCATCACACAGAGAGGTCTCTGATTCCTAGCAATTGAGGGATCAGTCCCTGCAGCCACAGACACCACTCCCAGCACGACACAGAGTTATTAACCGTAACGGCATTGCGTATAAACGATGTTTCGTAGCGAAAAGGAAACAACAGTGAGTGTAAACGATGTGCTGCAAATGAAAGGAAACAACACCGAGTGCTAACCATACACCGCAAATTGAACGAAACATCACAGAAGGATAACGATACTTCGCAATTATTCAGCAACGGACACACGGACACACAGAATGGAATACTTTTGGTAGCAGCCAAGCTGGCTCGATGGGGCTAAAAAACCAGTACCTGGCAAAATTCAGCATCACCCGAAGCGAACACTCTAAAAATTTACAACTGATAAATAACAAAAAAACTAAAAAAAAACTTAAGCAAAGAGTATCACAGTGCATGCATGTCATGAGGAAGCTAGAGGTAACTTGGTGAGGTAGGAAGGAATAAGCTTGGGTAGGTCAGGCTTCGTTAAAAACACCGGTATGTAAAATGGATGTATAATATGAAAATATAAAAACTGTAAATATATGTAAAATGGATGTAATATGTGTGAAACGGATGGAAATTAACGAATACTGGTCATAGCAGGTCCGTCGACAAAAAGGCTTGCGCTCACACAGCCGCGCCCAAACATCCCTCGCTCAAGAATGTGACGGAGTGTTTTCACATCCTCTTAAAAACAACATTTTTGCGCATTGCCTATCCAACTTAATGTAATTTGTAGTTAATGCATTGAAAATATGTATAATAAATTGAGATACATAGGCAGGAACTGATGACTTCTTCTCGTATACTTAAAGTGCGCCATTGTTAGCAATTTTTTTCTAAAGACGAGTAAATAAATTTAAGTTTTCGCAGGGGCAACAATGTTAAAAGTCCTCTTCACCGCACGTTAGGTCCTCTGCAGTATACGGCGTGGTACCCTACAGAGGTTTCAGACAGATTTTACAAGAGATAATTTATCAGTTTAAAAGTAGTATGCAAAATGAAAGAGTGCCGAAATTTTCTACGGGAGTTTAAATTTTTTCAAAAGGGCAACCGCAGAAATGTTCTCTAAAATAGCTAAACTAAAAAAAACTAGCATGTTGTTTTCCAAACAGTTGGGTTTATGTGTGAATGCTGACATCAACCATTAACCTCCTGTCAGGACAGTTTGGTCACGTTTGAAATAGCGCTGTTGTTACGAAAATTGACAATTAATGTTGGCAGCAGGTGTGAACCCAACATCAACGAATGTCAACCATGCAGTACCTACATGACAGACAATGCAGTTTCTTTGGGAAACCAAACTTTGGTTCCGTGTTTTAGGGCCAAAATGGCTGAAGAACTTGCAGTAAAACAGAATGATAGATATATTAGTGATGAGGTTTGCTAGGACATGATTCTAAGTCGCATCGCGCTGAAGGTCAAATATTTTGTCTCAGCATTTCTGGCGAAGGTCTCGAGAGACGGCGAGCTCCCATAAGTGAGTTCTGCTTCCAAATTATTGCCAGGTGCACCACTTCTGGTAGGAAATAAGGTGCAAAGCTCCTCGAACTCTACATGGCTTGGCTGTATAAATTCGTGCAGCCACGCGGCCCAGGGCAAGAGACAAAAAATGAAATGAGAAGAAGACAAAAGAAAGCAACACCCTCGCAGAGGGTTCCTTCCGTGGCCCCCTTTACCCATAGGATGGGTTACTTACCACCATTTGGAGGTCCATTTCGCGGAACTGAAGGGAAGTCGAGAGAACCTACCTAACTCTGCAAAACTAACTTCGTCAGCAGGAACTGCGGCCAGATGAAACCAACATCTCTTAAGAAATGGCACTCGGGTCAACCCCCGGGTGAGTGATGCCCATACATAATCTGACAAGAAAAGGGCCGCCAGAAAAACAGCAGCACCTGGGCACAACGTCTTGGCTTCTCCTCACGCCCGGCGGCAGAAGCCTTGGCGTTTCAGAGCCGTGTTCTCATATAATTTATCGTTTGAAACAAACGAACAACCGCGTCGGAAAGCAATAAGTGACTAAAAGACGTAATTTTCTCGCCACTCAACTAACTACTAGTTCAACTTTACTCTCTCGACCGGACATTTACTAAAATAATACCAAGTTTTGCTCCTCAGACAGGTATAGGTGTTGTGACTGTTAGAGTGGCAAATTGGCAGATGAATATGACTCGCTCGTGGTCTTCGCTACGGGCTTAACAGTCAACCAACTTGCACGAGTGGAGAGAAAAAATTACCCTAGAAAATCAGGAGGCTTAAAACGTGTACGTGCTAGTAAAGTAATTTAATATGCTTTTCGTAACAAAACACATCCCTTAACCCTAATACAGTCAACACACTATTAGTTTCCTCTCTCTCACTATACGTCTTCAGTTCTTACCACATCCTCACAACATTAGCATACAGGTTTCCTTTGGACATTACCTATGCTTGCTCCAGAGCCGTTTGTTCAAGCAAAAAAAAAAAAAAAAGATTAATAGATTAGAGAGGGGCGCAAATGTAGTTCTTACGCGAAGTTTTGCGCTTATCTAAATGAGCGGAATGGCCAGTTATGTTCTCTGCACCGCAATAGCTGCCAAGGTTGCCGAGAACTGGCTCCATAAAAACTTCATCAATTCAGTGAACTTGAGTAAACACAGAGATTAATATTGTTGGGTTTTTAAAAAAATTTTGCTTCGCAAAGAAAGTAGCATACAAATCGGGTTAACTGAAGCATGCAATTTATACAGTTGCTCCAGAGCGTCGCCACATTATCAAGCGCTCCAGAAAATATCAGAAATCCCCTTATCTTCTTCACCACCGGCCTGGCTCTCATCCATAGAAAGACGCTTCATTTATATACGACACGAGCTAACTCTAAGAAATTCATTGATTGTAATTGAATATTTATAAATAGTCGGACGAAAACCAACTCATTTGGAACAATTGTAGGTTTTTATGGGGACGAAAACTGGTCAAGCGAGCTTATCCGAAGGCAGATCTAGAAAGAACCCCATTAGGATTCTTGTTAAGCGAACGGCGTTTCCCTGAATGTGGGGAGCAGCGGCCGGCGGGGGAGGGAGATGAGTGGAGGACAGGGTGTGCGGGAGGAGGGGGGGGGTTGTAACACCAAGGAAATGGAATACGTATACCCGGTATAGTTATTAACCTTATTTCTATCATTATTATAGTTGTAATAGGTTACTATTATGTAATAGGTAACTATTATTTTAAAAAGAAAGATCAGGCTGTAGTGGAAGTAATGCATCTCCCTTGTCGTATGTAGAATCATGGCCACTGGAGTAAATACTGAAGAGGGCCGATATAAATTCTTTGCCGTCATTCTTAACGACCGGGTCATCTAATATTCGCTATACTCGTAATATTCTCAATATATTTTCACCGTTATTGCTATAATTATCATCATTACCACTGCTTATGTAAGCTAAAGCCTTCCCGGGGGTTCTTACCTCACGAAGAACCAGTGTACTTCACAAAAAAATTCTAACAATACAAGTAGTATTAGTTATTGTTATTATTATTACTTATTAAATAGCTTTTGAGCAATACTGTAGATAATCTCAGCCGATATTTTATTGGTAGATATAAAGTAAATGTGTCTCAACTGGTGAAAGGCAAGGGGCAAGTTTGTCAATGCACGCCACGCAGAGGCGGGAACAGCAAGTCGGGATAGAAGAGGAAGAAACGAATAAAGGCTGTTCGTCGGAGCACGAAAAAAGATGATTTAATCAATAACCGCAAGGAAAGAAAGCTTTACCAAAGTTCTGGCTTAGCTAAAGGTAATGTTAGAACATTTCATGCAAGCGCAACTTCCCATAGGGTGGGGCGAGCAAAACCAAAATAACGCCGTCTATGTATGATCCTATAAGGTCATCCTCTCATGGAACGCTGCGTGACGGACTGTTCGTCGGTTATGCTTAAGATGATGAGCGTTATTGGCGCACCACAGAAGCAGCACGCGTTTCGGTGCAATGACTGAAAGTACATGCCTTGCCGTGCTAGTGCAGCACGCAACGTGCAGTTTTCGTGCTGTAAGGGTACACCAAGGCAGGTACTCCCAATCAGTACACGGGGAAACGTGCTGGTTTAAGGATAGCACTTTTCTCAATGCATGCAGCATTACCCCGTGTCTTGTTTTACTGGTATATTGACAAACATTAATTGCACTGCCATACGTACACGTGCACGAGGCATGGTAAAGAATTTGTATTTATCGTCATCTGCAATAAAAATTGTCCTGATGAACCAACAGTGGGCCAGACTATAGGAATATTTTGGACTTTGCCATTACCTACAAAGTTGCCAAATGACCCACCGGGGGTCCAGACAGCACATTCTGCAGCTGTCTACAAACTGCTAAATAACCCACTGGAGATTCACTTGGAGATGTAGCAAAAACGCAAAAGGAAGATTCACATCGCAAGAAGCTTGTGAACTTTCACCAAGAGTGAAATCGCGGGACTAATATGAGTGAGACCACCGAAACAAAGGTACTGTTGGCCCTTAGGTGGAGGCGTTACTTCAGCCTCACGGCTGGCCTCTCCTTGACGGCAGGGTACTCAAAGAACGGGCCAAGCGGTGCCGGTGTAGTATGTGCCCCACCTCAAAGTATGTGTTAGGTTAGAGGAGGTTAGGTCAGTTAAGAATAGGTTAAGCGAGGTTACGATATACATATTACAGTTCAGCTGATATAGGTGCCTAACATAAAGACAAAAAGTATAAAGTACAGAGTATGAGTATATCCTTTAATCTTAGATACAGTATATGTACAAACAGTATATGCTCTGTAGACACCGGGCAAGCTTTGGCTAACTATAAAGTTATGCCGACGACAGCAGTTAGCGCAAGGCAATCCTAAAAGCTATCGTCACCACTGACCTTTCGGCATCAATCCCGTCCCAGTGAACAGGCCTGAAGTGTGAGCACTGACAAATGTACGACGTGTGCTGATTGCCGTAAACCAGCACGCCTTGGTGTGCTCATCCAGCACGGCTAGTGCGTGTTTTGGTGCTTAGAGCACGCGCACGAAAGCCGGGCTGAGCTCCGTGTAGGCCAGAGACAGAAGTCCGATGGCTAGCTGTGAGGCGATAACGTCAACACGGAAGAGTGGCCAGTACGGCAGAAGTTCCTAATTCGCGCGGCTCTCAACACAAGCTCTACTTTTTCACCCAATCGCTCCCAATGCACGATAATTTCGTGGTCGCAGTGGTGTGAATTACTAACGTGTACTGTATTGACGTCTGGGCGAAAGTCTCGAGCGTAGAGGCTTCAGCTAAATCTGGACCACTTTCTCAACCGGGGGAAGGGACGTACGGGCGCAGTCTTCAGTGGAACGAATCTTTCCTGACACCAAGTGCCCCAGGGGTCACTGCTGCCCCCTCCCCAGCTAGGTGCCTGGGGCAGAAGGGGGGAGGGGGCAGCACGGGCGCTATAAGCTGAAGCGTTTAATGGCGTCCCTAAGCAGGTTTATGACAAGTACGGCACAGGTTACAGGGTCGATGACAGCCACGATAGTTACCCTAGAGGAAGCACCGCGCTATCTTTATGGAGTCGCTCGTCTTACCCACACAGGGCATGAGACGTCCTGCCTGCCGACCGTGCAGCGGTCCTCTGTTATCGCTGCTCTTTCACTCGCACAAAAGAAAACTAAAAACTCATTCTGTAAATTATGCAAGCACATACAAGGAGAAGCAGTTAGATACCAGCTTGTTCGGATATAATGTTCGTGGCGATTCCAATATTTGCGTCTTTAAATACGTCATATTCCAGTCATTACACAGCTTTGTTAACATCAAGAGCAGCATGGCACATTTGTTGAATAATAAATAGGACGTTTAAAAAACAAAGAATAGGTCGTGAAGAATCGGTAAAGCATTTTCAACCTTCAGAGCCTCTCGGAATTATTCGAACACTCATGGCGTCACTTTACGTTATGAGGGAAGAACCAATTTACCAAACATAAAAACAGCTTATACGAGTGAAGAGTTCTTTCATGAAACTAAATAGTATTCACGACCGCCTAAAGAGAAACAAGAGTCAACGGGAAACTATAATTAATTAACTCGTAGACAGATGCTGCGTAAGATAGCATACGACACTCATATAGCCAGCAGATACGAAGGCAAGCGTCGCACTGCATGATATCGCCAAGCCAGGGACAGCGGGCCTCGCAAGATTGAGTTTTCGGACGTCCCAAGCGAAATCAGTTTACGATGAATGCTTCAAACTTGATTCAAAATGGCGAATCGAACCCTCATGATTGAAATTCAAGTCAAGCCGAAGCTAATCAAATTCGATTATCTCGATTGAAATGAACGACCCGAACACGTCTTAATTCATTGACTGGGAGACAACAATTTCTCCTAAGTAGCTCGCTACAGAGATGAGTGGGGTCGGTCCTGCACAAAACTCATTTATGGGGAAGGGCAGTCTCTTAATTGGACATCTTTTCCAACGAGATCTTTTTGATTAAATGGACGATGGCAATCCAGAGAAGAGTGCAGTCATTATATTAATGCGAGGCCATCCAACAGCAGAGCGACACGTTCATCACGACAGGAACTTTGGACAGAATCCATCAAGACATTTCGGATGTAATGGATGCCGCATTATACAAATATAGGTATGAAGGGACATTACACAGTTCAGAATAAAATGAAACTAAATTAGGCAGAGGAAAATAAAGATCAAGACATTTCGAATGCAGTGGGACCCGTAATATGGATTTATGTGAGCATATTGTACATCTCAGCTTTAAATAGAAATAAATTAAATAGAGGAAAATGAGCCCAAGACAATACTAAGGACATATAAATGCCAGTTAACGTGTCGTATACAGATAAGCGTAAAAATTTAATGAAAAAGCATTAACTGTAATAAACTGAGCAACAAGATAGGGTAATGTCTCAATTACCGAATGCCCATCTATTACCGAATATAGGTAGGAATCTTATTGCGTTCGGTAATAGAAAGGCATTCGGTAATTGAGACATTACCCTAGCCTTTCATGAAAGTTGCACGCATATGTGCTCATATCGCACAGCTCGGTAGAAATTAAACAAAAGTCACCTCCATGACATGGAGTATTAAGACAATTTCAAAAGAAAGACTGTAAATTGTAAGGAGGTGAGAACAAATAGAACGATATAGGAATTTGCAGGCACCATGCTAGTAAGAAGAGCAAACCTTTCGGTGCTCAAAGACAAAAAATATCAATTAAGAATAACTTGTTTACCTATAGAACACTTTCAGGTTGCAACAGGGGTGCTCATACAATATAGGAGAGCCCTCAGGAGTATAATAAAGAATAACTTGTTTACCTATAGAACACTTTCAGGTTGCGGACAGGGGTGCTCATACAATATAGGAGAGCCCTCAGGAGTATATTCTGGCGGGCCCTTTCCCTGCCACAATATATTTGGGCCTCACAACCCTAAGGGTCCCTATAGTGCCTTCTCCGCAGGGGATGTTGCAGCTTGCAGCAGTTCCTGCTGACGAGGCTAGTTTTGTAAAGTTAAGTAGGCTCTCCAATACTTCCCCTCCTGTTTCGGGAGGTGGGCCGCTGATCTAGGTGGCCGACCTATTTCCGCTCGACTTTTACCGTCTTGTTTTTCATTTCCTTACCTTGCGCATTTTCCTGTCAGTAGCGCACTGTCCACTTATAATCTGAGACCTATCGGCAGAAAAGCCGAGACAAAAATCATCGATTATTTGAAACGAGACGGACTTCGCGCCCTAGTGTTGCACGAGCCTGTGTTAAACCACAGGAATATATTCGGCGCGATATTGACATTGTGTCCCTGATGCACCAGTAAAACTTTGTACTACTACAAAACAGTAGAAAGAAGAAGAAGGTGATGAAATACATATATACTATAATTCTGCTTGAGGCTCCATCCGTCTATCCGTCTGTACGTCCGTGTGTCTATCGATGATCGGTTACGCTTTTCACTATTAGCTAGGGGCAAATTTAACTTGCCAGTAGTTCTGCTTTTCTCTGGGAGGAAGCTCAATAATATCTGTCTTCTTTTCGAATGCTCTTGAAAAAATTTTCAAGTAGTTTCGAAGCAAAGACATGAAGTTCCTTTTGTACCTATCATACCTACATACCGTACCGATTTTCATATCTTGAAATATTCACATTGCTGAGGTCGCATAGGTAACGTTCTAAGCATGGGAAAATTTGTATCCAGACTACGGCGCAGCGAGCTGTTCTAAACTGCTTCATTCTAAAGCATTCTATAGTGAAAGAAATCCCGTGAGCAGACAGAAAAAGTGCTTTCGGTGAACTGAATAAATTATTGAAAAAAAGGCCGAGTCTGTTGTATTTTTATTCAGTGGGAAAGCTATTGCACAAATGAAGTACAAAGTAGTCTCGGGTCCCGATATTGAATTAAAATCAAAATCACCGATGAGAAAAATGAAAATGTTAAAATATGAAAGCCTAAATAATAATATCTTCAGACGATGAGAGATAAAGCTTAGCGATGGCGTGTAAATACAGAAGAAAACAATGGGAAGAGTACTTCCGAAGAATGAAATTGTTATAGTCTATTGGTTTTTATGCTGTCTTTAGGTCTAGTTATATCTTGAAATACTGGGGCAAAAACTTTGCTGGTAAAACATCTGCGAGGTCCACTGGTGCTATAGTGTGTGGCATTCACGGCTACGGTAGGCCTTTTGCGTACAAGTCGAAATACGGAAGCGCTTCACGTTCTTGGAATATATGTTTTTGTGCGGGTGACAACGGCTGAATCAATGAAATAATAATAATAGATAAGTTGAAACTGCATACACAGCAGCGAAATGGGAAGGATAGGAAGAACCGTTTCCATGTTTAGAGGTTAGAGGTTAGACGGAGTTCATAAGGTTAAAGAGACAGGCGCTGTATATGGGGCAGGTTAGGCTGTCCTGTATTAGGTCGAATTAAAGCGAGTTGTAGTAGCGTTAGCGTAGGTTAGGATTGCTTCATTAGACAAAGTGAAAACATTAACCAACCGTGGAATTTCCACGGGTCCCGCTAGTTCAACAAAAACTAGCTAGATTCTCATTTAAAAAGGATACCAGATAGACCAGCGGTTACGTGCACTGTGGAGATAATTCACTGCTGGCTCTATCATTGGTCGCTTACTGCGGTCTCACAGAAGACACCCAGCATCGTGGCCCACACAGGTGAGGTGATGTGAGAAACGTCACCTGGACTTCGTCCGAAGACCCACAAGGTACACAAGGTAACAAGTCACTGCCAATCGGGCCAACTCCAAACGATTCCCAGCATCAGTTTTCGCTAAAGTACCGAGAGGGCGGAGGAGGGGACATTTTCCCCGTGTTTTTACAGCCAAAAATCTGTTGGGAAATTGCGTTTTGCCCTGCAGCTGAGCCATAAAGCGCTGCAGCAAATACTGGCCTCGCCGTCACGCTGATCGAAGATCATCATTATGACTGTCAGCATGAGCAGATGTCAGCGTATAAGAGCTGCTGCCTCGTACAAAATTACTCTAACACCAAATGCGTTTGACTTCAATCGCGAACGAGGGTCGATCCAATTAAATCGTCTCATTAGGTGAGCATATCGACTGGTCTAATTAGGTCGCGATATTGAAGGGATAGACGGACGAATGGATGGTTGGATGATCAGAGCCCTCGCTTTTATACCTCTGATCAGTCGGCGCAGCGATCCTTCATATCACTGATGACGGATCTGCCTGGCCAATAAGAGTGTCCGTTTTTTTAGGGGTAAACACCCGAAGCCAAGAGGGATCAATGGTGATAAATCGTTCGATTAACCGAGACGTTCATTGTGCTCCAGATAACTGGGTAATGACGGCAGAATTGGCAACATCGAGAAAAGAGAAGCGTTAATGTTGACGACTTGAGCCAAGTTTTATATATAGCGGCTCTGCGACAGTCTATCTTGGGCTAATTGGGGCAACATATACGGAGTTTTATAACAAGAATTCGCTGGGATAGGGAAGGCGGGAAATGGACAATAATTGGTTCTCTACGGAGGTGGTGAGAAGAGTAAACATCATCGGCAAACTGAAATTATCTAGCCCAATACCAGGCAAGCAACTGTATAAGGTTGCTTCCAAAACGCTATTCCGATGCAATACCGTTTTTCAGTCACCAAGTAACAGGCTATTATTTTTATAAATGCAAGGACTTAAACTTTGAAGGAAAGTAACATATTCCCTTTGAATTCGCATATTTTTCGTAGAAGCGATATTATATAATTAAACCGGTAGGAAAATCTTATATTTCACGTCAATTTCGCACACCATGGAATCATATAAAAAACGTTATAAGAGTTTGAAGTAGAAATATGCCATTAAATATGCCCCAAGGCAGGCAAAGAAACAACTCTATATTAATGGAAATATAGCTGATATAGTTGAAAACAGAATGAAATTATTTTACGAAGAATTGACACATTCAGCAGTTAGAAAAGACGAATTTTCTTGAAAATGGCAAGAAAATTACAGAGCAACCCACAAGGAAGTTAAGCTCATGAAAAAAGTACAACCAGACCGCATAATATCGAAGCCATTTTACCGACAATCAGAACTAATGAGGAAATTTTAGTGTATTTTCAAACATGCATATGGTTTCTCTTGAAAACGCTACATAACAGCTAATGCTGCCGGCAAAAGACTACGAAGCCATGCGGAATACAGTTCTTTCTTCCAGGAATGCCTTATTTCTTCCCCACCCTCCTCACTCATATAAGTGCAAGTAGACACTAGCCTTGATTTTTGAGGTGCACCACAGAGCAGAATATGGATGATCAGCTTGCAGAGCAGCAAGTACCATATCCCATTGGCATGCATTGAAAGCAAATGGTAGCCGTAAAATCGCAAATACTCCCTGCATCTCTTTCTCTTTAGTCTATTGATGTCCGCAGGGTCGTATTGACTGCTCTGTTTTATGCAAATGGGAGAAGGGACGCGATAAAACATCGCCGCGATCCTCGTTTGTTTATTTACGTGGACGGCGGCGCACGAATCACAGCTGCAGACACCGTCACAGACAAAGAGAGTGATCAAGTTTCGGGACAGGAGAGGCATCCCGGTGATTGAGTACATAATTTACAACATCATTCACGCCATCCCGGGAGAGCGACACGGTATCGGGCGCTCGGCCCCTCCACGGACTCGCCTGCTCTCAGGACCTGCCAACCCCGACGCAGGCAAGAATCAATATTCTCCTGCAGATTGACGTCCTCAATAAAGATAACATCCTCAGGATTTTGTTATGCGTTGCTACGAGAGTTTTTTTTTTTTTAAGTGAGCAAGAAGTTGATTTTTGGCTTGTAAAAAGGAGACGGTTGAAGAACGGGAAATTGTTGACAATGATACCTAAGAAAAGCTCTATAATAGATAAACGACTGTGATGTACATTTTTAAGCAGGAAGAATTAAACTATTAGAAAGTTTTATTTAAAGTTTTTAAACATATGAAATCAAGTTCTGACTAGGAGTAAAGTCTCTGAAAACTGCTTAGAGACGGCACGTTGTCAAAGTTTTTAAGTTGGCTTGTATATACTAACAGCAAAACATCGATGTGTGACTAGAGGTAAAAATACATGGTGCGACTGCGTAGGGACTGGACAGCGATATGCTGGAGATGCTTTGATCTGATGCCGATATTACGCGTTGTAAACACGAAGTCAAGCTTTGGCTACCCAGTCGGAAATTATGGTTGTCATTATAGTAGAATACAGTAGTGTATGAGAGATTAAAGTCGATTTTGGAAGATGAAACAGTATGGTAGATATGTCAACCATAGCATACCGTTGATTTTAGTATATTTAGGTCGATATTAGTGGAGGCAATATTGGTTGTTTATGGTTTGTCAAGAAACGAAGGTCTATGGTCGTACATGGATGTTTGACGACCATATATGGTAGATGGTTGTACAAGGATGTTTAAAGACTATATATGGTAGAGAATATGTTAGAGCATAACGATGGTAACTTATCA
>LQNS02278102.1:10664131-10680295 GCA_001587735.2 Parhyale hawaiensis | reverse complement strand
ACACACGGACCTCTCCGACCAAACGCTCAATATTTCTCATACAATCGAAGGAAGAGCTCAGCGACGCACTAATTGTACAGCGGTCGGGTCCTCTCTATCGTATATCGATTATGAGCCATTAGTGAGGCAAGAGACTGGAGCTGTGGAGGTTTATCGCAGTCGCCTCTATTAAGCGATCTCCAGACAAGCTCCGCTGCCTGGCCGCAACACTCTGAAGGCCCACGGACGGATCCATTAAGACAGTCCATTGCTACGCGCCGCTCGTCCGACCGCTCTTTATGTTTGTACGTCACCTTTCGCATTACAGCTCACGCCATCACACGCTTTCTTACACCAGCGGACGCTGCCTCACACCATCGTACAATAAAGACAATAGACATAGGCACGTAAAATATAAAGAAATAGAATCTAAAATTCATTTAATGCATTGCAAAACATTTTGCAGTTCTAAATCAGGCATTAAGGTAAAAATTTAGCTTTGCTTCAAACATATATTATTCATCTTCAATACCACCTCTTAAAACCTCATTATCGCTACGCTGCGAAGTACTTTGAGCCAAGAGAAAAAAATTATATACTTCTGTTTTTGACTAAGGAATTCCCTACGAATCGGGCTATAGACTTGTGAAACATCAGAGGAAAGAAGTGAAGACGTGGGGAATGGAAGGAAACTAAAATAAAGCAGAAATTCTATGTAAATCAAACCTTGTACAACAATCCGTTTATTTGAAATTGGATGGGTTACTTGTAGCAGAGGTAGAAGCTAAAATTCCTTCAGAGACTGAACATTCGGTTAAGAATGAACTTAAGATAATGAGGGGTTAAGAACAAATATTGCTGGACACCGAGCATTTTGCTGGACGATATGGCTGACGTTAACTCCAGACACTCTCCATTCAACACTTGATGTACTTCACCAACACGCCATTCGTCAAGCTCTTCGGGTCAATTAGACGACAAGTGCAATAATACATACTGTGGCTGCCACGCTCCAGTCATGGTAATGGCACACGCTATAGAGACGAGTACAGCCGCCAATAGCCAAATGGCAGAAAAATGCAGTCGCGAACAAGTAAAATGCCTTAAGGGATCAGAAATTAACTTCTCCGAATACCTTAATATTCTGTTAGATCACACCATGAGACCGACTAAAGTAAGAAGTAATATTCGATATTTACTAGCACAGAAACGGCCAGGCAAGAGTGTGACGAGCTATCAGCTGAAACCGAACTACTGCACCTTAGATGAACTGATAAACATCTAGGGAACAAAAGCGTTGTGCAGGGCCAATGCCCTATTGGAGTGCTAAGTTGAATTAACGACAGACATTTCAATTCTAGTTGATAACGTGACGGAAATTAGACTACACAGAATTGCATAACAACATTTTCGGGTGGAATGAAAATAGTCTTACACGCACTAATTTATTTATTTTTGACATCAATCAAACACACTGTAGTAAATACAAATGAGTGTTTGTATACGTTAATGATTGTATTATTAGTGTCACGCTCTGAAGAAAGTAGATACGAGAAAAATAGACCCGGTTGGAGAATGTGGATCCAGTAGCGTTCTGCTCAAAATCTACTGGCGAAAATTCAACCAGGCTGCAAATGATGACAGAACTAAATACGCCTCAAAATTTAATGAACTTCTACCTTTATCAGTTCCGAAATTCAGGTAGAAGCCTACGTATCCTGGAAGAAGAAGAAGTAGTTAAGAAGGAGAGAGAAAGCGTGTCTAAAAATTATATACATGATCTATGAATTATTTCGTAACGTAATAAAACCATGGACCTATAAATGTCTCACATAACCTGATAAGAGCATAGAGCACGTACTGGAAGAAGAAGAAGAGTTGAAGAAGGAATGCTAGAGCCGACAGCTATATAAGCCAGAGCTGCTGAGCGTAGGGACCATAGAGAGGCAGGGAGGCGCAGGGGAGGAGTGGGTCCGGCGGACCCACCAAGGCTCCTAAATGGCTATTAACAACTGGACGGCGATAAGCTCATGAAGGCAACATTAAGTGAAGGAGGGACCAAAAGATAATCTTCGCATGAAGCACTTAAGAGGGGCCCGCTTTTTGTTCGGAGGCGGGAGTGTGACGCTGCGTACTGTGCTGCTGACTGTACAGCCCTGACTGTACAGTACAGCACTTGATGCTGCTGTCGCCAGTAGGTACAAGTGACACTGCGTACAGTGTTACTAACTGCACTGTATACCACTCAATGTTACTGACAGACATACAGAACTGTAATGTAATATAAAAGACCGCCACAAATATCTTTTAGCTACTTTTATCTATTACTAATTTGTGGTGGCAGCATCATAAAATGTCTACATTTGAGCGTTTTAGTTGAATTGTTTCTCCAGTGATGGTTTAGTCGCAAGAATAAATTGCTCCGTAGTAGGTGACCGGTTTCGTATCAGTGTTTTTTGTTCGTTCTGAACGCAGCAGCTTTTTGGATCAGTCATCTCCGAGCGAGATCCGCAGCTTCAAATCTCAGCGCACTGCATAGACCATTGTGCTGGTTACTTAATGTGGTGCAGTGGAAATAGTGACGTATATAACACGTAGGAGCTTTAGTCCAGAAGTTTGGGCTTTTTATAGTTAATTGTTGGATCTTTATTATGTGCTACAATTACTACAATTGATGCGCGGTACTACGAAAAGAATCAACTTACTTTGTAGCGAAATCATTTGCTATCGCAAAAAATGCTGTTAGCTTCTAATCGTCGCGAGTCCTTCATAAGGGATGTCTGACACAACGCTATTCTTACGGGGACCCTAATTTTACTATGACAACTTTAAGATTAGCAATGCTCTCTCGCACCCATTGGGGGCGAGCATCCCAGTTTTTCAATAGTACCATCAGCAGTAGCACTGATCCCCATTTCCCCAGCAAAATTCTCGGCCGCACGAAGCCAACATCATGAGACAGCTTCTGGGCGGCCACAACTACTGCTTGGGGGCTCCGACCCCTCAACTCGCCCCTAAGTGGCCGGCAGGGGGCTGACAGCACCCGTCAACACCCGGTAAATACACTCATACTTGTAAATATATTAGGCGAGAGGCGCTAATTTTATGAACCGCTCTTGATACAATTCGTTGTCTTCCCCAACCGTCCCTCGTATACTTTTACCCCTCCGGGGGGCGGCAGCGCCCACTTTGCAAACCACTGCACAGCTCTCGATGCAGGAACTTCGAAGCACGCCCCCCCCCCCCCGTACGCACGATGTACGGTCGAAATTACAGGGAGGAATTTTCTGCACTGCGCGTGTTAGGGACTCGGTGCGGAAGCGGAGGGGGGCGCGGACTAGCTGCAGAAGCGGGCGGACGGTGATTACTCTTTTTTGAAGCGCGGGAACGCCTGCAGTAAATTGTTCGATGATCTCGTGAATAAGTGAGGCGCGAGCACGGGGCGCCTTCGTGGGGAGCAGCCAGCACCCCGCGATGTTCAGGCAAGCTATCAATATAAAGCGGATTAAAAACTAATTGAAACGACGCAAAACTCCCTAGACGACACGTTCAGCCGCTGCTCATGCAGCTTTGAACGGAGAGGAGGTAAGTCCGTCCTACCCTCTGCTGCGCTACAGGCTCCGCAGGCCGCGCAGCAAGTTCTACCGATGTAGAAAATAATGACAAAGCAGGAGGCAATAATGTGGCGACACCTGGTAAGCTTATGTGATCCGAGTCAAAGGTGACAGCACAATTTGATGTTATCTCCTCTGTACTTTCCACGCTACACGCCATTCATTATAAAATGCACTCAAATGATTTACTTGCGGCCGGAGGCGCTTTTTCCAACAAGTTGACCAAAGCGCTTACAAGAGATCAAAGATAATATGAACAAGCAGACAGCTTCAAGGTGATGAAACAAAAACGCTTTCAATACAGAAAGTTCGATTATAGGGGCAGAAGAGTCAATTTTGTACACAAATCCAATGTTTAGAACGAAAAATTTAGATATTGCTATCCATACATGAGAACATCCGCGTTTGAGGTTAATATAAAACAATCTTGTTATCTGATTAAGCGAAACTCGGCGAAAGTGTATCATCCTTTCAGAAATGGATTTACTTTCGATGTGCGGGAATAGGATTGCCAGGTTCGTTAGCTACCTAAAATTCTTGTTTTCTTCAACCTATGGATTTTAAAAACTTTTCTGTCTTAACGAAACAATTAGAAAAGGGTTCTGAGAACAGTATAATGTAATTACATTGAATAATATCCTGGAGAGCACCTACAGATAAATGCTTCGGCTGGTGTTTGAGAACGAAAAACCCCAAAAAGCTGAGAAACAAATAGGGACTTAAAGCATTTCTATTGGATAATATATTAGAAAGAATTTGCTAAAGGCAACGACCTAAACACCTGACAATTCCAAATGCAATTATCCTCAACTAACGCTACAGTGATCTGATGTTCATGAATCAGATACTCTATCAGTAATCACAACGACCAAACCAGCAACGCTTCTACAACCAAAAGTTTCCCTTGATGCGATAACGAAAACAAACCCAATTGCAGCCCCAAACAAATACCTCAGGGATCTGCTGCTTCGCAGCAAAGGACCCCGCAAGCTATCGCAATAATTAAACACTTTCCTAAGCTTGTGATATGTCCAACATTGCAAAGCAAAACATGTGTTTCTTAACAGTGATAAACACATTAATATTCCCAAACAAATGCTAAAACACTCTGATGGCCGAGAGGCGCAGGGAGTTTGCACATAAATTATTACCAGAATGAGACGCCTCAGGAGCCTGTGGTGTCTAAAACAACACTCCGCAAAACCAATGACCAGCGCACCTTCCCGTGAGCACAGAGAAGAAGAAAAAAACCGCTCTGCACACATCCGTTGGCTGAAACACTTCGTCCGGCAGCCTTATTATGGTAATGCGCGGCATTTTCTATGCAAACCAAGAGCTTGGATCCTTAAATTGCAGCCTGTTCCTGCAGCAAATTACATGGCCTCTTATAGAGCATCTCAGGTAAAAGACTGGATACGAGCTACGGTAAAGTATTGGTGAAATTCGTCTCTTTTGGCCGGGGTGTCATTAGGGGGGCGCACGGGGGGCGCCGTGGGCAGACGGGGCACGCCATTGTTGTGTGTAGCGTTGCAGACACGTCGTAAGTGCGGCAGTTAAGGCACTACTGCACGGTTGTCTTGTGCACATAATTTCTGTGGCATTAATTGAGCACCTGGGTACTGCACTAGCTCTTGTCCTCCGTACACCAGACGCTTCAATTACAATTACTAAGGAAGTGTCAGGCTCATGCATTCCGCTGTTGTCTGCTGCAAATGATTCCTCCGGTATTAGCGAAAGCTCATGCACTTTACTGTTACAATTCGCAGATAATTCCTCCGGCATTATATTGAGAAGCGCATGCACTTCGTTGTTCTCGTTTGCAGATAACTTCTTCAGCGTTATAGTGAGACACCCAAGACCTCTACTGTTACTTTTCGCAGGCAATTCCTCCGGTATTACAGTGAGAAGCGCATGCGCACTGATAATTCCTCCGGCATCAGTTGAGGCTCATCTACTGCGCTGTTATCTTTTACAGATAATTACTTCGGCATTATAGTGGAGAACTCACGCACTCAGCTGCTGTTTTTACTTATAATTCTTCCGGCATTAGCAGGAGCTCATGCATTCCACTGCCATTCTTTGCACCCAATTTATCATGCGATATTCATTAACAGCTCAGCAGTTCACAACTGTTTTCTTTCGCACATTCTCTAACAATGGAAGCTGAGCACTTGTACATTTACTGTTGTCTTTTCACGCGCCCGCAGCGGCACGGCCGTTAGTTGGAAAGCTCGTTTTCGATACAATGCTCGGGTCCCAGGAAGGGAGGCGAAGTTTTAGTGCTCGGAATTGCAGCCTCAGCGTTTCTGTCATTCATAGCCCAACGTCTTAACGAGCCTGCGGGGGACACAAAGCCGCGCGCTCCTCTGGGCCCAAGTGGGCATTTATCTACAGCACGAACAGGTGTCTGTGGGGTTTTCAATTGAAGTCTGAGGTCAAGGCGACTTTAGAGTAGATGAGAATCAAGGGAACTCTGCATATAGCTCTTACATAAGCCACAGATTAAACAGAAGAAACGAGCACCAGCAGCTATAAGAATCAAAAACACTCCAGTTTTATACAAGTAGTGAAATGCACACCACCTACTTCTGCAGCTGTCTAGCTTTATCTATGTAGCTGGAATTTTCTTGGCGCTGTTTACTAGCTTCTTGTTTTACAAACTTGTTATTATTCGTAGGACAGCTAGTTGTATATTCTGTTTTATAAACATGTTAGTGCTCGTACTGACGTCTTCTTTCTCTATCGAAACCAGAACTTGAGGTAGTTTTCGAATAGGCTAACTGTGGAGACAATTTTGTTAAATTTAAATGAAACCTAAGAAATTTAATGGGCGCCATATAAGAATATGACGGGTACCGGAAGCTAACCCATCTTAACCCTTTCAGCTGTTCAGGTCAGTTTTGTAAAGAGCCAGAGTGCAACTCCCTGTAAGTCAGGTTGTATGTACACTGCATACTACATATATATGGTGCCTACGTGTTACGAGCCCAAGTCCTAATGCAAATTATTCCAGAGAAATCGCTAATTATTTTAATGTTGGTAAACAGAGAGCGTTCATCGACGTCACTCAGAGAGGAAGTGAAAATATTTACGACTGCCATTAATAGCCGTCAGAAGAATAGGAGTATGACTTCGTTAATCTTCAATGTTTTTAAAAAATTGTTTCAACCCTAACATACTGCAAATACATAGAAGACAATGGCCATGTAACAAAAATGCAGCATTTCATTCTCTATCTTTAGTTTAGAGCATTTATCAGGCGAGTATGTGAAAATAGCGTAAAAATTTATTGTAAGTAGCAACTGGCTTAAATATTTAGCGAAATAATTATGAACCAGCCACGATCATTGACGCAAATTAGCGCAAACACTTATGAAAAATACATACAGAATAATATGGAACAACGATGAGTAAATTCGTACGTCAATCTTTCCGGGCTCAAACATATAAAGAATACTGAGGTACAACTATCACCAAACAACCTTTCACGGCTTAAACATCGAGAAAATATCCAGGAACAAGAATCAGTGACCTTCTTGCATCGATATCGCAGGGTTCCCATACAAAGACCATATGCACGACCAACGAACGCCTACTTTCCTTTCATGCATGGCTTAAATATATAGAGAATATCCGGGAACAAGGGTCACCTCTGTGCGATAGTTGGCGCTAATAGAAATCAATTAGCGACATCTGCAGCACTTTAGCACATCCTATGCACGGTCGCGTGCTACAGTGCTGCTTTATTAAAACACGGCGGGGAGACCGTGATAGATCTGCGCCTCAAGACGGCTACCAAAGAATCACTGACACCGGCAGACAGCCTTCTAATAGCGTGCTGATAATATAATGGAGTCTCTGTACGGAGCGTATTCTAATTGATCACTTGGTGTCCTCGATCAAGAGATCTGCCAAAGGAAAAAGCAACTGATAAAAACGAGTGGCGTGCGTGGCTCCACCCTGCGCGACTGTTCATTTTTGCTCGCGTCTTGACGGCTGGCGACTGGGAGGAGAGACAGGTAGATACGTACGTACGTACGGTCCTGAGCGGCTTGTGTCACTAGTATAATAAATAGTTAAGGTTTATTTAGTTTTTATAGCGACGTTTGCTGCGGAGGTTTTGAGACAGCTTCCGTGTTAATGAATAGTTAAGGTTTTTTTTCTTTGCAGAAGCGTTTGCTGTTTTTCTGTGACAGATTCTTACGTTAAGAGTTAAGAGCTCGTATTGTATTATTTTATAGCGTATCTTGTTGTTGTTGTTCGGTGGCAGATTCTTGCATTAATCGCTAAGAGCTTTGCAATATTGTATAGCGGGCAGTTTTTGTTGAGGTTCCGAGACGGGTTCCTCAATCAATGACAAATCATTAAGAGTTCGCATTGCTATTTTCATAGCAAGATTTCTTGCTGGTAGGTCTGCAACTCCAAAAACCATGAGAAAGATCGGCTCAAGTATGAGTACTATACAATAATTCACGGCGTGTTTTTATTTATTTATAACTATATTTATATCTTTCCTGTCACGCTCTATGGGAATAAGATAGGAGAAAATTCAGATTTCAAAAGGTGAAAAAAAAGTTGGGTACCTTGGAATCTCTTTCTTCAGTATTAGATATAGGAAAAATGAGGAAGCCCAAAAGACGGCGAGAGTTTTGGTGAAGTGTTAATTTTTTGCCGTCATTTTTAATGACGGCACGGGCCACTAGTAATTTCATAATAACCGTTTATTAGCTCATAATATATTAATTATTAGCTCCCAACAAGACACGGGTCAAGTGCCCATCAGGAACACGTCTTCAACAGCCGATATTAATCCTGCAGCTGACGGTAAGCAGACATCAATAATAATAATATCGTGGCACCGTACCTATTTCTACCCTCAAAAATAGGCTAAAGTCGGGGGAAAAACTGCCCCCGAAATACCGTGCAATGGGTCCATCAGGTACAGAACATCTTAAGATGCTCGAGAGTCATCAGTTGATGCCAAGAGCAGCTCTCTGTTGCGCTGGTGCCTATTAACAAATGCAGACCTGCGACAGATGGCTGCAAAAACTAGAGCGATCTCACAAACTTGCCATGAGGAGGAGGAGGAGACGGGGCGGGGACCGGTCTGGGGACCCCGTGTTGTGCCGCCGTATGACCACGTGTGCCGGGGCTTGTGCCTCACGTGTACCGTAGTGTATGTCACGTGTACCGCAGTGTATCTCCCGTGTGCCGCAGTGTATTTCACGTGTGTCACAGTGTACCTTACACGTGTGCCGTAGTGTATCTCACGTGTACAGCAGTGTATCTCACGTGTACCGCAGTGTATTTCACGTGTGTCGCAGTGTACCTTACACATGTATCGTAGTGTATCTCGCGTATTGCGCAGTATACAACACATGTGACGCACGGCAGTACAGTATAGACCTAAATATAACGAAGCAGCCTCGTACTTGTGCGAAGTACATAGCAAAGAATTAAATACCAAACAGTGAGGAATTTCGTGAGCATCAGAGCTGCCCGCTTCTATACGGAATAGTAAAGGGAGAGGGTCCTTAGCAAGATATTCCTTCGCTCCTTGCGGCGCTTCGATGGGTCAGTAAGTACGTACGAAGATATACAACAGCAATTACAGTCTTGCTAAGCATATGCATTTGCGTGGATTTAAGAAAAACAGAGAGTTTAATATGCAGTGCGTAGTACTACGTGGAGAAACGACAGACAATAAAAGAAAACAAGGACTTTGTTTTTACTTGCAGAACAAGAACTATCGAGTCCGCGCGGAGCTACACAGCCCGTACAATAGCACAGCTCCATGATGAGGGTTTGAGAGGCATTCAGCCCGAACAGACATTACTTTGCTCACGGGGGGCGGACCCACGTGTCGACAATACAGAACAGCTGTCGCACCGCTTCGGCGGGTTGTAATTAACGTTCAATACCTAACGTAAGGAGCTGACACAGCTAGACCACAATACCAACACAATACGAATACGGAGGAGGAAACAAAACCACAGCCTTAAAATGTAGGGAAGGTGCAGTTAAAAGACCCCAATAATTACAGTGCTGAAAAAAATACACAAAACTACATCGCAAACACCAGTACCGTCGAAACGATGCAGTGGCTAGGCGTGAATATCAAAGAAAGGGATTGTGCAGTGAAAATTTAAATCTCCAGTCAGTAAAACTTTGCCTAAAGTAACCAAAGGGCATCGATTGGAAGGAGCTGCAGAGGATTACGTTTCAGGATAGTGCGCATCAAAATGTTTTATGGAAAAGATAAGGAAACCTTGAGCGATATAAGCATTGTGTAATTATCAAAGCAAAAGAACATTGATCGACTCACAAAGGGAGTTCCTCAATTAAGAAGGAGACCATTACAGCGGCGGCAGCTGAGAGAGCTTATAGAGAGCCAAGTTTATTCTTTATAAGAGCGCTTTTAGTCAGGTCACGGAAGAGTAAAATAAAGTGCCAGCCATAAACCGTTTTATGCGCCATAAACACAATCGCCCCAGTCACTTTGCACTCAGTCTACCAATACGCAGGCGTAGCTAAATTCATCTATAAGTCAGCCACACGTACACTGCTGCATGCCCATCGTAGTGTACGTAGGTAAGTAGGGGTACTTTGGTAGGCACCCCAGCGGCACTAGGATTTGTACCAGGACACTATGGCAGGAGTACCATATCGGCGGCTGTAACACCCTTGACAGACATCTTACAAACGCATTAACCCAAACCGGCGATGTTCAAATTATTGTTCATACGACTCAGTGCTGTCAGAACTGATTTTACACTCATTCAGCCTTCAGGTGGCGTATCTTACTCATTTACCCTTCAGGTTGATCTTCTAACGTGTCTTTTGAGGTGGGATTTCTTATTCATTAATCCTTTCAGTGCGGATTTCCCACCCAATAGCCTGTTTGTAACAATTTCACAAAGAACAGCATCACGTTCGCTCAAATGAGGGGCAAGTCAGATTATCCCTTTAGCAGTTAGCGTTTACTTTCTAGACTTCGCTATGTCTTCAGACGTCAACGCACATTAATAAACAAATGGTGGCACCATGTAATAGGCTTTTAGGTTGAAATCATAAAGAAGGCAACAGATGTTAGTAATAGAGAACAACAGCTAATTTGACACAATGAAAATTACCAGGTGCGCCACACGATATAGACTTGAGTTGAGAGATCCCTGCAGCCCAGAACCAGGGGGTAGGTGCACCTTTGTGAAATACCTCGTATTTGGATAAACAAGCTGACAAGTGAGATTGAATCGATGAGATTCCTGCATCAAGAAATTATATATATAAATCTGTACATTTATGTAAAAAGGCTCAGAAAAGCTTACAGATTCCCTGCCTAGTCAAATTTCCTTCGTAATATCCGAGTCTACTGCACACTATATCATAAGTTGCGCTATAGTATATTTGTAACCCTACGGTAGATATATAGGGTTAGAGAGTCAAGGTCCTGCGCACCCACCGCCCCGACATACCCCCGCCAGGCAGCGACACTCTCGACGTTAACATGCAGGAGATCCGACCGTGATGCCTTTAAGAGAAACCCCCGGCAAACACATCGGAAGCAAAATCTAAAAATAGTTTTAATGGGCACTTGCGGCCCTCGAAATGGTCTATTTTATGCGACCATTAATTGCTGCGGGATAATGTTCCCCGCCGCACTCTCTCAAAAGCTAACCCAGCTCAGCCCAGCCAGTTCTATATAAGCTCAGCCATATAAATTGCTGGGCGCTCTAGCAGCCTCTCTTTACGACCAACAACTGACACTCCATGCAGCATAATATCTTCCATCTCATACTATTGAGTAATCGTGATGTTAGACGGCGGGATGAGTCCAAGTCATCTAAGTAGCCTTTTGTTTTACGGCAGTCTGCGGTGTTAACGAGAGCCGACTTTACGGCGTATATGGGTGCAGTTTCTGTCACAGTCAAGGGGAATTTGTAAATGAAGTGTCCTAATTGATCTTGGGTTAATTATTGCAATCCGTGTTAACGAGTGACAGCTTAAAGTCATAATGGCAGGGTATCCGTCATAAGCAATGTGCTTTTAATCATTTACGACTCAAAATCGATTTTAGTTTTTATTGCAATCGGAGCTTACGAGTACTATTTTTATGCGATATAATAACGGTGTTTCTGCCACAGTCGAGGGGATTTAATTGGTCTCCGAATCGATTCTAGTTTTAGTATACAAACTGGTGTTACTGAGTGCTAACTTCACACCCTAACGGTCGTAATGGTGATATTATTGAAGTCTTCGCATGGTTTTCTGCTGTATTGCGATCGCTGCTAACGACAGTTAACTCTCCGCAATAAAATTAAAATAAAATTTCCATATAGAATTTTTCCACGTTCTAAAAAGGTACTGATGTTGATGGAGGAACCTTATTTTATTCGTTGAAAAAATAAGGGAATATGGAAAATTACGGAGTTAAAAAATGCCGGGCATAGAAAATAAAAAAGGTGAAAATCTGACACGCCAAGAAATGCAGCTAAAACTAGAACGCCTCGGTGGCGTAAGACCATCACCCGCGGCAGGGGGCATATTCAACGAAGTCATTTGTGATGAAGGAGGCTAGGGCACCGCCACATTCTTTCCATGGATTAGCTCTTCGATAATAACATAGGAAAAAATAGAACGCCCCGTTCTCCAGACGATCTGCCGCGCTGGAGGCAAATTCGCCGCGGCGGAGACATTCAACGCTGTCATTTTTTATGGCCAGCTAGGCCCAGTTTTTTGACATGGGTCACATCTAGGGCAACCCACCAAACTCGCCACAAAAAATTTTGAAGATTTCTCAACTCCTTCGACCACTTTTTGGTGGACAGACGTACAAATATATATATATATATATATTTACTTAAATCTTCAACGAAAACATTATCACCTCTCTCAATTCGTTAGCGGGTGATAAAAATACATTGATAAATGCAACAAAGCTAGAGCAGTCAAAATTTTCGTAGTCTTCAATTTTCATAGCCTGCCGAGTAATCGCGAAGATGCATAGTTTTCAGTGTCAGTGGGTGTGTCCATTCAGACTTGGCGGGTTGCGTATATGCTATGAATTTTGTTCAGAGACATGCTCGTTTGCAGTCCGGAATTGGTCGGTCGTGGGCTGGAGGTCGGACCTAGTGTAGTTTGCTTTAGATTAAGAATATGTACAGAATTCCGGGCGTATCATAAGTCGCTTTTTCTGCTTTCTAAAGGTCGTTACATTTCTAACTTTTTCCCATGTTTCTTTATTGTCGTCAATGCAGAATATTGAAGATGCCCCAGCTATATATGCCATTAAAAGGACCTTTGATTTGAAGACAGTACCTATAATGGCCGTGTTTCAGAGACAGCCGAAGTGATTTTCCTGAAGTCTTCCAATCGGACATAATAAAGCGGTTTTAACTTATTTATACTATACCTTCCCATAAGAGATACAGCTTATCTATCAATTCTGGCCAGACGGCTCTAGTCTATGAATGAGCCTTAGTTTACTGCAATGGCAGCTAACGTTACTAGCTATTGTCTTAACTTGGTGCTTCAGTTACACACCAAATAATTTAACCGTTCTGTAACGATTAACAAAATGTATCTCGGTAGGGAAGTACTTAAGGGAGAGATTATACTTACCGATTCAGCCAAAGTCTAATTGAACTTAGCTGTTCTAAATCGACTTTCATTTTAACTGCTGTATATATGTAATTGGTAAGATTAGATAGCGGTGAAGAGACGGACATATTGAATCTCATTGCCAGAGAAAAATAATGAAAAGCCACAGTTGACGGAGTGTGTGAAAATATTCAGTAGATTATCATATTGTCAGTTTATATTAGACTGGTAGCATATGATGATGGAAAAAAGCTGTTCCTGGAATATTCAACAGGTTGGAAGCTGAATTATGGGTAATGGAGGAGAGATCCGAAGCTACGGAGGGTGCTGTTCCCTATACTTGATTAGTCGAATTTTTAAATCTTGACTGTCTCTTTCGACAACCTTCTGAAGGAAATCCATTCCAACTGTATATGAAATTATTGAAATATGGAAAAGCCTTTCGATAACCTCCGAAAGAATCTCGTTCAAATGTTGACGAGGAAATATGGAAAGGCCTGTTTAGTTACTCAACGCTGGTGTTTGGTCTGTCGTCCACTATTTTGAGGCGATTATTCTCATCTTTGTCAAAGAGTCCCACGGTCGGGATGGAAGCTAATCATGTGCTCTTGAATGTTACTAGAAGTTGCTCCGAGAGCCGTCTTCGTTCGAAGGAGACGATGCCGAGCTCCAGAAGGAGACGCTTGTATGGCTTGTTACGCAGCTGCGATAACAACATTGTTGCCTAGCGGATAGGAATCTGTCCTTCCCATGAACGAAGTGCGAGCAAACTAGCACTTTGTGTAATGTAAAGATTATGTGAGTGGATTTGTACTCGAAATTCCTGAGAATGAATCTCAAGACTTTGCTTTTCATATTGACAATCCTGTCAGTTTGTTTTTATTTTGTGTCAGAAGTTGTTTGTGAGGGTAATTCCTCAGTTACGTTGTTGAATTAAAGCAGCAAGTTCACAGTCACATATGTTCAGTTGGGCGTTGATGTTGTTGGGTCCAAAATACTCATGTAGTAAATGAGTGTAAACCTTGCAGCTTCGTGCCACAATACATACTACGCCAAACAATTGCAGTATGCGCAAAAAAATAACGCTTTCCAAAGCCAAGTCTATATAATAGAGCAGTGAGATAGTTTACAGAGAGCCTACACACACATATTTACGCATAAATTTGCAAGTAAGCTATCGGTATAGACTGCACGCAGCCATATAACAAGTTACGTACAGCACAGTGCTGCACAGCTAGCGACGCACGCACAACCGCTAAGAAGTGCCATCATATCTCGAGCAGAGGGCAATCTTTTAAATCTTAGGAGGGCGATCAAGAGGTCCATAAAGGCCGCGCCAGTGCCAGTAAACTGCAACTGTGATCATTGCTCAGTCGCCTCTACAGCGCGCGCAGCTTAACACACTAAGTCTAACAAGTCTCGTTAAGTGCCCAAGAATCGTCTTAAAAGAAATACAATAATGAAGTTAGTGTCAAAGCTGTCTGTAGAATGCGGCTCTCCATTTTTGCGGGGCGGTGGAACCACAGCGAGCGCAAATTATCGTCACTTTTCTCCCCTAAAACACGGCGGCTGACAACTCAGCTTTGACGGTGAATTTTGGCACAAAGGAGTGTATTAGCGTTTGGGCTTCATTTATGGACCCTATTATAGCCACTCAAGGAACAAAAGTGGCGTTCTCGGCTTCAAAACAAAGCCAGTATGACCATTTTTGTCTTGCGTTACCTTTTAGAGGGCAATTAAAGCTCTCAGTTACTTAGGTGCTCCTTGCCAGCAGGAGGATACGAACGAGTGAGGGGGCGGGGCCGTAATTCCCTCATCTGCCAGCGTGAATTTATATTACTTAGGCAACTGAATGGTAGGAGTATTTTCATTGTCACAGTACTATGTTGTTATTGCTATCATGATCACCTGACTATTATAATTATTATTGTTGCTATTGTTATTATAATTATCGTTACATTGAAAGCTCAAGTACCCGTATTTATGTCAATGGTAACTCAAAGAGCAGAAAAAACACGGCACAAATCGTATATTATAAACACACGCGGGATTTTTATGATCATCTACGCCAGAGGTTTCCAAGCTGCGTGTCACGAACCCCCCAAAAGGGGTCACGACTTTTTTTGGGGTCACGGAGGGTCAAGGATTTTAAGCAATTTTTATAATTTTTTAGCGATTTCTACTGTCGGTAGTTTGTTTATATTAAGATTTAACACCAATTCATAAGCAGATTTGTTTTAATATTATTACAGCCTCTTCTATGATTGATCTCTAATATGCACATGCGCTATTAGACAGACATAAATATAGTTTAAGAATGCTTTTACCGGTGGGGTGGGGAGTATATCATTGTCTTCTTACAGTTAATTACGCTCTCGTACTGCAAGAGCATATCAATGTTTTCTTACAGTTATTTAGTATTTCATGTCACAGGATCATTACCAATGTCTTCAAGTTAAATACTGTCCGGTGGCGCAGGAATATATCATGACAAATTTCATTGCATTAGTGAATGGCAGACGTACGATTACACAACCTTTTACCACACCACTTAGTTCGCCACGTTACAAGTTACAGCATTTCTATAACACGCACTACCAATTACAGAATAGTAAAGGTCGGTAGTGGAGGATGTTAGGTGATCGTAAAAACTTAGGAGGTGTAGTTCAGGTTCACATAGAGGCGTGAAGACGCCTCAGCAGGGAAACCTTCAGAGTGTCGCGGTTTGGTTCGCTTAACGCTACTTAAGTTGCAACACACGAAACTTGCTTAGCTGTGACACGTTGCAACACACGAGACTTGCCTAGCTGTGACACGTTTCAATACAGGAGACTTGCCTAGCGGTGACACGTTTCAATACAGGAGACTTGCCTAGCTGTGACACGTTTCAATACAGGAGACTTGCCTAGCGGTGACACGTTTCAATACAGGAGACTTGCCTAGCGGTGACACGTTTCAATACAGGAGACTT
>LQNS02278102.1:10581756-10596881 GCA_001587735.2 Parhyale hawaiensis | reverse complement strand
AATTGTGATAATGAAGAGGCGCTTACCTTTACTGGTATTAGAGTTGTAGTCGGTGGCAGACTTGACGGTGAGATTGAGCGGCTCATCGCTGGCGGCTTGTCGCAGGGGCATCGCCTCAACAGGATGTTCCGTCTTGGGCTTCTCCTTTCTACAGCCGAGAATATCGGCAATACTGTGGGACGTGGGGCGCTTCACGGGCGGGCCGTAGACGTGAGGATGCCACGTATGCGGATGCACAACATGCGGCGACGTGTTCACCACTTGGGTCATGTACGGAGATATGATACTCGTAAGTTGAGGGTTGCTCGGCAACCCAGATTCAGGCACTGGAGGTGTGGTGGTTGGAGTGATAGGCAAGGAAGGTGGGTACTGAGACCTAGTGGGAGAAAGGCCACCAGCTCTTAACGGTAATGGGAAGAAGGGATGAAAAGGTGGTGGGGTAGCGGTGGCGGTCATGACCGGAGGAACGCTGGTGTGAACTGGCAAAGGAGACGAAGGGTACGAACCAGCGGCAACGATGGCGGCTGTTGTTACAGAAGCTGAGTCAGACTTGGAGTTCATCTGGTCCAGGGGACCATGAGAGATACCGGCATCGGAAGGATCTCTGGATTCTGGGGAAGGTGCGATCTCCTCGTCCAGGGGCCGGTCAGGGGATGTGTTACCGCCGCTTTCGGATCTCAGAGATGGGGACCTGGAAGAAGGCTCAGGAGATGGTGAAACAATCGTGGTTCCCTCGGGAGGAGCAGATGTGGTGTGCAAGTTTGGTCTCAGCTGTAGAGATGCCTCATGAGGATAAGCTGCACCAAAACTAACACCCATTACTCCCACAGGGGCGTCGACAACTACATTTACAGATGAGGAGGCATTCAGTGAGGAGAACCCCGTGCTCATATCGAACTCACTGCAAAAACTGGGACAGCCCCCCTAACACCGAGCACCATTCTACAAACTTAACTTCATAAGACGTTCGATAAGGATCACAGGAGAGGGAGGTAGAAAAGAACAGCACTGTATCACAAACACTTTGCCAGAGACTGCTCTTGATTGAGTACCCTGAGAGCAACGCTATTAGGTAAGTATTTTGCTCAGTAGATTTGGATCAAGCACTATCTGAAACATAAGAGGAAGGATACATTAAAATGACAAGGACATATATTATAGGGGACACATTGGGCAATCACACGCTCAATTTATGTACGAGCGGACGTTCACCTCGCACGTCGTTCAACTTTAGTGCTTTTCAATCGTATCCTGGCTACCGATTGGTACTGCATAGCGCATAATGGGAACGACGTGCCAGCTGAACGGCTTCTCATAAATTGACCGAGCGATTGCATTGCACGGCCGCGGATTTAGAAGCACAGCAGCGCACAAATTCTACAGCTGCAATATCACTCGATCGTTATAATTATACACGGGAGTTCTCACGATACTTGGCTTGCAGAGTCAGCATTCCGGCACTCAGACGCTTTTCCAGGCTACTGACCACAATCGGCAAAGGTGATGGTCTGGCCGGGGCCCAGCTATCGCATGAGCCTTCCGTCTCTGATGCCAGACCTCTGGTCGACTGCAGCCTTGCACTCTTCTAGGCTCAGTGGCCATTTATCTGCAGCACGAACTAGTGCATGTGGAATTCCCAGCTGGGGAATGCGGTCGGGGAAGTTGACATTGCAATTAACTCCTTCAGTCATTTGAAAAGCATAGCGAACAAAGGTTCAAACGTAAATAAGTAGGAAAGGCAGCGTTACATGACGTAAACTGGTCCGCTGTCGTCTACATGATGCATCGGTAAGGCCGCCTCAGGTAGCGTCCGAGTTAATACAATTTTCAAGGGAATTCACTGCGTTTTAAATCAGTGAAGTGACAGGAAGAGTTACAACAGGGTAGAGCATAGTATAATGCCACACTTTACAGTGCAACAGCACTAAGGTACATATTGATACGGAGTTTACATGAGTCTCTCCACAATAGGGAACTAAGCTACATTCAAAGATTTCGGGTCATCAACCAACAATCCACTCGAAAGCGCTAAGCCTGAAAGCAAGGCGACTCTAAATAACAAAACCGAAGCAGTTAAATATCAGATCTGCACCTATTACAAGACCCTTCAGAAACAATATTTGATGAGAAGAAAGACGTGCACGTGTATCACCATGAATTGAAATAATTGTTTACCGGAAAGTTAGGGAGCTTCGTGAGAAGACCCAAAGTGAAAGTTGCCATGAAGAACAGACCCTGACCTGCAGAAATAATAACCGACAGCTATGCCGGCTCTGTATTGCTCATATATTGTTAATATCCTGTTGTTAAAGATGTCGTATTAACTGAATGCCGCTATAAACACTGCACGTCAAAATTATGGTTGGTATACCAACCGTTTTTGACGTGCAGCGTTTCAGCGGGCGAGAATAACCTCGGCAAGGTACCTGAATATAGTTTTAAGTGCTGTCGGTTCATTTTGATTCATTCATTAATTAGAAAGGTAATAAGTGTTTCAGGAACAGCCCTTTTAACAAATCAAAACAAACCAAATATGAAGGCAGATCGTGGCTACCAGACACGCGATGTCACGAGAGACCTCACGAAAACTGAAAAACTTATACAAAAATACTACGAGAATAATACAGTGGGTTAGAGGTTAATTATCAATAGTTTTTCACGCAAACAACCGTGCACTTCCATAAAGTGGGGTTACTTTGGGCAACGTGGAGCAGCTTTAGGCAGTCGCTTTTTCCATTATTGCTACATAAAATGGACACATGGGCGAGTTAGCAAGGAAGGACCTCCCTACTTATATTACTGGAACAATAACTCACTCTTGCCTTTTTATAATTTGAGGAACCAGCCAGTTAGAGTTACCTCATGTAGCCCAAGGTAAGCCCACTTTACGGTACTACGTATGTGTACTGGAGTGAAAAGTTCGTACTGAAACGTATAATCTATCTATGCAATTTACACTCGTGAAAAAAAAAAATCTGGAACATACACATTTTGGGAGTTACCGAGTACATAGCATCTTTTCACCGTATAGCTAGGTTATGTGTGGTTATGCCTTCATTAGTTGTACTGTATGCAATACTCCCCACTCGCAGTGTGGTCGACAGACATAGAGCGGGTATGCAATAATAGATAAGCAATGCTGGTTATTCCCAAGAGAGCAAATAACTATAGAGATAAAATATGAATCGCAAGTAATGCGCTTCCTGCGGCAGAATTTTCAACTTTGCAGATGGCTGATAATTAGAGGCAAGTATCAAGTCGCATAGATAGTATGCATGAAACAGGATATGTAGCATGCGATGGTGAACTAGATGTGTAATTTATATCCAGAACGGCAAGTTTATAGAGATATACGGTACTGTAACTCTGCCACGTGCAAATATTAACTCTTTTACGGCAGCAAGCAGATACAAAATTTTCTAATCGTTGGTCGGAGATATGAACTTTCGAAGAAACTTGGAGATTTTTTTTTTTTTGACACGCTCGGTATATGGTTACTTTTATAATGCTGTCATTAGAGAGCATTTACAATTTGTAGTGTCACAGTAGTTTCCAGGTACCCATCAAGTTTTATAGGAACGCTTATTTATATGTAAATAAACGTAATTCTAACCCTAAAATTATGCAAAAATTTTCAGTATCGTCATCTCAATTGCCCCAAATCTGGCATGGTAATTAAAGGATTAGTTTGGTCAGGGCAAACACGACTGTAATAACAGCGATGGTCAATTCTCGAACTAAAAATCTAATCATTAGATTAATATACAGTAATCCCTACAAGAATAGTGGGCCACCCTCAACGCTGTAACTACTACGATTTTAGCTACTGAGGCGGCCAAGAATTCTTCTAGGAATAGTAAAAGTTAGATACGTTTGTTTTAAATCTTAGTCGCGTGCTCAATGGGGCGTAACACTTTCAACAATAAATGTGCAGAGGGATGTGTAGGTGAGTACAACGTTGGGATGTGCATATGTTCAGTGGAGAGTTACATCTGATTTCCACAACTCATTAAAATAAACATTTTTAAAGACAGGTGCAGTGCATTGCACCACCTTGACCTCGTCCGGATGACTGCAAAGATAAAGAGACGATGCAAGGGGCCAGACAGCCAAAATACCCAACGCTACATTCATACGGCATCCAAATGAAGAGATAGAGCAATAAATATCCCTTCCACAGTTCGATCAACTCGGAACTGCTCTGGTTATTCTTAAAACTTTGTAGCATTTTCTATCTCCATTTGCATGGACGCAAGTACAAATATGCTACAGCAGCACGCGCAAACTTGCATTCACCGGAAATTAGCGCATATTACGTACGATGCTGAGATGCAGTCTCATTCCTGCTCTGGCACACACATGACACGCACAGCATGTACTTGTATAGACACTCGCGTGCAGTGTGCAAATGGTCGCGAGATGGAAGGATTACAGCCTTAAATTTGCCCTTAATTTGGGTCAATAAAGATCATCTCGAGTGCGTTTCAGCTACATATCTCCTATCACTTTCAGCTTTGCACTTCATGTTTACTATCATCTAATATCCAATTACACGGTAATAATCCATACGGGGAGAAAGAAACGTTGTTTATTTCTCAACGCAAGTGAAGGCATCCGGTTCACGTAATGTTGATACAAATTTGAGCTAAGTCTGTGGTCACTTTGTAGCTGCTTGACGTTATAACAAATTTGAGTGGAAACATAATCAATCTCATACGGTTTTCTTTGGAAAAGTAAAGCATTTGCTGTTTGTGCTGTGACTGAGAAGACGCGAGCGCAAGCAATTGGATGTTAATTCACAATGGATGAATAAAAATCTATTATAAAAGTTTTGTTTTTATTGTTATAACAATATTAGCTAAATTTAAAATCTAGTAGGCTACCTATATTAATCCCTTTCCAATAAACATACACGATATTTTAAGTGGGAAAGTTTCCCATGAACATCTTAAATGAAATACAGAAATAATATCCCAATGAACGCGTAAGGCATCGAATGGCCCAGACTGTGACCCATCCCTGAGAATATGGTCTAGGGCGTCTATTGTTCAGCATCTAAACCAATCTCAAATTATAACTAGCACATTGTTTGCCTGACCGTCTACCCGCATCTTTGTCGGTCATATCTGACACTGAGCCAAACGACTGAGCTTTTTAATAATTTTTTAGCAAAAAAAATCAAACAGGATATAAATTTGTATTTCATTAAATGAAGACACAAAATAGGAGCGTGTCATTTACCGACTTTGACTGAGATTATCTAATTCGCTCAACTTTCACTCGTTAGAAGCTTCAAGTTGAAGAAAAAAAATCCGGACAAGCTTAAACTACAGGATGCGTTCAAATGGGGCCGGTGAATGTAAGTCTTCGAAGCTTGACTTGTCCGCAACTTAAGGCAGGTGCGCTGGCTTCGACCCGCTGAATCGAGTTACAGGCGATTACCTGTGAAACTTGCACGAACTTAATTTTGCTCTGTAACATGTTGTTTTTTGTCGGTTCAACATTATCGGGCAGCTTCCAACACCTGCAACACGAGTCAAAGTGACGATGCTAAAGTTGTTATCTACATTTCCGGACACGTCGAGTCGGGTGGTGCAGGCTTAGATCGACTACTCAGGTGCCAATTAAACGAGCCCCTAATCAGATAAATTTATCTCGACCGAAGTGGGCGAATCGAACACGTCCAATGGTTAGGTATTGTTACAACCTAACGCATCTTATTAACCCAATTTTGCAGAGGCTTTATTACTCGTCAACAAGCGTTCTTCGCCATATAGTGCATTGCTACGAGAGACAGATCGCCTTGTAGAAAGTTGGGCCGAGCTTGGGTTAAGTAATGTTTAGAAACTAAAAACAGCTGAAAAACAAGAACTCGAGCCCCTTGTCAGTGACAAAGTGCCAAATTTTCATTAAAACACGAATAAGCTATCTCGTAAATACGTAACTGAACATAAGCCTAACCAACAAAAAATGCAGTAATCTCTGCTACGAACGCTACCAGATAAACGAGCATACAAACTACCGTCGTAACATTTAAAAATTTCAGTAAAACTACAACGGAATGTTTCACGTAGCATGAACATTAAGAGGTTTTAGATGAACGCGTAGAACAATAATAAATCACCTCTTAGCCAGCAGCTAGTCTCAGTCATGACGACCATAAGGCTGCGTCACATACGATACCGCACCTTTACGCTCTAAAACAAACTAAAAATTATTTTAAATAAATTATACGGATATGATACTTTGAATTAAAAACAAGGCACTTTAAATACCATTCTTGGTCTTCTAAATTAAATTTCATACGGTTTGACTTGACTTGGATGAGGTGAAGGAGTTATCACCAGTAAATATTAATCTCTTCGAAGGCGGCGATAGAAACACTTCTAAGAGAAAATTTGGGTCAGGCGATGGTTACCAACGACTTCCTCAATTCAGCAAATACTAGGTAAAAAGAGCAAAAATGCCCTCGTAAAAGCATACAGCCCGCAGCGTAGCACAGCTTCCACGGTACCTTAGAGTCTGGGATGCACTGAACCCCGAACAGACAATGATTGTGGAGCGCGGACACACAAGTGGAGCCAAGGCCTCCTGAAGCACAGGCCTGTACGTTACCAAGTGTGATCAGCCGGTCCCTGGTTGTCCAGCCGGTCCCTGGACAACCTGATATTTTTGGTGCCTGCTCTGCATATTTCGGGCTGATATGAGTAGAAAACTGAAAATATCGCAATTTGTGACCTCTGATGCAGTAGTTGAAAGTAAGTTTTCTATATAGGTGTGTCCTAAACATGCAGAGTAGGTAGTAAAAACTATCAGGCTGCGTCTATAAATTTGCCCAGGGACCGTACGCGATCGGACAATAATTATTTTCGAGCTACAGACGCAGGTCCGTACTCTAGAAGGTCTTGGTAGAGCCCGCACTGTCGTCCATACGAAATATCCTTCGTTTCGCTACACCGGACTGCAGCAATTTTCTGCAGATTGTAAAAAAAACTATTACAAGAGCAGAATTTTAAATAGCGACACCTAATTACAGACGACCCTCACAGCGGAGGCCAGGGTGTTTCTCCAACACTTCGTACAGTTACAAGAAAGCATAACGCAGCGTTCTGTGAAGAAGCATCGATATCAAGGCTCAGTCACGTTTGTTCTTGATGCTGATATTCATAGAATTACGTTCGAAGTGGTGTTAACCTTCAAACTGTCCATCACTAAACTCGTTAGTAAGACTAAACTGTCAAATTCATGAGCAGAAATCTAAAAGTTTAGCTGATGAGTCAGTGCATTTGTACCCTCAGCTGTACGGTTACAGCTTTTGAAATTCTGCCCCCCCCCCGACAGTGAATGGCTGAGGTTTGGATGCGTTTCATCATTTGGAAGGCGCTGACGCTCCCATCATTTGCTCTTTGAGATGTAGAGCGGGCACGTACGTATACACGATACCGTGCAATTAGGGAGCATCGAGCTCTAATATTGCTCGAGTATTTCAATTACCTCCTCATTAAACAGAATCAAGTGGAGAGAGAGAGAAAGGGAGGCGGTGAGTAGGAGGGGCGGCGACAGCGACGCGTTCCCAGAATTAAATGCCGGCGGGGTCCCACGCACGGTGTGGAAGTGGCGGAGGTGCTCTTCCATTCTTGCGATTTGGTGCACTTAGCTATCCATAGCCGCTCTGGAACCACTGATGAATAGCCAATACCTGTCTGCGTGTCGCACTTACAGTCGCTCATTACCCGCCATCAGCTCGCTTTATGTTTGTTTTAAGCAGCGCGGGCGGCGTATCACAGATACCGCGTCTCTCTTTTTCTCTCTCACACGCTCCATAAGAAAACAAAAGCTGCGAGAACTTAAAGTATAATTGCCTTATATCAACGGTGCTTAGGAGAATGATTTATTTCGGCGTTTTCTCCATTTTATTCCCTTTGTAACACTCTCTCTGACACATTAAATGCATAACGGATAACGGGTCGGGCGATGGAGCGAACCTTCAGTATACACAAAACTCCTCAGTGTGATCACTGCTGGGTTCGATACACGGTTTGGTTCAACACATAACGAGAACTGTAATAATAACAACAGTAAATTGAAGCAACAGATATTGAATTCTTACACGGAGCTGGCAGAAGCTCTGCACTTAGTTAATTGTGTTTCTGAAGAGGGTTTTCCGAAAGAAAAAACAGTGCTTGTTTCCATCAAGTTATAGTAAAGGAGATACACATACACGAATGAACAATCCCAGCTATCATGCTTTGGAAAACAGTCATTTTTGAGATTACAGTACCACCACACAGATCTGCACTTTTCACAAGCACTGCAATGTGCGTGCAACTATTTAAAATACGTATATAAATAAGTAAAAACCCTCCGGCCAACCTCGTGAACGTAAACTGCGTTTCAAGATTTACTGCCCGTTCGTTTTCTGTTCACAATTTCAATATGATATAGTACAGAACTTACATGTGCTCTAATTTTATAAGGATTCCCCTTGTAAAGAATTTTGCTTCACTATACGATGTATCGACTGATGTTATTAATAGTCATCGGAGTGACGGATTGGCCAATTCGTCATCATACTCCTAGTCTGACACAGCTGCTGGTAGATCGATCCGTCTGCCTCCTTACGGTTGTTTTCCCTATAAAGTCACTTATACTTCATTCAGTAGAAGAAAAATACGATTTACAACTAAACTACTACATATGACCACTGTTCAACAGACGCTAAGTGATTCCTAAAAGTGACTCGGATTTTCTACGCAACCCGTTCAAACAATAGCTGATTTCATGAATCAATTGATGTCCATTACCGATCGGCAAGATCAATGCAGCCGCCGTCTGTGGCCAGTGCGAACCACCATAACATAACAAAGCTGTTATGAAAGATGCGCCAGCAATATGGAATCTGAGCGAGCACAATCACTGCAAATTTATGGTAATCTAGAAAGCTCAACAGTCGAGTGAAGTTAGCAATACAAACAAGCCGCAGGGGACCGAGTCTACTGAAGAAACCACCCCTCTTCGTCCGACTGCCTGTCCGTACGTCCCATTCCACCTCGCCTGCTGCCGAGAGCTTTTAAAATACATACTTCAGTTAAGGTACAGATTGGGAGTGCATGGAGGGTGGTATCTGTAAATGAGGCACTACAGTAAGGAAGTTGTCTGTGTAGAAGTAGCAGTCTGCCGTTGGGATATGGCGAATAGGAAAGTAACAGGAAATAACAGTAAAGAATCATTAGAGCTCATGACATAGAGCAGCCTCTTGCAGAGAGGACCTACACTGGGGTCATTGAGAACAGACTCAACAGCATAGGATAGAGAAGCCCCCACAAGACACACAGAGAAAGCGCTTCATGGTATAGCACTTAACTGCTTTAACTGGAAATGTTTAGGTTGTCAAAATGAATAACTTTGTTTTTCATAGTCAAAATATAGAACGCACACAAAATTTGAGAGATCGTTTACAGTTAAGCATAAATTGGAAAATGAACAGCGGCAGAATAATCCCAGGTGTGTTATGCACAACCTGATCCCGAATGCGCAAGTGTAGGACGAAGAAATTGTACTTGGAGCGGTGGTGATGATGAAGTGGAGGAGATGCATGGTGAAGAGATCTTGCAAGACGCCGAGCAGAAGGAGGAGGCGAAGGAGGAGAGGAAGCCCTCACCTCGCCCCACTAATTAGCACGATAAAGGAGAGCCCAGCACCGGACGTCCATTGCTGACAAGACTCAAGCCCGTCTGCAAAGTGTGACACAAAACCGCTACTTTAGACCACGAGGGAGCCAGAGAGTGCAGATAGGACGGGTCCCCAGTACACCACACCTGATAAGTGGCAGTTGTACGTGCGGGCACCTCACCCACGCCTCACAACATCCGCCGCTCGGCTGCCTGCGTATGCTGCAGCCGATATACTGTCTCCTTCAGTGTTTGTGAAGGCTTACGCAACAATGTATTCAGATGAGTAGCAGTGATGAGTAATCTTGTGATCATAGAGCGAGGTATATTTACTTAATGCACGTACATACATCCACTATATAATATACACAGTTGTTGGCCGCTAGCTCCGCACCCGCTTGCTTGCTCCAATGTTGGTCCTTCCCTCCGTTACGCTGTTAAGGATTTAGTTAGGAGAAAATTCATCTACAGAAAAACAAGTCGAGATACCATAAAATTTCAGCCCTTGGAATTTCGGTGACAAATACAGCTTCTGAAACGTAAGGTGAAAATTGGAAATACTGAAATTTCTAAATTTGCCTTCGCTTGGAAAACTAGCTCGGTACTTTTTAATAATGACGATGATGATTCGTTTTCTGAGCGTGGTAGATGAAAGGCGGTATCTTTGATAGAGTTTTTGATCGCGTCGGGTATAAGCTATATCGCATATATTTTGACTGAATATCTTCGTAGCAGTTCGAGAGGCTCAGTATTGCCTGGAATTTTCGTTCCTTTCGTGTATACCATTTCGCTTATGTTTTCTTTAGCTGAATCTCTTCGTAGCAGACACCTTTTTATATACAATCAATTTACATTACCGCCAAATGTCGCCCCTAAAGGTTTAACTCGGCTAGTAGCCAGGTTACGGTAGGCCCTGAGTATTCCCAGTTAATTTTTTTGACTGAACTGTATTTTCTTGGTGCTGCTTAATGTTTGACCAATTCCAAACTGATATCAGCGCCTTATCTTGCAGCAGAATATTTGTTCTCTCAAAACTTAGGGCTTTATGGCTGTTTCAAATTGCGTTTCATTAATGGAAGACCCCGCCAGCAGGTATGAGACCTATTTGCAGCAAAAAACTTAATCACAAAATCATAGCCGTCATTTTTGACGGCTGGACCTTCTTGAGTTAAAGGAAGACGGGTCTTCAAGTATTCCTCGCTGTCAGTTATGACGACGCGAGTGCTCTAGTATATATATTGGAAATAGACATGCTTAATGTTGGGCCCACTGTGCGAGGTTTAGTTACCGAATGTATTTATATGAACAATAACAATGATTAATGTACTTACTGTGTGGGGTATTTACCTAATACACGTACAATGGAAATGAGTAATATTGTACCCACTCTATGAAATATTTACCGAATGTATTTATATTAGAAGCATAAAATGAACAACGTCATGCTTTCTATGCACGGACAAGGAACTTACCAACTGTATTTCTATGAGGAGCAGAAATCCGTGATGTGCTCATTGTGCAACGAAGTACTTACATTAGCACCACAAAATGAACGATGTTGTGCTCACTATAAACAATGTATATATAAGTAACGTTGTATTTATTGCGTGAGGTAGGCGTTTGTCCGATTACCACAAAATGAATAATATTATGCGTACCAGCTTTATACAGTATAGATATTTACGTGAGAATTTAAGCAACAAGTTGGGCAGTGGAGATGAGTACCTAATTTTGACCTCAGAAGTCGATCTATGAGAGATATTGGTAATAGTTACTCGTCACCACGTGTGCATCAGCCCCAAGCTCAGATGCAAGGAGAATGATATAAGTAATCGAAAATAAATGCACTATAAGAATTGGTAGTGAGACCCAGGAAAAGAAAATTTGAAGCAAAAAAAAAAATGATTTAATCATCAAACACAAAACGCTGCTATTCAAGGTGTCGTGGCTCCATGAATTAGCAACACGCACAGGGGACACAGCGGCGAGGTATCTCTTCAAGATTGGATTCTCGATTGTCTACTACAGTCCATAAAAACACATTCGCACAACAATCTAGTTTACAAAAAAGCAAAACAATGACTCAATCTAGAACTCAAAATAAGTTCGAGTAACTATTTTTTTTACTTCTACTTCCCCCCAAAATTTTGCTATTGAAAACAGTTGGGTATCAGCCTATCGGCAAATCATAGGGATTGATCCGGTGATCTTAAGGGCGGCATAGGATGATGTCGTATAAGAGCCTATAACTTTCCGACAGGACAATAGCATCCAGAGCATTCTGCATGTCCCACATCCTTAAGTCTCCTATAGCAGTGCCAGAACTCTCGCGGCACGTCAACGGTCGCAGAGGTTGACGGACGAAGCGAAGCGTGACTCAATCACCACTTGAAGATGCCCCAGTGATAAGAGTATCCTGCACTGAGGTATTACGCGTGCATCAGATGATCATAGAACGGAAGCTTGCACTTGGTGCAACGATGAGAAGGACTATCATACAACACCGAACTGCTCATCGCGTTTCCTGTGCTCTAAATACCATGCAACTCTCCGTATGGAGAAGCAACGGGGCCTGTGATAACCTCTGCTGGATGAGAGCGACCCCCAGAGTATCAGAGGAGGGGCAAAGGTGCTTGCATGGCGGTGTCTTCACTGGGAGATGCGGGTGGCCCTTTGCACTGCTGGAGGTACAAATGAGTCGCCAACGCGCTAGTTTGTTCGTTAACGAACTATATCCGCCAAGTCGTAGCCAATCTTTCGGAGATTACTATAGCGCTCAAATTGAAACGATTTTGAAAAAATATATTCCGCTTAACGGTTAATGAAACTCAACAACTGTAACTGGACAATGCACAGTTTTACAAATTGAGAAAGACATAAAGTTTACACTTTTGTTAGTACAATGTTGTAACTAATTTTCCTGTAAATAGAAAAAGCGCTTATGTTAATACAATTGAAACGGTATCACTACATGATTCTAAAAATAGAGAACGCTAACAGTTAGATAAGAACTACTTAGCGACGAGATGGGCACTGCGCCTCCCAGGGATGAGCTAAGCACATTCTACGAATGAGCTTTCGCTTCTGGACCCACCTGCAGGCTCGATACCAGTCTCTGCAGGCTCGATACCAGTCTCTGCAGGCTCCATACCAGTCTCTGCAGGCTCGATACCAGTCTCTGCAGGCTCGATACCAGTCTCTGCAGGCTCGATACCAGTCTCTGCAGGCTCGATACCAGTCTCTGCAGGCTCGATACCAGTCTCTGCAGGCGCGATACCAGTCTCTGCAGGCTCGATACCAGTCTCTGCAGGCGCGATACCAGTCTCTGCAGGCTCGATACCAATCTCTGCAGGCGCGATACCAGTGTCTGCAGGCTCGATACCAGTCTCTGCAGGCTCGATACCAGTCTCTGCAGGCTCGATACCAGTCTCTGCAAGCTCGATACTTTTCGTTCACTCCTCGTAGGCTAGATGTGCTATGGCCAGTACGAAGGAAATAATGCCTACACGTTAAGACACTGAATTTCAGCAAGCACATTTAAGGGTAAATAAAACAAATAACAAATTAACCTAAATGTCATTAGATATATATGTGAATTTATATATAACTATGTACTGTAGTTGTAAAGCATAAAAGGCCACGCCAATTTTTCATTAGCGACCGAAGCTCTTCAGCGCAGCAAATAACTGCCCAGCGGCTGCTCTTAATGAGCAGCACTGCAACTAGGCGTCGGCCTAAGCGGCTCTGTGACGTGAATGAGATTTTCTGTCCGGCAGCATCCGAAAATTTGATTGCCCAACGCCCGTCATCAGCACCCAGCCGCCTGCACAGCATCAGCCATCAGTGCCAGACTTCAGCTGCTCCAGATGACGTCAGCTGGGGTGGACACGATTGTTGGACGCCAAACTTCACCTTTTATTGAAGTACATAATCCTGATTCGCAGGAACTATGTAGTGTGCGTAAGCGATTTTGTGAGTACAGCTTGAAACTCGATCTAAGGTAACGAATCGAAATCCTATAGGATGAAAGTTTCGGACAAGTTGAAGCTAAGCGGATTAAATTATCTCGATAGCAGTATGCGGATGGATTATCGGATCTTACACACAATACAAACAGCAGAATACGAAGAAGAGCTATAGGAACTCATCACACATATGTGTGGCGTAGTTGTGCACTTAACCATAAGCGCAATGTGAAATAGAACCTTCAAGGAAATCCTCAAACAGTAACACAGCACAGTCCTCACGATAAGCGTCTGCGAGGCACTAGCCCCGTACAAACATTACTCGCAGGTTGCACACACAAGAGCAGAGCCCCGGACTGCTGCCTTGACAGCACCATTTTCGCTTTACTACGGTGAGTCGTAATGAAAAAAGTTCTTCACATACCGCTACACTTTGCGTGAGGAGCAAACGGGTGACGACTGCATCGAGAGTCGCTCGTTCCACAAGCGAGGGGCGTCTGCCTGTTGACACTGGATCATGCCAGCAGTTCGGTCTGGCGGGCCCCATTAGTTTGTTTGACCGACTACCTAGGGGTTGATTTTCTTTACATCAATAACAACGCAATGCAAAGGCCGTCTGAAGCGTAAAAGGGTGTTAGAGCTGTACTATTTCCATTCACATTGAGGAAGCGTCTCTCGCATCCACTCTGTACGTACATTTAGGGCATGGAGAATGTACGGAGTGCACCTGCATGAAAATTTTGCATCCAGACCGAGCATTGGCTACTTTCTGAGAAAAGAGGCTTCAACCGAAGAGTCACATGGTAATATTCGTCACCCAGTTCACAAACTTAATCGAATGGTCATGTGTGTCGGGCAGCTTAATTGAGCGACAGTCTACCTAAAGTGCTGCCGAGTTCTGCGAGCATGAATGAGTTGAGTTTTCCTTTAGAGCGATAGCATCCAGAGCACATATACATGCCTCCAAATTCAGCCTCAGTTACACAACACCCTTATTTAAGCTATTCAAAGATTCCCTTTCCATTTTCTGAATAGCGTCGTCCACAACAAGCTGAACTGCATTAACTCAAGCAATTCAACTGTTCATTTTTCGTTCTCCCTACCTCCATTTATCTGCCCTTGTCGGTATAATTTCCATTTACTCAGACACTCCTCATACGCCGCTTATCCCTTATGACTCCGTAAGCCGTCGGTGCGCAGATCTCTCATTATTTTTCTTGTTTACCTTCGACTGCTCTCGCTTTTTCAGCAACATTACCCCGAGTCTCTTACTTCATTACCCTCACTCGCCCTCATCGCTATCTCCTGAGGGCAATGCTTTATTGATCGCAGCTCTGCTCAGCGGAGCAGTTCAGCTGCAGCATCCGATCTGCCTTAAATGTGAGGGAAAATCTACTGCCTCGTCTCTGGCTCCGTGAGTGCCTTGAGTGAGAGAATATCTATTGCCTCGTCTCTGGCTCCGTGGATGTCGTAAGTGAGAGAATATCTA
>LQNS02278102.1:10560419-10571543 GCA_001587735.2 Parhyale hawaiensis | reverse complement strand
ACCCTGTCTTACTGAGGCTGCAACGCTGTATAGCATTTCCATACTTCAGGATACGCTCTCTAACTGCACAGCTACCGAGGGCAGCCACTGAGGCCAAACAGGACCAGTGAACTTCAAAAACAACATTTAAAACCATGTTACTCCCACGATCAAAACCGACAATGAATGCAATTCCTGTTGGGTTAAGGAGTCGATCAAGAGTAGAAACAAGAGGAAAAAGAACTGTTTACAACAGAACGAGCGCAGAAAATGAAAACTTTTTCGTCTTTTACAATGTCACGAGAGAGTGACTGCCTAGCAGTGTCCAGGTATTTACTAAGCCTGATACTGTTAATTCCTGAGACTCTCAGCTGCGCTAAGGTAGGATTTTACATTGAGTTGTTTACATCGCCTGATTTTACCTAGTTCATTCGTTGGATCTGTTGGCTTAAATATGGTCAAAAGTATTTGAAACTGATCCTTCAATTTAATAATGTGGATGATGCATTCGTATTGAAACGCAAAATCTTTGTCACGGAAGTATAGGAGATTCAGCTAGTCACATCACACAGTAAAGTGTTAAATGATGACAAGATTAATGCATGCATGGCCAGCAGAAGGGCCCTGTTACAATTACCATTCCGATTTTAATAGGCCGGTTAGTCGTCGACATGAGAAGCAGGCTGTTCAAATAAACGTGCGGTGTCTCCCGCTGAGCTCTTCAATGGCTCGAGTGAGAGGAAGCGGGTCCGTGCTCAAGCCACCACTAAGCCCCCCCCCCCCTACAGCTTCTGCCTGCCATTAACATGAGGAGCTCCGCGGTGGCGTCCATCAAATCGTCAGCGAGCGTTGATACAACGACCGCCCGCTCCTCACTCTCCCCCTCCAACTGCAGAAGCATGAACATGAAGTACAGGATGCATGTTAATACTTCCTATTAAGAGGAGACCAAGCGAGCGTGTGTGTTGAGCCAATGCCGTCCTTATGGACGGCAAACATTACGATCTGATGATGGATGGCACCAAGACATGGTAAACTGGCCCGTCTGCCGAGCGCATTAGGATGGCATTAGATCGCTGACGCCGTCTTGGAAGGTCTATTAGAGCTTCTCTAGAAGCCTGTCGGTCGGTCTTCATTCAGCAGGCCAGACTATTGCTGTTTGGCCGCCTGTACTTTTATATACTCTCTTTAATTGAAACCTGGGACTGAGCACACAGTTGCCAGAGGGTTGCCATGACACGGTTACTCTCACTTACACAGATAAAGGCGCTTAGAATTAGCTGGCATGGAGAGACCAGCAGCTTTTGGTGTGGTAATGAGGGTAACTTTTGAGCGCTGAGCTACTGTGGTGAACTGGACGCGAGGGTCCTGCATTTCTCCCTCTTCCAAATATTTATTTAAAATTGAAGCCGGAATTAAATAAAAAATGAATGCGCCTTTGCGTTTTGAGATAATCTAACCTAAGGCCGTATTATGAGGCGAGCAGATTACACAGTAAAGCAACATCGTACATAGTTCACGTGGTCTGTGTGCTTTCCCTTGCGAAACTCGCACTTTATAAGAGTGATCTGCTCAATGGCATTGATAATACTGGTATTCTCGCGAGTCACAATTTCTTTACATTTCCAAGTATTGACAGCTCAAAACAGTGAAGGACACTTTCGTGTGAACTGCAGATGCCGCCAGAGTTTGCAGAAAAAGAAATAAAACTCTGCTTCACGCTGCTACGGGCCTCTTGTAATACCTATCGTTTGTATAGCGAAAAGTTAAACTTGTTACTTGTCAAGAGCGGACACAATTGGAGATTTCTTCATTATGATTATAACGATAAGTGACAAAGAAATAAATTAAAAGTCTAGCTAGTTGTACCGTCCCGAAAACTATAGGATCAGCGCGGAGAAAAGCGTGCTTTAGCCTACACGCTTCCCATGATCGACGGGAGGTCCGTGCGCCTGCTTTGAAACGCTCGTACAGCACGTTAACTCCAGTTTTCGTGCATGCACGACCACACCAAGTCGCATGTTTCTATCAGTGCACGTAGATGCGCGCTGCCTTTGGTACAAATTTTTTCTCAGAGAAGGGACCGAGGCTGATTTATCAGGGTTAGGACAGGACTCACTAGAATTAATAAAACTCACTAATCAGTAACACTTTACTGCCCAGAGCATCACTGCTCCAGTTGGAGTCAGTTAAAGCCTATTTTCCCCAGGCTGGGTTACTTTGCTACAAGGGTTAATTGTCCTGTGGCATTCCTACAGCGAAAAAGAAAATTTTAAATCGAAGCTGCCAGTCTGCAGCAACAGGACGGACGGGCCTGCCTGTCGCACAGCTTCGGCGCTCTCAACCGAGACCAGAATAATTTAGTTTCTCCTGAAATCCATTTAGCAGCCCCTGGATCGCCACTCGTATATAAATACCATCGCATTTATCAACAAGAAAACAGAGCAGTTGCGCTAATAGTAAATTCATTGATCGTTCAGAATTCAAGTCTCAAATGGTCATTGCTCTGAAATGTGAATAGAAAACAGAGCCACAAGACTTGTATCCTGCTGAGCGGCATGGTGGCTCGTCTCAACGCCTTCGCACTGCAGCACCCAACGTCCTCTGTAGAGAGCGTTCCGAACGACGCCACTTCTACGTTACACAAAAGTTTTATTACGCCACTGTGGCGTCAACCTGGCGTTCCGTGGGCCAAATAGCACTCTTTCACACATCCTATTCCCTAACAGAGTACTTAGCCGCCGAAATAGATAAAATCGTAAATCAGCTTCTGGGACTACCAAAAATTCGGATAGGGAGCTACAGCAATTTACACAGGTGGTATTACTGTAAATTTTTGTTAATGAGGGTATTTCATAGTCAACAGATACACTAGAGCGTTCGTTATTATTGTATTAATTTCTTTTTCCTAATTTCGCCAAGGAAATATATTTTAGTTTGATCAGCGCACATTTTTGGCTAGGTTTATTGCGTCATCAATCTGTCGGCCTCAACACAGAGGCATCAGTCAGCTGATTATGATTAGCATACTAAGATTTTTCATAAGTATTGCCGATGTTTGCATGAGCGGTGGCGTGCTCAAGAAATATCGTCTACCCATAGCGCAGGCAACAATTTCCAGGGCCAACATGGCATTCTGGACGTACGTGTTTCCGTCGAATCCATGCCCGTACTCGGAGGTAGAAGAAGTGCCGCAGAGGGGAACTAGAATTTTGGAAGCAAAAACAAAGAAAAAAGGTTCATCGTATTAGATTTAGTACTATATAGGAATCAGGATTCTGGGAGTAGAAAAACATGCGCTATTAGAGTAATACGCTGATTGAACCCGAATATTCATAATGTGTCGTAATTGAAAAATAAAAGTAACAAATTACAATAAATATAAAATAAATAAATACACGACAAAATTTATCAAAATGCATCTAGTAAATCATACAGAAAATATCAAGCGAACCGTTGCATAGAAAAATAAACACACACGCAAATATAACTAGACTGCCTCGTGGTGTACGACCATCACCCGCGGTAGGGGCAAAGTCAACGCCGTCATTTCTTAAGGTCAGCTTACTCTAGAGTTTTTGTATTTTTCTTATATCAGTCAACTCACATGACTCTGAAAAAATTATTATTATTATAGCTCAACTCCTGCCTCTTTTTGGGTGGACAGACAACAAAATTCATCACCGTCATTTTTGTTGGTCAGCCAATTCTAGTTTTATGGCATTGATCACATCTAGGTCAACCCAACAGACTCTCTGTAACAAATTATGTACGCTGCTCCACTCCTTCTACCTCTTCTTGGGTGGACAGACAAATATACAAATATATATACTTAAATCTCCAAGGAAAACACTAACACCTCTCTCACTTCATTGGCGGGTGATAACAAAAGCACCGCTACGTTTTAGCAGCTTCTGAAAAATCACGCAGAAATGTAAAAGCTAACCGTTTTAACCATTACACAACGTTCCTGAGGTCAGAACGCTGCTTATGTGATTAAAAGACTTAAAATGGTTACACAGTCGCGAGGCCGCCAGGACTTTCCGCAGAGCTGGAGTGCACGAGTGTAGATTGACCCGTTGCCGCACTACTGCAACTCACCGACCAACGTAATTGAAAAGAGCTCAAATCTCAGGTTTTTCTTTTCTTTGCTCTAACAAAATCGCATTTGATGCCATGGCCAAAACACTGAAATAAATTACACCGATCTGCATGATAGTAAGAAAATCCCAAAAGGAAATTTATAGGCTTTTTTCGACTGTCTATGAGTAATCAGTGAAAGGCCGGTATCCGATAACATCGGATAAATGACAATATATTACCGACTGGGATGTTCCTGTCAGTAGGACGCTTGAAACATCGTCACACATCGTTCTGCAACATCGTGTTTTGTGCGAATTCTGGCAACTCAACTCAGCACGAAACGGTATCCAATACTACTCAGTTAAGTTCGATATAATTTCACTGACAGTAGGGTTCAGTTCAGTCCGATGTTATCATGTTACTGACAGTACCAGTCAGTTGAATCTGAAACACTAACATGTCACACCGCAGGACGGTTAAGTTCAGTGTAATACGAACCTATCACAGTACACCACACGACGCAGTTCAGTACTACGAACCTATCACAGTACACCACACGACGCAGTTCAGTACTACGAACCTATCACAGTACACCACACGACGCAGTTCAGTACTACGAACCTATCACAGTACACCACACGACACAGTTCAGCATCAACACTGGAGAGCACAGTCGACCAGCAACTTAGGAGAGCTGGAGCAGACAGTTGCAAACGGCGGTCGCCATGCGCCGCAGCCGAACCTCCTCATTATCGATGTTCTTTTGACTCCTGCCGCATTTTTGATGGAGCGGAGAATGAGAAGTTGACTAAGACAACAGCGGTACAAAAGTGAGCTGGAGAGCATTGTATGCGGCGCCATGTTAATTGAAACATCCACGGGCCGATTGTCTAATGGAGATTTGTCTATTCATTAGGTCCTGCTCCTTCACATCGAATATGCCAGCGCTCGCCCTCCTGCCATTGATATTGGTATACTTGATACAACAAAGGTGAGCCTATGGGGGAATGAACTCCTCTACATATGCCTCATGAGTATACAATCAACATAAGAGATCTGCGCATCTATATACACCAAGATATTCAGCTTGCGGGCATCACTGATCACCGAAAGCGAGCCTGCTTGGTTTTGTCTTCATAATTATACGTCAAGCTCTCTGAATGGGCTCAACCGTGTCTGCAGAGATCTGTTTACAGCGTATTTAACATTTAGATGTATCTTTTATAGTCATAGACCGCGAGTTTAGTACGGTTCATCCCAATACAAGCGTGCGCAAAAGGTATAATCAATACGAATGTTCTGGATCTCGTTAAAAACAGATTAAATGAATATTCTATAGGACGGCAATAGACTATGATTCTGCAGAGTCGCTTCGACCGCACAGCTAGCGACAGCCAACCACTCACTAAAAAGTAAGGAAAGAGTGGCAGCAGTACTGAATAACAGACACATGAATATAAAAACTATTAGGCTACTACAAAATAACTCTCGATGAGTTCTTTCCTAGACAACGCGATAGCTGATTGCTCACTCAAAATCCTAAGAGGGTCAGGCGAAATAATGAACAATCTTTGGTGACATCTTTTTCATTCCAGATATAGCGACCTCAAATAGAAAGTAAACTATTGGTGGCAATGCAAGAAACAGCCGCTGAGATGAAAAACAAATTCGTAGCTATAGATGTCAACGGTGGACGACGATCTTGAATTCTGGGACGCAAAAATGGCATAAGCAATATAGTTAAAATTTATTTCGAAATTTACTAATGACTAGTGCTCATGTATGCGTGCTTCTTTCCAAAGGATTCCTTGCGTCTCCAAGAACAGTTGATTTTCTGTTCGAGCTCGCTAGATTGACTGGAAAAAAGTTTATGGAGGTTTAATCAATCTGCTGTCAGGCCCGCTTGGGAGGAGAGAACAATCAAGTATCGTGTGGTCTATGGTTCTTTATACCGACATGTGACATGCTGAAATGATGAAATTCAACGACAGCACAGGAACTGTATATCAGGGTGGAACAAAAACACTAACTTTCTCATTGCTTTTTCCAATAGGGTGATTTTGTTGTCATTTTATGAAGTATTGATGGTGTTGAAAGGTTTTTCCTAAAATCTATACCTACTGAGAGATATTTTGATGCACTTAGCTGCATCAATATTACATGCATTTTTGTCCAAAAACCGAAATACGCAAATGCATCGTAAAAATAAAGTGCATCATGATGATGCATGTAGGGTCTTATGATGCACTTGGCACGAATTTATGCTCTTATTTTTCGGTTTAGTGACAAAGCCGATGATGCACCAAGATACATCAAAAACAAGTAAAACTGATGCGCCAGAGGAGATGAAACTTTGAAAACAATAGCGATCTGCGTGTTAGTATGTAACCGCGTCTCGCTTCGCACGAGTAACAAAACTACAAAACTTATGTTCACTTTGTTTTTTCAGAAATATATTTTTCTGACTGAAATGTTTTTCTGCCTGATATTGTTAACTAGAATTATCACCAGCACACCATTATTGCCCATCATTTTTAAATGATTCACAAACACGTGCACCGTCAATTAATAGTACACAGACGGCCAATGCCTACTTAAGCGTGCTGTGGGAGCACGCAAAGGCAAACATTTCCTATCGTCCCAAGGAATTGTGGCCTACTTTTGGGACAACACTTTTTTCACCGGTCCTGCAACGCAAACATGCGTTAATTTTTATCATTGTTGTATAACTTGTGAGTGCATGTTTCTCCCTGTCCACACAGTATTTGACTCATTCGCTAATGACGTTTTCCCACTAGCCTGATAAAATTGAATTCATGGAAATCAAAACCTTGCTCAGTGGTAAATTAACTTTGCTCAGTGGTAAATTAACCTTGGTCAGGGGTAAATTAAGCTTGGTCAGTGGTAAATTAACCTTGGTCAGTGGTAAATTAACCTTGGTCAGTGGTAAATTAACCTTGGTCAGTGGTAAATTAACCTTGCTCAGGGGTAAATTAACCTTGTTCAGCAGTAAATTCAATTCATTAAAAATACACGGATACTTTGCAACTAAATTTGAGTGCTGACGAATTGTCGCAATTGTCAATGAAAAAAACAATATCAGACAGCAGCGCAGTGTTTACCTAACAACTCTTTCTTTGTTTTCCCTTTTCAAGTACGCTACTGCCGATATCTGAGATAACAGGAGTCAAAACAGTTTGCAATAATAAGAACAGTAGAGTACAATCATATGATGCATTTTATTCGGTGCATCAGAGGTTCATAGTGCCTTGAACTGTTTTACTTTGCGACGAAGCGGAAACAGCTGGTCCACGAAACATTCGAGTTTCGGCGCAACAGATGTTCACAGCACCGCGAACTGTTTCACAAGAGGACGAAATGGGGACCGTCCACGAAGCAGCCGAGATGGGGCGCAGCGGAGTGTCTCGATGCCTTGAACCGACGCGAGAGAATAATTGTCGCTTACTGAACAAACAAGACGTAGCGTTTTTATACAAAGTCTCGGAACGCTTAGAGCTCAATAAAATTGCTATAGGAGCGTTAGAGGAGCAGCGAGCGTCAGACAGAGAGCAGCAATATCTGCCGCCATCACTTAGTTCTTGCGAGAACATTGCAGCTTAACTATAACGCTATCAGCCCTGACTGATGGTACAACTATAGGTCTCAGACCTCACTCAAGGCGCACCAAAGCTGATTGTTGCGAGAGATACGACGAAAATGACACTCAAAACCCCCCGACATGACGGCGATCTACTAAATAATAATATTAATTGCTTCAAACCACCGACTTTAATTAATGGATGAATGGGAGACGGGCCGAGGTGGCGGCAGAGATACCGAGCCGGAGCAGAGCTGGCTCCTCAGATGCAGGCAAGAGGGAGCAGAGGCCTCAGAGTTAGCGCAGTGTCTCGTGTGATTAGGGAGGCCTGATTAACAGCCAGATTATAGGGCGTTGTATACGACAGGGTTTTCTGTTATGTGTATCGGGACAACAGGTGTTGTATAGGCACGGTACTTGTACCGGGTTGTCGTGCACGATACTCATAGTTTGTTACATCACACTGAGGTATTGTATTAGTAGTTGAGGTGCATAATTTGCTACATCACACTCTGGTACTGATGTGTACTGGAGGTCCATCATTTAATACACCACAGGCAGGTACTGTAAAGTACATGTGCTTGAGGTCCACAGATGTGCTTCATCTCTAAAATGACTTTCGGGCACAGCAGCCCACATTTCCTACGCAAGTGCGATCCACTGAATAGTACGTCCAACCTTTGGTTGACGCAGCTCATGCATAGAGTATACGTGCTACAAAAAATAACCATGAAGAAATACACGCTAAGGTTTTGGTTGCAAGGCCCCAGCCTTTTACATACATAAAAGATCCGTGGACAAGTTGTACGCAGGCCTTTGGTTACGACACCGCACTTGCTGCGTTTAAATAGCATCAGCGGAGTAATTTTTACGACTTGTGGTTGCGACATTACTCGAATACTGCATGTTAGTAGGATCTATGTAGCAGCTTATATCAATACCGTTACTTACCAATTAATGACTGATGCATGTAAAGATCATCCATGGAGCAATCAATACCAAGACTATCAACAACATTTCCACTGACGTTCGTAAATAATACCAATGAAGTTATTTATGCCAAGACTCTTGGCAACTGCTCCAAACTACCTGTACGCACAAAACATCTACAAGAAGCAGCTTACACCAAGTCCTTTGGCCGCAACTCCGCATTCGCTGCATGTAAATAACACCCATGGAGCAATTTATGCCAAAAGCTTCGGTCGGTTAGAAACGTCACCAAAAAACGCCCCGCTCGGTGTCACGTCAGCGGCACAAGTGCGATTTGGATCATTTGACGCGAGCGGCGGCTCCTGCCACTGCCAATTGGTCTAAATCGTCCCGCGTGCCACGCACCAAATCCCGCCGAGTGTCAGCGGTGGATATACATACGAATAGCTTTCGGCATTTCGAACGGATATACACAGTGCAAAAACGCTCCCAAAAAATGTCCTAAAGAAGCTTCGGAGCATAAAAGAGTTTGGAATTCTAGTGTGCAAACACAGAAACAATTGAAAGTATGAATTTGAAGGTGTCAAACTCACCAGGCTTGCAGGGTCCCGAACTTCTCTCTCACATGTTCGTGGCAGCGCTTAAAGAAGAGTTCTAGCATAAGAAAAAATAAACATTTTAAATTGCTACAGTTACTGAAAGGCGTACCGTTGTAGTTTCCAGATTGTTCACTTTTTGCTTATTTAGTCATTTGTTTACTGTTGTTTAGTCTACTGTTACAATTTTTATTGGCATGTCTGCAAATAAACAGCAACTTATCAACCAAACAAATTCCTCACGTATGAACACTAAGACTTTCAGCAAGAGTAAGATATAAGAACGAGATCAAAGATAGGAAAAGAAGGAGCCGTGGAAAAGTTAGCAGTAGGAATAGAAGGGAATTAAAGGAAAGAACCGCAGGCCCTAAGTAGGAGTATAGGGCTGCTGAGCGATAACGAAAGGACGGTCGTTTGTGTCTTTTGAAGTTTCTAATAATTCCAACAAATTTCATGAAGATCCGCTAATAACTTGTCAAGTTATTACAAAACACAAAAACAGGGAGATAAATGGTCAAACAGATCATCAAGAAAATTTGGCCATTTGCTCCTTGCAGCAAACCTAGTATTGTAGGTACAAATTTCGTAAAAATCCGTACATAACTTTTTAGGATTTATTACCAAGAAAAAAGAGGCAGACAAACAAAAAACGATTGACCGGATCTTCACCAAAAGCTAAGCATTAGTCCCTCTTTACACACCTAAAGATCATAGTAAATATCGTACAGATCCGTCCTTAACTTTTTGAGTTATTTTGATGACAGACAGCAAACAAATAGAGACAAACTCTGACAAAAACATAACCTCTACCTTGGCGAAGGTGGTAATAATAAGAATTGTGCTAACAACAACCTTGCGCCACCAAGCTTCTGAAAGGCATCACCAGAAAATAATAAATCAATAAACTTCAATAGGCACAAACAGGGATATGGCATAAGAGCACGAGGCACAGCTTATCGCCGTAAGTAATTACAGTAGACATAAAGATCGGACATTACCATCAGTACAAACTACCTACACTGCATTTCGGCTCCCGTTTGGTTATAGTATGCGCTGCCACGGGCGGTACCGTCCATGTTAGATAGTTTATAGCCAGGGCCGCCACGGACCACATTCAGTGAAGCGTTATCCGATTTTTCTATCCTGATCTGGAGACTGGAAGAGCCTTACTCTCTCTTGACTTTGAACAAATATTACGATTGCACGAGTTACCCTCGACACACTCATCAACCGGCAACTCTGTCATTACAGGCTACGCGTAGGCGTCCAATAGCCTTCGACTAAAGGAATTACAGTACAGAAGACAGCAATAGTTCCGAGCAGTGGCCAAACTTGCTGATTAGCATGTCGCCTACAGCGTGGCGCATTCGTGTTTCTTTATGAATATCCTGATTATCACGAGCACCATTGGTCATTTTATGACCCAGGTAAGAGAAGCTGTTCACACAAGTGAGATGGATACCAGTGTGACGAGTGACTTTATCGGTTGGAAGGCTACTTCTCCCACGTCTGTAAAAATACAAATTTAACAGCATGATATGTAATACAGAGTTTTTTAGCTAGGTGGTACAGCACTGCAGACTACAACGCACCATCACGAGTGGACATTTCGACTCATGTGACTCTATTAAAGTGAGACTAGACCACAGATGTAACACAAGCTGAGTCGCCAACAGCAAACTTTTCGGATTAAAACAAATCCATCTTCAGTCAGTAAGAAAACTCTATAAAGGGAAACAACGAATATTTATTACTCATTTTTACTTTTCCGCACAACAAGTGTTAACATATTTACCTCCGCCAAAGAGTTTATGATTTTGTAGGGATTTGTCTGTCACCAAGATCACTCAAAAAGTTATTAACAGATCTTTATAAAATTTACAGGGAATGTTAGGTATGTGAAGGTGAACACATGAATTACTTTCGCTGAAAATCCAT
>LQNS02278102.1:10502754-10527621 GCA_001587735.2 Parhyale hawaiensis | reverse complement strand
GCCACCAATATTTGTGACTGGGCCTAATCACTAGGTTGAACTTTGGCTACTTTGTTTGTACTTGTGAGCTTGTAAGCGTATTTTGTGAACCCATTGTGTTCTTAATAAAAGTTATTTATTTATTTATATTTATTTATTTATACACATTTTTTTTGGGGGGGAGGGGAGGGCACGGAAGGGATAAAGTAATAAGTGTTTGCTCCTGCGAACTACATACAAGCTCTCACAGCACCATCTGATATCTACACTTTGGAAAATACCCTTATACAAGTCCAGGATTTTTATTAGGTTGATTTTAGATTCTCATGATAGTAGATAAAATTGTAATAAATTATTTTATTTCATTCCATTTCGCAGGTGTTTATAATATCCTTCAAGATTGAAGCGTTCAGATATCACATTTTATTCATATAAAACTTAAGTTTTCTATCAAATACATATGTAACAATCATGCTAATCGTAAGAATTTAATAGGAAGGGAACGATAGGATAAAGATTATAGTATATCCGGATCGCAGTCCTTCTTGTAGTATTCCTTTAATAATGTTCGTGGAGAACGTGTCGGGGCAGAGGGCTGTTCGTGGTCATTTGGGGGCCAACTATTAGTCCGTCCGAATACATTAATCGCTCCACAAGTTTTATGGAAGCGCCGGATAAAGTTTATCGATGTATTTCAGGAGCAGCGTCTACTGAGGAGCGCCATTAATGCAGGTTCTGGGGGTGAAATTAACACCTCAGTTAGCTGTGCAGAAGTGTAGCGCTGGGTGTGCTAGTAGAGGGACAAATGATGAGTTTTTCCTGTAGCATCGCTGTACTGTGTATTAGTGCACGGCTATTTATAAATAGGGCTATGTATGGGCCTTCGCCGTCTCTGTAATCCACACTATGGGTGAGAATTAAACGCACACACACACACCGGGTCCATGAGTATAGTGAGTCTATTTTATATGTACATTCTTATTATGAAACTCACGCACAAAGCATAGCTGATGAGGATTGAGAGCATCATATTCTTTCTATAAAAAAGAAATCTCACATCCATTATGAATCTTTCAACAGAATATACGCGTACAAAGCTGCAGAACCGGCGTTTAAGTTCATATTCAATTAATTGAAGATATAAGCTAACGCGCCAAGACACCATATATCTTACTACACGAGGGTAAACTCCAAACAGCCACGCAAGCGATATCGCGATATATTTCGAGGAAGTCAAAATTACTATGAAAATAAATCACGAATTTACAGCCGTTAAAGCGACTGGATGGGACAAAGGATGGCGTGTTTGCAATACAACGTAAGGAACAAACTGGCAGTGATTTTCAATTTCAAGCGACCAGGCACAGCAACGGTCTCATCTGAGCATTGGTAAGGCCTCTATACCTACGCAGAGGAGATAAGGGCATGGACAGTACCTTTTGGCAGTAAGGGAAGGAGGATATATCACTGAGAGAAATTTTGATACACTTGAGTGAATAAAAATTACACCCATTTTGTTCCACACCAAAACACCCAAGTGCATCATAAAAACAATGTGCATCATGATGATGCATATAGGGTTTATGATGCACCTGGGAAGAATTGATGTACTTATGTGTTTCGGTTTTGTGAGAAGGCCGATGTTGCACCAAGATGCATCAAAAACAGGTAAAATTGATGCACCTGAAGAGACTAAGCTTTGAAAACAATAGCGATCTGCGTGTTAGTAAGTAACCGCGTCTCGCTTCGTACGTGTAGCAAAACTACAAAACTTTTGGTCACTTTGTATTTGTAGAAATAAATTTTTCTGACTGAAATATGTTCTTCTGTCTGCTGCGATGATACACCCACTAGCTACGCCATGAAACACCTACGTGCATCCTGATGCTTCTCTGTGAAACAGTTACGTGCTACAAAATTTTTCTCTGGGTAGTAATGCTTTTCCCATATGGAATTAAACGAGCTCATCTCCTTTGAAAGTTTGGAACCGGAAACCCAAAATCGAGTGCAGTGTCTATATATATATTCCATAACAAAATAAGAGCCACGACGGAGGAATGTCGAAGGAAATTCTTCCTTTATTACTCACGTCCTGGCACACTAGCAATAAATGTAAATAAAACATAAATATTCATGTACTAAATGTAAAAATGGATCTATAGTATGACACGCGTACGTACACTAGTCTAAAATAAAAAAAAATATCATCAACTAAGTGGCTAATTATTTCACATTACGGCGGCACAGGATGATGTCATCCTGATGATAGTACCGCACCACAAAATCTAGTATCTCCTGTTAGAAATATCACTGATTCAGTCCACAAGAACCAAGACACTTAGCAGTGAAAACAAAATCAATGGCCAGCACTATTTGTAACCCGGTGTAGCTTATGATTAGTCTCTCTTTCTCCAACAGTGAGGTACTTTGATTAAAAAAAAAAAATAGCGCACCACTCTGAGAGGGCATACAGAACGAAAAATTTCGAGTGGTCCTAAATGCAGGTTTTTTTTATCATTGCCAAAATTTTATTTACATAAATTCTGGTCGCCACATCTCTGTAAAGATATCGATAACATGGAAAGAGTCCAACGCAGAGCAACGAAACTGATACCACAGCTGAGAAACAAGTCATATGAACGTCGCCTGAAAGAACTGGATCTGATCTCTCTCGAGCAAAGACGACTCAGGAGGCAACTAATAGAAACATTCAAGTACTTGAATGGGTTCAACGACGAACCTATGACGGGACTCTTTGAAAGAGACCCCAATGATCGCTTGCGAAACAACGGTCAAAAACTCAAACACTAAAAGCTCGAAGAACAACCTTAAGTCAGCAGTTCTTTTCCTATTTCATAGTCAGCATTTGGAATAGACTCCCTTCCGACGTTGTTGGTGCGGAGTCGGTCAACTCGTGTAAATATCGTTTTGACATACATTGGGAGAGACATCCTCCACAGCTAAGAACTCCTTCTCCACGAGTCGCAAGCACTTAACGGCCAAAGCTTCCCAGGCCATTTTAAGCTGACTTCTTCTCACTTCCGCTCCNCTATATATTTAAGCTCCGCATATCAGCGGCCATCGATCATGCTTGCGGGCATTAATGACCATCGCTTTGGCGTAGACTCTTCTCCCCCTTCTTTTTTATTTCTCCTTTCTTTTTTCTCTTTCGTCGTTCATTTCTTCCTCTCGTTTCTCCATTCCTCTACATCCTACTAACATAATGGCAATAGCTCATAGAGGGTCGGGGTGTAAGTCCCGGTGTCTTATTGGGAATGGGTCTTTTGGTTCGTCTACTGCCGCCTATCTAATAAAAAAAAAATCATCATCACCAAAATTAGGTCGTTTACTGTTCGTAACAACACGACCGTTTTTTTGAGATTTTTTTGAAGATCCATTAATTAATTCAACTTTCTGAGTTATGCTACCAAGATAAAAACAGATAGACAAGCAAACAAATGACAGGTTGAACGAACTTTTACCAAAAGTTAATCACTATCCGTTCCTCTTAACATACCTTACAATCCCTAAAACTGTTATGAAGATGCGTCTATAACTTTTTGAGTTCTCTGTGCGACACAAAGACAAACTCTGACAAAACATAACTTCTCGACGAAGGTAAAACGGAATACAAAATGGCAAGTATGGCAACACAATCTAAGAGTTGGATAACGCGGGAACAAAGCATATAGTTTTTTGTAAACCTAATAATAAAATAACAATAACTAGAGAAACATTCCCAGGGTGCAGACCTCTGCCAATTATATTAAGCAGAACAGAGCTAACGAAAAATTCATTGGTGCAAAGGTGCTGCACTGCATAATCAAGATGTCTTTTATTATTTTTTTTTATTATCATTTAATTAAGCAGGTACCTACGCATGTATGCCGGTGCGTGAGATAAAACAAATAAAAAAACGCAGCTTATCACACGAGAAACGTACGAAACAGCCTTACAATAGGTAGGAAAATATCGTAAGGATCGACTACTATTCACAAATTTCAAGTACACTACAAACAATTGCTCCCTGTCAGACGGCTATTATTACAGTTGGACATTGAAGTCATATCGGATGCTAAAATTCAATCTTTATAGCTGCACGCACAAGGTACATTAGTCATAAAATTCAATGTGATTAGTAGACCTATGAACCGACAACTCATGTAAGATCAGAAAGTCCAATGTCAACACAATATGCAGGTCAAGACAGGACACAGCCCCGCTAGTGATTATAAACCTGGGCGCTAACGGTCGTAAGTGCAATAAGAGCATGTCAGGTAATATTCGGAAAAGTTAAGGTTTGCTTTAAAGGTAACTTCAGTACGGTCGACATTCTGTGACAAATTTAGAACATGCGAGACCAGGCGGCAATGCACGGCTGGGAGGCAGGTATACTTTTCTATACAGCAGCGCGGCCTAAATACAGGGCAGCTTTTAACAAGTTTCTTCGCATGAACCAACCGAGCAATCAATTGACGTATGCACTGCCTCTTGCTCTGCTATATTGGAAATGAGAACAGAAATGAACGAACATTGGGATGATGATATAGCAAAGAGCCCCGGGGAACATTGGAGCTCTCGCAGCGTGAAGCAATTAGACATATCCATTTCGGCTGCTAAGCGACCTACCCAAACCTTCTATTAAAGTCAAATCACACAAATGACCCCGACATCGCGTGACAATAAAATGAACTCCGGAGTCAATCACCGCCGGGTCCACTTGTACCGCGGACTTGGTGCGTGTATATTAGGTTCCGACACGCCTAAATGGCGGTTTGTGTTCCGGAAACCGATTGAGTCTTTAGTGAAATGCAGACCGATCTGCGCAGCGTTTAGGGCCCTCGCTCGTGTGCACACCGTGCGTGTGTCATCGCTGGTTGTCTGCGGATATTTTTCAAGTAGGTTAAATGCCGGTTTGTGCTTTGCCAGGAACAGGCTTAGTTCTGAGTATAGGTTTGCAGTTCACCTGCTCTATAGAGCGAGTAATAGACGCGAAATAGTCTAGACACGCACATATGGAAGCAGTACGCGTATTGACAACACAATAATTTTGTATACAATCCAGTGAAAAAAGAATATAAACTAAAGAGTATAAATTTCCATGTGTCCCAAAGAGCAGACGTCTGTATCAGTGTATTAGATACGCTATACGTTATCAAACCTACCCAGACAACTTTGTAGCTCCAACAATTTGTGTAAAAACGAAGCATATGAAAAGTGAGGTCTGTGATGACGTAATGACCTATGTACAGAGAACTCTGTTCATTTATGTAAGCAGCAATAATTCTGAATATAGTGCAGCTGTACAAGATATTAGACTAATAAACTATTGTAGCAATTAATCTCTATTTTTTGAGAATGACAGAAAAATTTCGTTTTTCGACAATACGAACAGCACGCAAACTTCAAGTCCACAGGTCTATGTAGAGCTAACAGCGACCGTGCCTGTTCATCTGGTCGCTAACTGTGGCTAGCTTAAGACTGCCTATACCTATAAAGACTTAAAGACTGCCTATACCTTTAAAAACTGCCTATACCATATCTATAAAGCGAACATAAAATCGCGAGTACTAAGGAGGCCTATTTAATTATTTGGCCAATGCAAAAACGCATCCCGGCAATGCTATTGTAAATAATGACAATACTGCACTTGAGTAGTTTGATGGTACGAAGCCTGCTATTTAAAATGACTGCAGCAGAGGGTATACCAATAATCAATGAAAGTTTCAGCATGGTGCAAAGACTGCTTTGGAAAATCGTTACGACAAGAAAGTATTTATTTAGTTTTAATGTTACTGATGTACAAGCTACCTTAATTATTTTAGAGTCGGAATTGCCAAGTGTACCTAGTTAATAAATACCTACTGTCAATGTAATGGATGCCAATGTAAAAGCCCTTAACTGCACTGTGCAATATATAGCATAGGTACATACCAGGCACCAAATACAACTTGTCGACCACACAGAGCGCTATACGAGAAATAACTATTACCAGTGGAGACATTCAGCGTACGTTTGTCTACACGCCCGTACGTACGTATGTATGTAGCACGCCGCCCAACCAAAATGATGGCTAGGCACACGACAACTTCGCATGAAGAGCGCATTTCACGCCTCATGCACGGCTCCTGCCCCTGGGCCTCGCGCAGAGTGCATATCAGGTCGTATCCACTAACCACAGCCCTCAACATCGCTTCTCCAGCCAGGCAGATACTCCATGTCATGCGCTTCCAATATGCACGTCTCTTGCGATACGACACACGAAAGTACGTACGTAGGTACACTGCAGAACGTGTGAGACTAGGTACGTGTTGGGTAAAATAAGGGAGGTGTTAGTGACGACAGCTTTGCTATCAAATGCAAATCTGTGCAGAACTTACGTAATGGGAGCAATTTTTCTTCACCGTTTCACCAACGAGAAACATCAGCTAAAGGTAGAGTCAACTTGCCCGCGCACGTCAACTGGAAAATCGACATTCAGTGGTTAGTGTTGTAGATAGATGCCCGCTCGGGCTCAAAAGAGTGCACGGTTGCAGTCGATCTCAGAAAGTCAAAGCTATAAAGGCTCGTGCGATAACTGCGACCTCCTGATCTCCATTTCTTGTTAGGGTCAATTAACACCCCCGCAATGGAGTGTAAACACCAGAAATGCGATGCCGCAAGACAAGCCTGGCAAGAATGTACCTAAATAAATTAACATGTTGAGACACTGTGTACCTGGCTGCCATAACAAATTAAGAATGGCAGCAAACCTCACTGCCAGACGTACAATCACACGAAAAACTGGCAGCAGTTCTAATTCTACAAAACAGACGACTACAGATAGTTCGGATTACCACAACAAGAGGTCACACGTGAGGATGTTCATGAGTGTAGGTTGCGCTATACAATATCTGTGACTGCGTAAACAGTTGGATACGTTTCTATTCACTGAAACATTTTATTGAATGATTTCTACACCCAAACGTGCAACGCCTGCATAGAAGAAAATTTTTATTGCTGCAGACGAATTTCAGAAGACTATTAATGCATTTGAGTGACTGTATGTAGCGCACCTACAACACTTCATTGCTCGCTGGTAACTACACTGGCGCGTCTCAAAAGTCTAGGGACATTAAGAAGAAGATTTCGTTTGCATCTTTTAATAACGCCGAAACTATTTGTGTATGAGAGTGCTCAAGCCCATGCACATTTAAGTCACATGAGAAAGAGAGATATGAAATAACTATACGTGTATTCAGCGTTACAGAGCAAATGCCTTTCGTTGAGTATAGAGTACTTAAATAGTAACCCTATATATATATATATATATACAATCAAATACAGACATTTACAATAAGTTTCAGCAATAGGCGCTGGCGCAACGCGTGGTTCACCCGTCCCCTATTTCCTTGCTCCCACGAAGATTAGGTACATTCTAAAGGAGCTAACAGCTGGTAGAGTTGGGCAGCCGAGTCGGTATGTGAGTCGGAGGACATTTTTAGAGGCAGGGAGTCGGAGTCGATTACTACTTGTTTCAGGAACGGGAGTCACATGAAAATGGACTTATTTTCTAACGTACCATAGGAACGTTACTAGCGCGTCACGGACACACTGTCTGCACCGCGCCCAACTATTCCTACGGCTAAGCGCAGGCTCGTGCACCACTAGGACGTGAAGTATACCTCGTTTTATGACAGAAAGTTAAGAGAGAAAACTACAGATTTGTGATAAAGCTTGCTAGTGGAGCGAAAATAAGACCCAGCGCGCCGGAGGTCAAATATTTTGTCTCAGCATTTTGGTCGGAAGGTCTGGGGTGACGGCGCACTCAAGCAGGTGAGTTCTGAGTCTCAAATTTTCATTAGGTGCACCACTTCTAGCAGGAAATAAGGCCCAAAGCATCTCTAACTCTACACGGCTAGGCTAAGCAAATTTGCTCGGCGATGCGGCACAGGGCAATAGACTAAAAACGAAAAGAAGACAGAAGAGAGAGAAAGACACCCGTGCGGCAGGGGAGGGCCCTTCTGAGCCCCCCCTCCCCCCACGGGAGCAGAGAGAAGTCTCCTGGGATGAGTCGCTTACCACCATGCGGCGGCCCACCTCGCGGAACAGAAGGGGAAGCATCTTAAGAACCTACATGACGCTACAAAAGTAACCTCGTTACCAGGAACTATGGCCACCTACAATATCTCCCGCGGAAAAGGTACTCGGGTCAGCAGCCCCTGAGTGTGTTAATGTCCATATAGGCCCGACAGAATATAGCTACCCCTGAGGGCTCCTATTTTCTAAAGAATTGAAGGTTTTAAGGTTCCAAAGAGCGGAAATTCGAATCGGTTTTGGTTCACCAGACATCTGAACTTTAATATATCCTTATCTTGACGATTCTTCGGACCAGGTCCAGGTGGTGTTGCTTAAACCGCCCATCTTGTGCGGAGGTGATGCATTCCGTTACCAGCGGGAGGGCTATAGTAGCGAGTTATCCCCACATTGCATGCAGCCGCTTATAGCTAGTCTGCCACTGTACGTAAGTATGCGACCAGTAAGTTTTTAAACTTCAAAGTTTCAATGCAGCTGTTTTAAATGTGACGGGCATTTTGTTGAACAGCCTTGCACTCCGGACAGTGAAGCATTGGAATATTTCGTGGCTACCGCATCACCACCATTTCCGGTCGCAACTCTGGCAAGCACCCGTCCAATGTCATTTACAATAAATCCTTCTACAATGTTCAAAATATATATGATCGTGAAGAGCTCAAATCTCCGTTCAATTGAGCATATTTGAAGGTGGGCAAGTCTTTCGTGATAGTTTCATTCTTGCATGCCTCGAACTTTAACAGTGAACGATCTTTGGCTAACCTCGAGGCGCTCTAGGTCTTCCCGTTTACTCTGTATCCAAAGAGGTAGGTATACAGCATTTTATCCTTGCCAGTACCAGTTGTTTCCGTAAAGTGAGCATTATGTTTGCCTCTCGTGAAAAGAGAGTTTGAAGCACCAATCCGCACCCTTTTTTACCTATGGTAACAGCCTAGCCTCGTGATCTTCCAAAGTGGCACTATCCTGTATTCTCACGTCAAGGCCTCTTAAAATTTCAGTCGATTTCGTTTCCGTCACTCGTCGTGTAAGATATTGATTCAATAAGGGAAGAATTTTTACCGTATCGTCACAGTTCAAGTTTTATTTCATTGAAAGTTACGTTGTTGTCCGGTCGATGACAAGCAAAGACATTGGATAAACCCAGCTGCACAGTCTGCACGTCTGCCACTGACTGTCCCGCCGCCAATGTTCGTATGTCGTCCGCAAACGAGGGGGAACGGCTAACTTGCATGGTAACAAACATTGTGACAAACATAAGTCAAACATAGAAACGAAAGAACCGATCTGCACCAAAATTTAATCATTTATGTCTTTTAACATTACTAACAACTCCTGTAAGTTTCATAAAGATCTATTCAACATTTTTGAGTTATTGCGCTAACAAGCATAAAATCAAACACAGCGACAAACATATGAACGAAAAAACAGATCATCACAAAAATATGGTAATTTTTTTCTGACGTACGTACCTAACAATTTACGTAAATTTCATAAAATTCCGTCTATAACTTTTGAGTTATGGCATTGAGGTACACAAACAAACAAACAAGCGGATGAACGGAGCTTCACCAAAAGTTGATCATATATTCCTCCTAGCATACCTAACAATTCCTGTAGATTTCGTCAAAATCCGTCCATAACTTTTTGAGTTATCTTGGTGACAGACAGACTAGCAGACAGAAAGACTGACGGACGGACAGACAGACCAACCCAATGAAAACATAGCCTCCTTGGCGGAGGTAATAACAAGGATTGTTAGGTAGGCTAGGAGGGACAGATGATTAACTTCTGGTGAAGATCCTCCAACTATTTGTCTGTCTGTGTCTTAACTGATCTTTATGAAATTTACCGAAGTAGTTGGGGTTGTTACTACGAGAATTTTTTGTCTCTGTTAGTTCGTTTGTTTGTCTCTATGTTTGTTTTTATGTTTGTCAGCAATGTAACTCGAAAAGCTATGAATGGATATTCGTGAAATTTGTAAGAACTGATAGAAATGTTAAAAGACAAATGACAAAATATACAAACATACATATATATATATGGGTGATGATCGGTTGGTCCGTTTTGTGTGTTTGACTAATGTTGGCCAAAATGTTTGTTGGAGCACAACTCCAAACGTTAAGGTCTGATCTTCAAGAAAATTACAGAAGCTTTTATTAGGTAGGTACTGTCATGAGGCACACATGACCAGGTTTTGGTGGTGGTAAAAACTAAGCCTTAGTTTCAGGACCAGTTTGCATGTGTCGGTAACATTGTCTTGCTTGGCGGAGGTATGCGCTCTCAGAGTGCTCTAGCTACACCTTGGTTCGGTTTTTAGGACTGCACTTCGATCCACAATAGACATGTATCGCTGATACCCCCATTGGAGAGCTTGAGTACTAATATTCCGTGATCAAGTTTATCAAATGCCTTTGCTAAATCTAAATAGATTACGTCCACATTTTTACCTTGGCATATAAATTAGTGAGGGAGCGTCTGGAATAGAGTCATAACGCTCTAGCTGTATAACAATTAAAAATGCATTTACTGACCTTCGTCATGAAGGGCTCTGTACACTACGAGCATACACAAGCAGCAGCGCAACAACAGTAGGTAGAAAATATTACAACAACAGTACGTACAAATTATGACAACAGTAGGTACAAAATATGACAACAACAGTAGGTACAAAATATGACAACAACAGTAGGTACAAAATATGACAACAACAGTAGGTACTAAATATGACAACAACAGTAGGTACAAAATATGACAACAACAGTAGGTACTATATAAATATGACAATTTGCGACAAAATTTACATTCAAATAGCTTCACAGAACCACAACTACAGTCGCTCGGTGTCTTGCGACACAGACGTTCCTGCAGTTCTCTTTCCTGGCAGAGAGTTCTGGCAGAAATTATTTTACTGATATTTTCACTAGACCAGCAAATTGAAAACAAACCTCATCGATTATGCAATAACTAGAGCGTAGTCGAACCTACATAGATGCAAGCGACATATTGCAGTAAAGCAATGGTTTAGCAATTAGTTAGCAATCGAACGAGTGTAGGCTATGTTCTCGAAAAAAATGCATGACAGACTTAACGATGGTGTCTCTGCTGCTAACTAAATTATTGTTGAAGTTGGTCTTTTGATAAATAAAAAATGCTCTGCCAATATGCCATGTACGATTACTTTCTGACATTAAGTGTACATACAGTTTCGTTCATATCAAACATCAAGCGAAACTATAATGGCACAGCCTTAATAAAACCATAGAGTCCGTCGAGAAATGCACAGACCGCTAGGTCACGCAAACAGGCAAACAAATGCGGAAACGCAGACACATTTGTTGTTCCCAATACAGCTACGCTTACGCTAGAACGTAGGCCTACCAAAATGGTAATTTTTTTTTAATTTTACAAAGATGGAACGCGGGTACCGCCACACGCAACAGAACAACTCATAATATTTAAAGAACAATATCCATGCCAGCGACAGCCGCAGGATCAAAATTAAACTTTTATTCTGATCGGATGCCTTCGTTAAGCCCAATGTAGACGAGTAGCAAAAACTAACGAGAGTGGCATTACGCCAACAAATGCTTAACCAGACTAGCCGAAAAAGGAGCCCTGGACGTTTCGAGCGTGGCCCAGTTTGAGCGAGCTCAATATGAGACGCTTCGAGCTGCGCTCATCTCGAGAGCGCCAATGTATCGAGCGTGGGAATTTCCATACGGCATGTCATGCTACTCGATACTTTTATATGCTTATAACAGAGTTCTAAATCTTTTAATATGGTCTCAGTTCATGATAATTTTATTAGTATTTTGTCATTATTTATTTATTTATTATTCTCTTTTTTTATTTCGCTGCACATGTAACGCGCTTAACCACATGTGCCATCACGTATCTTAACCCTTTCGTCTCATTTCACACACAAAAAAAATTATTCGCGCTGCTGACACGCTGTGCAACCCCATTCGAAATTTATAGGCGATAATCAACTATTAGCTACCTGCTGCCGCCCCTGCAGCCATTGGATAGTTGGCAGTGATTTTCTGCTAGAAATAAAAGATTGCGGGTCGAGAGTCCGACAGACAGGATATTTACCCACCAACATTGTTAACAGAATATCTTTCAAAACGAACAGTATACGACCGTTAATTGGTGCTATTGACATAATTTATATATATATTATACCAATATAGATAATCCCAATGGGGATTCGTGCCATCTTTTAAAGGAGCAGCCGAAAGGCCGGATGTGGCCAGCGGTTGCCGCTCCTATATCCATGTAATAGCTCCGCAGTGCCCTACATAGCTACCTCAGCGTCCTCCAACTTTAAAAAATGTAAAAGAGCAGAACAGTAAGGAAAAGAATGTTTATTTATTTATTTATCTATTTATTTATTTACTTATTTATTTATTGCTGTGACCCTAAGTTCAAAATCGAATGTCTTATAAATTCCTCAGGTATCCATTTCAATGAATTCACAACCACCGTTACGGTTTCCTAAAACTATGCAATTTAGCACAGTCTTTCACTTGATAAATTGGGACCTAAAGCCTCCAACATTTCAGGAGGCTGCGTCCTGCGATATACATAGTCTACCTATACCTGATAGATATAGGTATATCGCTAGGGAGCATCCATAGTCTACCTATACCTACGCTGATATCGCTAGAGAGCAAGACTGACATGTCTGCTGCTCTCGGGGCTTCCTACTTCAGAAAAAATAACAGTAAAACGGGACAGTCATTATAAGAGTAAGATATCTTACGTGTTTTTTTCAATTTGCAGCTTAGAGCCAGGAAGTTAGGAGCCCCTCCTCCGTGACTGCACTGACATCAGCTCCGCAGAGCATGGCAGTTAGGAAGATATCTGTGACTCCCAGAGCGTTCCGTCATACCACGCTAACAGCCGCATCCTGTTTACAAATTGTATCCGCTGCCTGTGCCTTATCGGTCATTCTGAAGTCCATTAATGAGAAGCCTTACGAAAGACTTACACGAGAGCTGTGGGAGGACGCGCGGCTGCGTTGGTGTCGTCTCGTGGTGCCCGGAGACTTCTGAACGGTTTCTGTACCGAGTAGCAGTTGTGACTAAGGTTGTGGAATTGGTTATTTTGTGGAGGCCATGAGTCGGAGCCGGAAATTGGATAGAACCAGGAGTCTGAGTCATTGCACTTCGTAAAGAAAAAGAATCGGACTCCGACATTTATGGGCTCCAGGGAGTCAGGGTCGGAACGAGACAAAACTTAAAAAGTAGAGTCGGCATTTCTCCATCCGACTCCTCAATCCTGTCTGGGAACAAATTGAGCAGAACGCGGTCAATTTCACAACTGACTGTACCAAATGCCAATTGGCATCAATTCCCAATACTAAATTCCTTATCGGCATATCAGAAACGTTTATTATTAGAAGTCAATAAGGCAGCAGCAGACAACAGTGGGTGATCGGCAAAAAAAAAAAGCGTTGGCTGTATTGGTAACACCCGGGCCTGATGCATGCTTCCCAATCAGAAATTTTAGGCGGAAATAACGATAATTATGAGCGGAAAGGTTGAAATATAGCAAAATTTAAGTGTTTTTCCGGACAAAATAATTTTCAGGAGTATTCCAACCACGAATCAAAGGAAACTATAAGTGGAATTCCTCATATACGATTAAGGGTGAATTTCTTTCCATAACCATGGTAGGTTATCAACGGATTTCCGTACGGACGACCATGAGTGGAATTCGTCCCATCATTTGGGGAAGAATATGTATGGATTGCCATGGATTATGACATGGCTAGAATTCCCAACATAATCGACCAAAATAATACTGTGTGACGATAAGTTTGAATGCGAAACGTTTCTAAAAATGCATATTATAGTGCGAAAATTGTGCACATTTTCAGTTTCTTATTTCCTGTCAATGAATTGCAAAATATGCAAGGTACGTATGGACGCTAACCGCTTTGATGTTATTTTTAGCTATTGCTCCACGATTTTCTATCAATGCTTCGCCACTTTAGAGTAGTTACCCATCATTATTATTTATTTGTTGTATCTCTCGTCAAACAGCATTGCAATCTTTGATCAAATATTGCTATCTATTTTTGTGTTTAATAAATTGATGTTTGTAGAATTTCATCAAGAAAATATTCCCATCAGCTCTATGTGAAATGATGTCAAGTTTTATGTTACCCTTACATAGTTGTTTCCTACGATAATTTCTGATAGGGTTGTGTGTTCGACTGCTGCTCGTCCACTCTGTATCTAATCGTCCGTTTGGCTTTGTATTGAACTTGAGACGAAGTCTATTGTTTTTCCTTTGTTCTTGTTTTCCTAATAATAATTGAAAATAAATAAAATTAATAGCATCATTTCAAGGGTCACGAGTATCTTGTGTTTTTATGATGTAGTTACAATAAATATTTAAGGAGCCCCTCTACGCATCAGAGTCACGTATTTTCACAGGAAACTTAGTTTTAGCCCTCGGAAACAACATTTACCGTTTAAAAGAATTAATTTGTGAACAACTTTGTAGAACATTTAACCGTTGATTTCCAAAAGGAACGATTTGTATTCTGCAACCCAGTCAGAAATTTTATGCGATTCCTGATGCCGCCGAGCAGCTGCTAGAGCTATCGGGTGAATGCCTATACTTTTCCGATATTGAAATAAATGCAGTAGTTGAACAGGACTTACCGCATACGTAACGGTAAGCAGTTTCTACGTTTATTTCAAATTATTACTTTACACACTGATAAACGTGTTGTCCTAAATCCAGCACGCATTTCGTGTACCGACGGTAAATACAGTCCTTGCGTGTGCTCATACGAAACGAAAAATAGTCTTCGTGCTTCATAAGCACGAAAAATCGGGTATTTTTTTGGCGGTACACCGAAAAATGAACTTTGTTGAGGTAACACTTTTTTTCCAGTGTTACTGGTTAAGGTGCCCATACACGATCAGTTATATTGCGCAAGTCTGGTTGCACAATTTAATTGACAATTCAAAGTTGCCCATACACAGGACAATATAATTGACACTAGTTGTGCAGACCAGGCGCAATTTAGTCTTGCAATCCGCTGAGACACAATGGAGGATTTTGACCCAGCAATCACCGGGGCCGCTGCTCTTGCTGTAGAAGAGAAAACCGATGTTCCAAGAAAGAAACGCGCTAAAGTGGTCAAAAGAATGGTTTCTGCAGCGTTCAATGCTTGGAAGCAGCAAACTACTACGTGAACTGACCCATAATGAGTCAAGTGATCTTAAAAAGTTTCTGCGCATGGATGCCGAGTCCTATATTGGGCTGTTGAAAAAGGTCGAGCCCCGGATTGAAATACAAACTACACCTATGCGTCCGCCCATCTCTCCTACGGAGGGAGCGTTTATCACCACAGACGGTCAATTAATGGAGCGATCACACAGACTTGCGCAATAAAATATCAAGCAGAAATTGATTTACGCAATACAATTGTGCAAATCATCAATACCACCCATACACTGTCAATTTAATTGTCAAGTCCGAGTATTGGAAATAAAATTGCGAAATATAATTGATCGTGTATGCAGCCGCTTTACTGATGCTCTCCGCATCGTTAAGCGGAAGCAGGACTGTATTGGGAACAGTGAGCGTATCTGTCGGTGTTTCTCAATTTTCTTGCCGTATATAGTGATGAGGGGGCAGGTCCTAGCGAGCAGTTTACTTCCGCACGGCCTCTAATTATTCTCGGTTATCCCGCTTGTGCAGACATTTTACAGATTTGTGACAGAGGTCCTGCAAACGTCTGCAGGCTGGCAGATTCCCGCCATGAGTAACATTATTTTTTTTTTGTTAGAAAAAATTATAATTAAAAAAGGTGCGATACCAAACTAGCGACCCCGCAGCCCAGCTAAAAATAGATATCGATAGATGGAAAGGATGCAGGGCCGCGGATTGTAAAGCCTTCAAATTAAGTTAAAATAAGAGGATGCAAAAAGGCTCTGCCCAGCACTGAGAATATGTTAATAAAATGACTCACTGGATCTCACGAACGATGCAAGCATCCGATGGTTTAATTTAGGCGATTGTTGTCTGTCTTCCTAGAGTTCTACTCCATGTAAAATTGAACATAATAGTATGTGTTATCTATATACTTATAAAGCATAGCTACTATTCTTGTTTTCTTGTCTGCTTGCTTGGTTGTCACCGTGCTCGAAATCTTCACTATTATTCATAAGGAATATACTGAGAGGAGCTCAGAGATTTCAGAATAATAATTCATTACGTTATTTCCATTCATCATTAAAATGGAAAAGCTCTCTCTGTGACCAGTGTATCCTAGAAATATAGATTTTTGTGTATATGGATTACTTTAGTGACCCAATGGATCACGGGCAGTCTAGTAAAGTGCTAAGAATCTTCGCAACTAACATCCATGTGCCTTAGACTGCCTGGCAATAGGTGGACCAAGAGGACCATTCCCAGGGATGAGTCGAGGTCCAGGTCCGGTCCTCAGCGAGCTACTGCGACCGCAGTATATAAGTTGCGTGACCCATGGTATTACAACGTACCTACGTTATTATACCATGGTTTTGACCGATTATTATACTAAATCCTCAGGCATATACTACAATTGTAGCGAACTCGTCGTCTATCTTCAATTACAATTGTAGCGAACTGCGAAGCATATTAAAAGTGCTGCAAACATTTCATCCATACAACAAATGCCGTGAACCTGTTATCACACAACAATTGTAGCGAATAGATAATCAAAATACAGTTACACCGAACCGTTAATCATATTACAACTATATCAAACCTGTACTCAAAATTACAATTACAGCGAACTTTTTATCATATTACAATTGCTAAAAATCCGTGCAGCAGACGTTCACGCACTGCAACTGGTGGACGCCAGCTCACGAAAACCATATATAAGGGTCTGATATATCGTCAGTAGTTCGTAAGATTTGCGTTGTTCGATATTTATTACCCTTTAGCGAAGAGAGAGAGGTGACAATGTTTTCGTTTAGGATTTAAGTATATGTGCATTTGTTTGTCTGTCCACCCAAAAAGAAGAGAGAGTTGAGCAATGTTCGTAATTTTTTGCAGGGAGTCAGGTGCGTCGACCTAGATGGGAAAAACGCCAAAACTTTGGAGTTAGGTGGCCGTCAAAAACGACGGCGGGTGATGGTCATACGCCACGAGGCGTTCTAGTTTGTACATCAAATCACGCGGATCCTTCCATTTAATGTAAGGTTAGAGCTTTAATACGAAGTGGTCAAGTAAAATAAAATGCCACTTGGTGTAGATGTAACGAGCGACACAGTAAAATACCCCAGATAAATTAGGATCCAACGTTTTAAAAACGGACATGAAGAATTGGTGAAACGTTTAAATCCCTGCATGTGAAGGCTCGCAGTTTCGCATTCAAATCTCCTAGTTTTTTAGCCCTATAAAACAAAGGAACCATGATAGGTCTTCGGCCAAGTATTTCCGAGAAAATTCTCGACCAAAGGTCCAGTTACATAGAGTGGCACAATTAACTAGAGAGCAATGTGAGAGCGCATACCTCCGCCAAGCGAGGCAACGGTAACGGAAAATTTAATTTGGTTCTGAAACCATGATTTTGGTCGGATCAACACCAAAATCAAATCATTTATGCCTTTTAATTGATTGTATGAACAACTCCTGTAATTTTTATGAACATCCGTTCGTAACTTTTTGAGTTATGGTGCTAACAAACATTAGGACAAGCATATGTCAAATATACAAACAGACCAACCGATCATCACCAAAATTTAATCATTTATGTCTTTTAACATTACTAACAACTCCTGTAAATTTCATAAAGATCCATTATAATTTTTTGAGTTATTGTGCTAACAAGCATAAAATTAAAAACAGTGACAACAAACAGATTATTTCAAAATTTTGTCATTTAGTTTTCGTATTATACCTAACAACTCATTAAAAGTTTCATGGAAATCCGTCCATTACTTTTCGATTTATGGCTGTAAGAAAAAATAGGCAGACAAACAAAGAAACAGATCAACGAATTTTCCAAGAAGTTAATCATCATGTTGCTGTTAACATGCCTAACAATCACTGTAAAATTCTTAAAGATCGGTGCAATACGTTTTCAGTAATCTTGGTGACAGACAAAGAGACGGCCAAACAGTAAGACAGACCAATAGAAAACATAACCTCCTAGGCAAAGGTAATTAGTCTGGATTTCGACAAGCTGTCTGCCACGTGATTGTCGCTGCCACGTTTTACGACCAGGGGCTAGGGTGTGTTCGAATCGTCCCCTCCCATCGAGATGATCTAACCCGATTGTGTTTACATCCACCATTGATTAATTGGTACGGCGACGGCAAGAGCTAAGCTGAGCCCAGTAGACATGTCTTGTCCGGCTTCACAAAGTACGGTAGCGTCAGTCTCACTACCGTGGATTGCTCTACAAGTGTTGGACAAAATTGCGCTCTCGAAGGCTAAACAATTCATTTTTATTTTCAGAGCAGAAATAAGTTTTGGTAAGTCTCAGGAGTAGCCGCTTTCAGGTTAATGTCTGAAACACGACCCAGCGCTGCGAATCCAACTCACCTGGGTGAAGTTAAGACAAGTGAAGTCTACTCGGCTTCGTTGTGCCATTCGATGGTGTGTTACCTTATCGAAAATTTCAATCGAAAACATTCAATTTGGATCGATTAGTTCCTAATGAAGTATTAAATTGAACACTTAGCATCGAAGTTTCGGACAAGAAAAAAAAAAAAGATTTGAATCAGAATAGTTCGATTGTAGCTGGTTAAGTGACCACGCCGGGAAAATTGTTGCATGAACCCAAACTTCACTCGCTAACGCGCTGACGAGCACACATGGCAAAACTTCTAGAGCAGGTAGGTACTCCTTGATATAGCTCCACCAGTTTATTTTATGCAACATTAGTTATTATTTACGTGCAAAAAATTTACTTCCAAATACCTGCTCGACGTACGTATGTAGGTACTGCGGCTTCAGGAATCATGAGTACATAATTCAGGACATGGAAGTGAAAAGTTTGAACCCAAATAATAGAACTACACAAAACAAAGCGAAGGGGCCTATATCGAAGACAACCCGTACGCGATACCCTGCAAGCACTTACCTTTCCATGGAGCATCACATTTCCGCCTGTAAGTTAGCGGAATTTAAACGGAAGTTATTAAATTTTTGGTAATATAGGGACAAGTTTAAACCCTGAGGAAACTATGTAGCCGGGTGTAACTTACGCCACGTGGAAAGTTTGATGAACTACGGCCAATTTATTAAAGTTGAGTGTACGTGGTGTATCTAAGACCCGTTGCAACTTTCGAATTGTTACAGTCAAATTTTAAGTCCAAGAAAGCACTAACGGTGCGACCTGTACATCACTAAAGTTGTAGAGAAAACTGGGAATGTTCGTTACATACTTCTTCTAGATTGGAAGTACTTGTTATTGACGGGTAGCCACTGCAATATAATTTTTTTTACGTTATTTTCGGTGAAAAAGTCTTAACAAGTCGGCAAAAGTTAATGCTAAGCGCCAACAAATGTAATAAAATTTGGCATTTTAAAAATTCGGGCATGCAGTAGGCGTTTAGCAGGCCCAACACTAAAACGCCTCAAGTTCATGTTAATATAAAACTGTGGAGCTTGCATGCAATAAATTCAAGCTGTTGCCACAAACACATCACATGGAGTTCCGAAAGAAAGCCCAAACGTTTTTCAGTTCCACGTTTTCTATCAAACTGCGACGCCCATAAAGTTCAAAATTTTAATGTTCACATCACAGCCTGTAAAACCACCGGATAAAGAAACAGGTTCAAGTTCCTTCCATATGATCCAGCTGTCACAAAGCTACGGTTCAGAATCGTCAGAGAGCAGCAACCAGTAACGGTTTGCAAGCGCCAGTGCCATACACCTCACCGCAACGAGGTCTTCAACTACACTGAGCCAAATCTTCTTTCGGTTGTGAAAGTAGGCGGAGCGTCTGCAGCCAATAACATCACATGCCGATAAAAAAAAGCAGAACAATCGCTACCGCTAGTCGTTGTGAATTGAGCAATTTCTGTGGAGTGATTAGCCTCGCGGAGATGCGGGTTACGGGGGCTTCCGAGGCTGATGAAGGATGCCTTCGTGGTGCTTTGCGTAGTGTTGGGAATCGCTGAGGATCTGTGTTGTAAAGTGGTGGAAGATGCCTTTAGTGTTGCTTGGTGTAGAGAGTTGGGAATCATTGCTGTAGGTAGTGAGGGCTGCTTTCGTTGTTCTTAGTGAAGAGTTGCGAATCACTGTGGGTCTTCTTTATAGTGTATCTTTGTTCAGGAGGTGATGGATGTTCTTAGGCAACAGAATGCTGAAAACTGCAGAGGATCTTTGCTACAAGCAGCCTCCTGGATACTTCAAGAATAATATTAGGTACAGTGCTTACCAACATTATACATCTAATGTGTTTTTGATGCCCTTTGCTACTTGGGTGCTCGTTGAAACGCAGTACGGACTAACAAGTTTCGAAGAGAAAAAAAAAAATACAATAACTTTATTATCATTAACACTAAAGGATAATTAGCATAATGTCACTTTTTATGTTACTCGAGAAGCTATACAATACAGGGCGTATATATAGGCAGTGCGAGTTGGCAAAGCTTTAAAGCGAGTTCGCTGAAATTATGATCTGTTGTTCTCCGTGCGCAGTGCAAAAATGATCGATTTGTTTTGTTTTGTTCGTGCAGATTAAACTAGCGGCGCCGAGAAGTTCCACGGTTATCAATTGTTTTCTTTTTTCTCGGTGCAACGCACCTAGGCACTCTAGGATTCACGATCTTAGTTTAAACCTAACGCACCTTTGTTTAACCTATGACTCTTGAGGAGCTCATCCACCTCGAAGTCGGGTGGTCACTCACGACTTTCGTCGGTGTTATCAACATAGAGCTAACTCGACTAATTCGGCTACCGCTCAGCAGCCACGGCTTCATCTTCCACATTATTAAGCTGTCCCGAAAAACTGCAGGCAGTGTCAAACTGCTCGCTACAATTTTTACACTATATGTTACCGCCAGCAGTAAACTTTCGGCAATCTCTCCAAGAACTGAGCGAGTTTAAATTCACAAAGATTTTACATTTCTGTTTTTTTTTTTGCGCTCTGTCCAAACACATCAAACCATACAGGTCGTGTGGTGTTGTCTATCGTCAAACTACCGTTATATATATGATGTGCGCGTTTAGTGGATTTGCGCGATCAATCGATCGCGCAAATCCACCAAACGTGCACAACATATATATGTATATATACATACAGGCATATATATATATATTCACATATTTATTTTACCGAATTTATTGAGCACGACAAGCAGTCTTTACCAGAGCATGATTATGAGCGGGACTGGCTCGAGACGTTGCATTTAACACAAATATGTGGATTTAATCGTTGCAAGTGGCTACCCTTCACAATCCAGAGGACATCTAGTGAAGATGTTAAAAAGAAAATACAGAGTTTTAGAAAAAGCTTCCGTTAAGCTTTGTAAAGAAAATGTTATCTTCGTTTTTACGAAACATGTCTCACGAGTCAATTGCTGTCAACGTACACCAATATATATATATATATATATATTGAAATATTTAGTTCACTCAGTTTATTAAACTATTGTCAAGAATTGAAGATTACGACGTAGCCGATCACAGCTCGCTTACTTAGAGCTTCAGGGTAGCTGCCAAATTTAGGCGCCTTCCTTTCGATCGCTTAGAAAGCGATAAATCTATAATTGGAATAGCTGTAATATGCTCCAAACTTCCATCTTCAGCATTTGCCCCAAGATGAGAACAAGTTTTATGTATTATCGCAAAGCGATTACGCCTGAGACGTAAGCAGTCTAGGATGAGGTTTAAAATTCGATTTAGTGATGAGTCAAACCGTTCAGATTGAAATTCAGACGAGTTTAAGCTAAGGAGTTAGATGATTGCGTTCGAAGTGGTGCATCAACAACACCATTTAGAAAGCACGTCGATTATAGGCCACACGATATATGTATGACGGCAAACTCTTACAGAGTACAAATAGTTTTACCACGAATTTATTCTGTTCAGTATAGGGGAATTACCCAATTACCGAACTAACTCTATTTCCGAACAAACACTTATTATTTGATGGCATTATTATATTATCCTATCAAATGTAACTATTTGTTCGGAAAAAGAGTTAGTTCGACTATTGGGTTATTCCCATATAGCGACCACAAACAAAACGTAAACTGTTAAAGGTGACGTAATTGAAAAAGTATTCTTAGCAAAACACACACATCGACAAGCATGTAGCTATTTATAAAAGACAAGATTCAGTTCATTGAATTTTATGGGTCGTTTTGGCGTCATTTTGTATTCCAAAGATTGTCGCCCACCGTTGCGTGTTTTGCAGATCTAATATAATCCAATACGAACATTTTTTTGTGTGTTTTTGTTTGTGGTCCCTATATGTGTTAATTAGAAAACGTCTTGCTGAAATTTCATCTAATAGCCGAGGACATATATACTTGGCATTGCATTGAGAGTGAGCATCAGGTGTATAGTGCAGTCTATGATCGGGTCGATATAGGTATAATTTTATATAGTAGGCGACTATTCTTCACATTACTATGGTACACGACGTTTCAATGTTATCTCCGCCAAGGAGGTTGTTTTCATCGCTCTTGTTTGTCTGTCCGTCTATTTGTGTGTCACCAAGATAACTCAAAAAGTTATGAAAGGATTTTGACGAAATTTAAAGAGATTGTTAAGTATGTTAGGAGGAACAGATAATTAACGTTTTGTGAGGATCTGTTCATCCGTTTATTTGTTTATTTCTTTGTTTATTGTCTGCCTCATTTTCTTAATGCCATAACTCAAAAAGTTATAGACGGATTTTTATGAAATTTATACATCAGTTGATAGGTATATTACAAGGAGTAAATGACCAAATATTATGCTTGTTAGTAAAATAACTCAAAAAGTTATGAATGTATCAATCTCTAGGAAATTTGCAGGACTAGTTCATAATATTAAAAGACATTATAATTAAATTTTGGTGGTGATCGGTTCGTCTGTTTGTCAGAATGTTTGTTTACAGCATAACTCAAAAAGTTATGAACGGATCCTTAAGAAAATTACTAAAAATGATGATCTGATAAATGGCACAAATGATTAGATCTTGGTGTCGATACAAAGAAAATCTTGGTTTCAGAACCAATTTAAATTTTACGGCACCGTTGGCTTGCTTGACTGAGGTATGCGCTCTCATAGTATTCTAGTTCGTTATATGCACATGGTTGATATACTACTGAATAAAAACATCATTTTTACTGTATTTCTTCACACACTCATAATTATATAATATTTATTTTATCTTTTCGCTCATTTTACTGATGAGCTACACGAGCTGCTGTACAGGTGAACCCAATTGGTCGCCGAGCGATTTTGAACAAGAATCTGGAAGAATCATGTCCCGTGGACCGAAGATCCCAATGAATGGGCTCTGTCCCACGAATGGGATCCTAAAACAACAATTTCCTGGGATATTTTTTCGTGAGTGCATGGGAACTGCCAGGCATACTATTCGCTCGGCTGATTGTAAAACGCACGAAGTTTCCTGTTGATCTTCTTATGAACAACAGCGTCTCTAACTCTGGCGATGTGAACTTCCGCCCAACAGTGACCACCCAATGATCGGTTCGGATGTTATAAAATTGTCGCTTGTGGCGAGAATATATAAGGCAGTCCGGTAAATTCTTTCTTGTTTCTGTTAGACAGTTTACCAGAAAAACCGCACGAATTTTGTGAGTTACCTGATACTCTACAACAAATTATGTGTTAATGCAACTGTACTTGTCAGTTTCTGCATGTTTTAACATTAGATTGTTAATGAACTATTTCATCTTGATACACATTGGGAGAAACACCCTCCACAGCTGCGAAATCCTCCTCCAGCTAGGAGTCGCTGACTTTACACTCGTGCTTAAACTTCACCGTAATCCAATATTTAGTTTACATGCCCCAACTAACTTAACGTCTCCGAGCTCGGCAGGTCTGCAACAATTGATCGTGTTTGCACGATCAGCTCCTTGACTAAGTTTATTCGCTTCTTTTCCTCTTCAAGTGTCTACTTGATTTTGAAATAATGGTAATAGCTCATAGAAGACCAGAGCGTAAGTTCCGGCTGTTCTCAGGGAACGGGCCTGTTGGTCCGTCTACTGCCAGATATCTCATCTAATTAATGCAATAAAGAAGCTAAAGAAGTCTCATTTAGTGTTCTAGTGAAATATTTGCATATGAGTGGTTGATCAGGAACGTGTAGAGGTCATTTGTTTCCAGTAGCATAAAAATTCCTTAAGCCATCCAAGACTGGGTTCTCAATTCATAAACATTGCTATCTTTATTGAAACTGCCTAACTAGTACACAACTATGATATCTAATGGCAATTACTTCTCAGATAGATATATATATATATATCTATTTAAACTGTCATACGTTGCGTTCACGCCAGCTGTAGGATTCAAAATTATTGGAATCTACCATGCAGATGCACCACCTATTATACCCTGTACAGGCTGTGAACTGTCGCTCTCAGTGTCTCTGTGTGTCTGTACATAGTGCAGTAGTTGAACTGAATGGTATGGACTACAGTCGAAAATCAAAGAAACATCTGTATTATTGAAAACTAGCTGGACACGTGAAAATTTTCACGGTTTGCCAACTTTATTTTGAGTGTTTGGAAAATTTCCTTCTACCGGTATGCTTGTTGTTGGATTTTAATGTAATTAGTTGCACATCTAATTTAATCGTGTTTATTTTTGCAAATCGGTAGTTGC
>LQNS02278102.1:10432000-10464637 GCA_001587735.2 Parhyale hawaiensis | reverse complement strand
GACTGCACTCGCCCGATTTTCCTCCGCTTCCCGTGCCGCTCGACACTTATATAAGGACCCCATACCGCACCGTGGTCATTCGCCCTCTAGGTCCCACCCTGCTAACACCATCACATTTTAGGTCTTCTTATATAAAAAAATTTTTGTTGTTAGGTATATATCCTTAGAAGATTTTATTATATTTTTGAAAATGGGATAATACTCCCGAAACGTCATACTTTTATATTAGTTCATGTCGACTTTATTTCAATTTTATAATTTACCAAAAGATAGTCATATAAATTTTTTTCGTAACATAAAACAAAGAGGGGGTCACCAAGTTTATTTTAATACATTCCCAGTTCTAATAATGCAAATTAACCTGGGCATTACAATTTGCACCTTTTATCAGCTAGGAATTCTACTACTAGTTTGAAAATCTCACACAGGCGGAGGTTATAAGAGATGCTGCTTTTATTTGATGTTTGTGGTCTGAGATGTTTGCATTTATATTATTAGTTAATACGATGGCTAATACGATTGTGACGCCCTACGATAGCCATCGCCGACGGTTATTGCATCGTAGGTCATCGCCGATGGAAAATGGAAATTGGCGATTTTCGGTTCCGATGCCGATGGAGCGATGGTATTACCATCGTGACGCAATTGGAGATGTCGACCTCTGCATGTAATACAAAGGTCTAATAAGTTCTTTTGCGCAAAATAATGGTAATTTACCGGGGTGCTGAGAAAAATACATACATTTCTAGAGAAGCACTCCTAGAGTGCATACCTCTTCAAGGCAACGCAATGTTAACGAAAAAATTAAATTAGCCCCGAAACAGGATTCATATTTGATCGTCGGCATAATTTGGTCATGTGTGACTCTTGCCTTGGAGTCCTAACAGCTCCTGTAATTTTTCTGAAAATCCGCCTGTAACTTTTCCAGGAACATTCTGACAAACATCAAGACAAACATATATTCAAACGCCCAAAGAACCAACATTTGTAATCATTCCTGCAAATTTCATGAAGATCCGCTTATAAGTTTTTGGGTTATCTCACAGGCAAACATAAAAACAAAAACAGACAAACAGACCAAGGGATGAACTGATCATTACATAAATTTGGTCAGTCGCTCCTCGTAACAGCCCTAACGATTCGTGCAAAATTCCTTGAAGATTCGTTCATAAATTTTTGAGTTATGTTACAAAAAAAATCGACAAACAAACGAACGCACAGTTGAACGGATCTTCACCACAAGTTAATCGACTGATCCTCTTAACGTACTTAAAACAATCCCTGTAAATCTTATGAAGATCTCTTCATCACTTTCTTAGCTATCTTGGTGACAGACGAAGAGACAGACAAATTCCGAAAGAAAACATAACCTCCTTGGCAGAGGTTGTAACCGGTAGAGGCGGAAAATTACCCAGGAAGAAACTGATTAATTTAAGGTTGATGTAACCAGGCAAGGCCGCGGCACTTGTNGCGGCACTTGTTGATAAGATGAAAATTTTATCGCTGTACGGGTTATCATTGACGAAACGGCAGGGAGGGATGCAGGTCTTGAATGACGTCTTTGTTTAGGTGATTCTATAGATCAATATATCTCTAGCATAGAGTACATGCATTAATTATGCTCCAGATTAGACGGACACGGTAACAATCCTTGTTAAAAAAACAGCACATTGTGGAGCACTAACATTCAATCCACCATCAGCGGTCTACAAATACGAGCCGGAAATGGTCATCGCATCAATTTCTGTGCGTAAAGTCAGCACTAAAAACAATCTAACCAGAATCACTGAGAGAATTTCCCCAAAAATATTACGTTAAGAGAAGTTTCACGCACACAGTTCCCACTTATGAAAATATTTCTAACACATAAATTTACTTTGTGTCGCACAAAGAAGGTATCCTTTATACCTTACATTATCATAATTTAAATGTTATTATACATAAATGAGTTCTGTTAAACTATCTAGCAAATCAACTATTCATCTAAACAAGTTGAACATTTCATTTATAGAACGCCTCTCTGTCATCAGTCTAGCATCCAATTTTGATAGAATAGAATAGAATAAAGAGTGCTAATTGCAAGAAATTTGGAGCCATAGTTACAATCATGTTCAATATTGTAAGATGCAATGTAATTTGTATACAATGTGGATAGTATGCATGAAACTGTGGTACTAGCTGCGGCCATGTACAATATGCAACTTCTTCTGATAAATCACAAATTATATATACTCTAATTTCCAGAGACAAACATCGATTCTTACAACTTCTTTTTTAGCTGCATTTCAAAATTAATAGACGATGCAATTAATCAAATTTTAGCTGCCTTATACTATTTTGTCACTGTAATACAGAGGTTCGAAGCTGCAGGGATGCTCGTGGGGCTCAAGGGAGAGGGGGGGGGGGAGAGAGAAGAAGGTTGAGAGATGACCATTTATGGCTAAACAATATGGCTATCTATTTCCAAGTTGCACAAACATGGAATAAATTTCATTCCTTACCATTAGATGAGTTAAATTTTGTATATAGGGGAGTATTAAGGGCATGAGAACATATCAGATTTGGAGGGGCGCTAGACATGGAATAGGTTATCATCCACTGCTATAGGATTGTGTTTTTCTACGCATATAAAAAATTTAAAAATAAACAACGAACAGGCCACTATTCATCTGTCGCTAGCTGCTCATGAAAATTCTAAAAAATTCTGATTAATTCTAGCTATAGAGTTTAGCTCCTATAATAACTCCTTAATAGATTTTAGCAATGAAAATTTTGATAATGGAGACTATTTTCAGACATCTTATTTAGCTCTTATAATGCCTTCTTGTTGATGGCTCTTAAAACATCGCAAGAAATGGAGACTAATTTTAACTGATGAATAATCGCTCACTGCTTCTGTATTACCTTCTCGCTTTCTGTGAGGAAAAGAATAGTTGCATACCTACTTAAAATTTTTGAAGAAATTATTAAAATTTTAAATAGAAATTACTCCATCCTCCGGCTACCTGCAGCCCTGCACACCCGCACTACCCTAGTACCACCATCAGTAATAAACCAACGTTAACATTTTAATATCTTGCCTGCACCAACTCGCGCAGCCTCTCCACGCTCACACAAGCCGGCAGTTCGTACGCTCTTGACCGCGAGTTGCAGCAAGTGGCGCATTATATTTCATATCTGGAGCGCGAGCGGCGGCAGACTCTGAGGTTCGCCCAAACCGACCAATTGACGCCATTCATTCATTCTTTGTTCTGAACAAACTTCGCATTGGGCTAATACTTTTTCGGCAACGCCGAGCTATTCTCTTCTCTGGAAGATTTCAAGCGCTTGCTGCCGTCTGCCATCTACATATACTCCTCGTGTAGCTCACCTTCAAATATACGTTTGTCAGTTCTCATACTGCCGAAATTGCCTCAGGAGCTGTAGTACTCGCTATTCGTATATCTCTACGATATCATCACCGTTCAGTTCCTATCAACGAAACCCTTTATTTTGGTACTAAATGCTTCCTTTCACATGTGACTACTTTTCTTTACTGCTGGTTTTCCTTTCACCATTCCCAGAAACATTAATAGGTCGATTTTCTTTCCAGCTTTAGCTTCAGCTTATTGTCCGTTCATTTTTCTGTTACATCTCACGACCGACGCCATTGCCTAAGTTCACAATTTCTGTAACGATTATGAAGCAAAATTATTGCCACTGGACCTTTGTGGAAGCGAATATTTTCCCAGGATCTGCGGATTATTTTTACGCTGTCGGACAGCCGTGAGAGAACTGCGGACAGCGGAGGAGCCTCAGCGTCTGGACGGCCGTGCGCGTGCGGCCATTAATGGTACGTCTGACGTCACGTCGTGTCGTCCAAATCAGTGGCGACTGTTCAAACTATGAAAGCACTCTGTAGTGAAAATGCAATGCGTTCTTTTTCTCTAATCTACCGGACGTGATTAGCTACGCCTCACGTTTTTGTATCATGTGATGTCTTGATGTCTCTGTGAGTACTTGTTAAAAAAAGGATTATTATACTATTATTATTGTTACAGGATACAAGATAAAGGATTTTCCGAAGTACGATTTTTCGACCAGTGCATGCAACTACCAAACTGAACAAAACATCACATCAATACGAAACATCGATAGGGATGCTAAGTACAGCAACATAAGTATTTCGATAAGTATTGTGTGAACAGATGAATTGGGAGCATTTTCTTTTTCTTTAGTGGCGCGAGAACATGTGAGAAAACGAAGATTTGGAAGCCGTGACAATGAACATTTATTACCTCCGCCAAGAAGGTATGTTTTTGTCGGGTTTGTCTGTCTACTTGTCTGTTTGTTTGTTTGTCTGTCACCAAGATAACTCAAAGAGGTATGGACGGATTTTGGCGAAATTTACAGAGACAGTTAGGTATGTTAGGAGAAACAGATGATTAACTTTTGGTGAAGATCCGTCCATCGTTAGTTTGTTTGTCTACCTCATTTTTCTCAATGCCATAACTCAAAAAGTTATGGATAGATTTTTATGATTTTATGAAATTTACTTATGTTGTTAGGTATATCATGAAGAGTAAATGACCAAATTTTTGTGATGATCTGTTTGTTCGTTCGTATGTTTGTTGCTGTGTTTGATTTTATGTTCGTTAGAGCAATAACTAAAATAGTTTTGAGTGATCCTTTATGAAACTTGCAGGAATTGTTAGTAATATTAAGACATAAATGATTAAATTTTAGTGCAGATCGGCTGATTCGTTTCTATGTTTGAGTTGTGTTGTCATAGTGTTTGTTACGCAATAACTCAAAAACTTTTCAATCTATCTTTATGAAATTTACAAGAGTTGTTAATAATGTCAAGAGATATAGCTAAATGATTAAATTTAGGTGTAGATCGGTTGGTTCGTTTGTATGTTGACTTATGTTTGTCGTAATTGTTGTTAGCAGCATAACTGAAACATTTATGAAAGGATCTTCAAAAGAATTTCAGAAACTGTCAATACTATTGAAAGGAACAAATGATTAGATTTTGGCGTTGATACAAAAGAAATGGTTTCAGAGCCAATTTGAATTTTTTGTTACCGTTGCCTTACTTCTCGGAGGTATGCGCTCTCAGAGTGCTCGAGTTAATAATTTTACAGACCGTTTATATTCTGTATGTGACCGCCCTTAGTACCAATGATAAGCTAAATTCGATTATGAAAAGAGGAATTCCCTCGTTGCTACTTCTTTTTTAAGAGACTTCATCCCAACGTTGTGCCGGACACACCACTCCCGCAGCTGCTTGCCTAATAACTCCACAGGTTTTAGGAAGCTCACACATTGACCTTGATGGTTCTGTACTGTTTAGCTGTATCAATCCTGCCAGAAAACGAAAGGAATGCCTATGATCACATCGCGATTCATGGCATTGTCACTGAATATTCTCTGTGTCTCTTACTAACACTACGTCCAGTGCGACTAAAATAATTTGCCACATCCTTTCATTTAGATTCATAACTTTAGTTATTAAATGGCAATGAAATCCACGATTAACAATGTGATTAACATGTGAATACTATATGTAAATAAATTAAAACTTTTTTTTCTTAAATACATTCTTAGTTTAATCACTTACTTTTGAAATTAGGCCTTGTTTATCTATTCGTCTCTATATACTCTATATTCTTCTCTATACAGAAGCCATTTCATAAGTGATCAATGAATAACTTGAGCTTCTCTTACTAATCACTCTGTAACAGCAACCCTGTGAATTCGAAAATTTATCTGCTGAAGCTTAACTATGCTGATGTAGAGTCGAAATATGATCCGAGTAACTGTTCACTCGTGTATCGAGACCCATATTCCATCTTGCATTCACTCGCCCCCATCTCCCTATCTCTTGATGGTGACGGGTGCGCGGGGTAACTGAGACAGGACTGGATGAAGTACACAAGACTGCACTTAAGTACCTATGAAGCAGCTTCGGAAACAATGGCAGTATTATGCAAGTTCTTTCACTCCGCCGCCGCCATCGCTCGTAGCTTTATGCTGCAAGGTGCCGCCTTTGCTGGAGTTGATTGCGACGAGGTGGGCCGTGCGATTGTATCCTTGGCGCCGTGTGCCCGCCGCGGCGACTGTCGGGGGCAGGCCGCGCCACGATTGCTTGGCGTCGGTGTGCCGATTAACGGCGAGCTCTTGTTCTTGGTGTAATAGAAATGTGTCTACTGATGATCGTTCTGCGGTGCAGCGCCGACTGACAAAGAGATGCCTCATTAAGTGGAATAAAAAGAGGCCTACATCCACCGATGATTAAATTGTTTATTCTACATTGCACTGCCTATTAACGAGGAGCTGTTACTTAGGTGTAATAGAAATAAATATGTCCATCTACCAATGGTTATTGTGAATCAGAACTCCGATTGAAGGGGTACTGTAACTTTAGTCACCTGGAATACATTATAGCTCCCGATGATTGTTTGACGTTACTGTGCCGATTGAAACAGCGACACCGAATTTGTTGTAATAAAAATCCCTCCCCGGATGATAATTCAGGATTACAGTGCTGATTGATGCAGAACAACGCATCAAGTATAGTAGACATATACGCACTGATGATTCTTCTGCATTGCAGTGCCGCTTGAAAAGCAGCTGTTGCTTTAGTAGTCTGCATTAGAAATATAGTTTGGCTTTGGTACCGACTAGCAGGAGCAGTTGCCTAAGGTTAAAATATAATCAACAGTATATCTGCCGATGACTGTTTGGCATTACTGTGCGGCGTAATGAAGAACCGTTGCTTCAAGCAGTACTAAATCATTTATTAAAGTACCATGCATCCGCCGGGCCTCAGAAAGAGTAGGAAAAATTCTAAGACCTTTCACCGTCAATGTAGCAAATAGCTCCTCTAACACCTTACGGAACCAATTTTGCCAATTACAGGATAAAAAATCGACTGAAAATACCAGAAATACCATCTATGAAATTTCTGGGAATGACTGTGATGAGAATTACATTGAAGAGATTTGCAAATATCTAAAGAAAAAATCGACTGAGCGGACTTGAACGGAATGTGGAACCAAACTGCCTTGCCTCTAGAGTAACTGAGAACAGTAAAAGTCAGGCCATACCATCGACGTACTATCGTCATGTTAAATTGGATCGACAGAAAATTTATTGAGGCCTGCCATGCTATCGCCAATAAAGTTTTCAATCGACACTCTGGATATCAAAACACTATTTAGCTACCAATCATAAAAGAAACCGTCATCCCAGGAAATCGGCGTAACATATGAAAAGTTTGCATCATTGCTGCTGTTGTTTTTTTTTTTCACAACAAGGATTTTATAACTGTTTCAGGTTAAATATTTGTTATTACCTAAACAATAACTCTGCGTTCTCTGACGCAACCTAATTGCTATTCGCATTTTATCTCCCGTTAACCCTTTCGAGTTGGCGAATCTACATTCGCGAACATCTGTGGTACACATATTGTATGTCCCAGTAGACTCGAAAGGGTTTAATCAAATACGGATACTAAGCACCGAGAATAATTCCCCTCCATCGCCAACAAGCTTGGTAAGTGAGTACGCTGTTATTCCTGATTCCAATAAACTCACACACTGCTATAGACTTGCTGCATGCATTCGTTTCCGTTTCGTTTTCCAAGAACTCTCCGGTCATATAATATACCCTGTCGACGCATGACAATCACTCCTTCTCAGCTCTGTCCCACGGCCCAACCCTTTCCTCCCTCGTCTCCCGAAAAACGATAAACACACACGAAGACGTACGTATTACAAGCACTTTCTTCAAGTCGCCCATTGTCGCAAAATCTTATGTTTTGTATAAGACCGGGCTACAGCCTGCCACACAAAGACGCCCTTGTTCCCGATAAGCGCGGCGCTGTGACTTGGAGAGCTGATTAAAGCAAGCTCATTCAGACGACTCCTTAGTGACGCTCCAACTCGTCTTCTGGTCCCTACTTACGGAACTTCCGTGGGTAACTGCCGAGTAACATGACTTTCTGGCTCAAGTTTTTTCTGAGTGTAGCTTAAAAGTACTGTAAACTGTAATAACAATAATAATATTAACAATAGATCTACGGTATATATACCTATGTATAAATACCTCCGCCAAGGATGTTATGTTTTCGTTGTATTTGTCTGTCACCAAGATAACTCAAAAAGTTATGAACAGATTTGAACGAAATTTACAGGGATTGTTAGGTATGTTAGGAGAAACAGATGGTTAACTTTTGGTGAAGATATGTCCATCCGTTTGTTTGTTTGTTTGTCTGCCTCCTTTTCCTCAATGCCATAAATCAAAAAGTTATGGATGGATTTGTGTGAAACTAACATGAGTTGTTCAGTATATAACTAAGAGTAAATGACCAAATTTGGTAATGATCCGTTAGTTCGTTCGTTCGTTTGTCACTGCTTGTAATTTTATGCTTGTTAGCACAATAACTCAAAAAATTATGAATCAATATTTATAAAATTTATAGGGGTTGTTAATAATGTTAAAAGACATAAACGATGAATTTTTGATGCAGATCGGTTTGTTCGTTTGTATGTTTGACTCATGTTTGTAATAACGTTTGTTAACAGTATGACTCAAAAAGTTTCGAACGGATCTTCAAGAAAATTGCACAAGCTGTTATTACTATCAAATTGCACAAATGATTAGATTTTGGAGTTTATACAAAGAAAATTATAGTTTCAGAGCCAATTTGAATTTTTTGTTACCGTTGCCTCGCTTGGCGGAAGTATGAGCTCTAAGAGTGCTCTAGTATTTTTCTTTAATATTAACACTCTAATTATAATATTGTAATATTTATATTAAAAGTATTCTGTCAAATAATTACCTGGAATGCACTGGTAACAGAACCCTCCGCAGCTTCGGATCCTCCTCTGTAACTCCTTAATTAACAGATTCAGTCTTCAGAAGCAGCTTTGTTCCAGTCTCGTTCACAACCTGTCCAGCGTAACGTGTCGGCACTCGGTAGAGTTCAGCCACTCAGCTGCAACTGGTTACGGCTACACGCTTGTCTAACTCGCTGCGGTAGTTCGTTTGATGTCCGTCAATATGTTCTACCTGAATGCCCGCGCTGTCAAGAATGACAGCGAAGAATTTGGTAAAAATCCGTTTTCAGCTAACGTACCTTCGCTACTAATATGCTTCTGAAGGATACGCTACACAGCCGACTCAGAGTGTCACAAGAGATAAGTGCTCTCTCTCTTTCAATTCATGCAGCACAATCGTTCCCCACTTTAAGCTACAGGCGGAAAGAAAATCTTACATTCGCAAGCAGCAAAGCATTATTGAATAGTGAATACAATTAAATTCCCGTCGCGTATCCTGCCTACCAGGTTACCAAATAAGCATTCAGTAGGTAGTAGCTTTTGCGCTGAGCGAAAACTGCTCCGTCAGAAAGGAAATCAGCAAGCTGAGAAAAAATGAGTCTATTGCCCATGAAAATCATCGCTTCCTGTGTCCTTCGTTGAATTAATACGTTGTGAACTGGGAGCAAACATGTTTCTCTGTATAAACAAAGTTATGAAAATGAGCCTCCATGCCAGCGCAAAAAGAAGCTGCAAAAGCTTTGTTTCTATTTCAAGAAATATTTCGAGCATAAAGTGCAGTCAGATAAAGAAATAAGGATCGCGTTTTTGCCATATTCTGCAAGCTGGTCTTCGATCTCCATGGAAACGCAATCTAATTATAAGCTCTGTAACCTGGCCTATTCATCGCCTATTTCCTTAAGAGCGTGACACGAAACATACAAATATAAAAATATATAAACAAATAAATACACGACGGTGGTAATTATATTGTTTGATTCAATGTATGGTGATAGCTTGGAATGAGCCGAAGCCTCGGCCCTGACTACTCTCTCGGAATGGGCACCTGGGTCAGTGTTATGACCAACATGTAGGCGAATCTAACTAAATAGTGTAGTCAGGACTTGGACTGGAAGTCTTAGCGTGTAACACCATGCAACAATGTAGCACTTAAGCAGGGTTCACACTATCGTCTTTTGACGCCAATATAGCTCTCCAAACAAAACTTTCGAAAATATTGTTGGTTGCTTATATATAAAAGACACTTGCGGAACTGTTTGAGAGCGGAAACGCTCCGAAGTGATAAGATATTCGAAATTTGGCGAGTGGCACTTGCCAAAAGCCAGCTGCCGTATAGCAGCTTACATTTTAGTACAGCTTTCGGTCAACATCCTCTGCTGCTTACAAGGAAACAACAAAACGTTCCACTCTTCGTATCATGTCCAGCTTAAGCTAACGCCACTGTGATGACCCTCTGTACAGTAATGGTGCAGTAATCGGAGGAGTTCTCTAGTTCGGGCCCCTTAGGGTCTATTATTTGTTACCTCCGCCAAGGAGGTTATGTTTTCGTCGTGTTTTTCTGTCTGTCTATCTGACTGTCACCAAGATAACTCAAAAAGTTATGAATCGATTTGGGCGAAATCTACAGGGATTGTTAGGTATGTTAAGAGGTATAGATGATTAACTTTTGGTGAAGACATGTCCATCCGTTTGTTTGTTTGACTGCCTCATTTTCATAAATGTCATAACTCAAAAAGTTATGAATGGATTTTTATGAAATTAACATTAGTTGTTAGGCATATAACAAAGAGTAAATGACCAAATTTTGGTAATGATCCGTTCGTTCATTCGTCACTGTTTTTTATTTTATGCATGTTAGCACAATAACTCAAGAAACAATGGATGGATCTTTATGAAATTTTTAGGAATTGTTAGTAATGTTAAAAGACAAGGATGATTAAATTTTGGTGCAGATCAGTTTGTTCGTTTATATGTTTGACTCATGTTTGACATAACGTTTGTTAGCAGCATAACTCAAAAAGTTATGAACAGATCTTCAAAAAAATTGCACAAGCTGTTATTACTATGGAAAGGCACAAATGATTTAGATTTTAGAGTTTATACAAAGAAAATTATGGCTTAAGAGCCAATTTCAATTTTTGCTACCGTTGCCTCGCTTGGTGGAGGTATGCGCTCTCAGAGTGCTCTAGTCTAAATATGTGAAAAATCTTCTACTCGTGGAATGACTTTACTGCAACTGAATTTTGTCCAAACTTATAAACCTATACGCGCCGACCGCTAATACTCTCCTCGTACCTTATACCTTGTATGTCTTCGAACGAAGTCCAGGTGACGTCCTCACATCACCCGAAGTGTGTGGCGTCAGGATGCTGGGGGTCTTCTCTGGGACTGCAGTTAGCGACCAAAGAGCGAGCCAGCAGCGAATTATCTCCACAGTGCACGTATCTGCTGACCGTTCGTCTATCTGGTATTCATCGTAAATGAGAATCCAGCAAAGTTTTGAACTTTATAATTTTGATATCGGTGGGGTTTCGAATTCTTGCTCCCCGTACGGTGAAGCTATGAGAATATTTTGTCGCCACGACTTTACCAGCATCTCTGCTTGGGATGCGTGTATCACAAGTCCTTCCAGTTCTTTCTGAGTGTCTGGCATTCATTCACATTCATAGTGATACGTTCTAGAATTTTCCGAACATATATAATTGTAAATCGCTTGAATCTTCGTTGTATTGCATACAATTGGAGACAGCTAAGTCGTTTGGGGTAATCGTACTCTTGCATGCCTCGAATTTTGGTCATGCTAGCATGAAGGCAAAAGCACACGTAAGGATGCTGCAGTCTTCAATATGATGGGCGCAGCCCATGGATGAGATCTAATAACAGACTTTTCATTGTTTCTCTTCCCGCAAATAAATACATATTTTGTTTTAGCCGCTTATTTTAGCTAACTATATTTTCTAAAGGACAAGAAATCAAGTAAAACAGATTTCTGTATCTGTCTATCCAATACAGATGCGTTAATATTTAAGTTAACAACAGTTGGTCTTATCGTGTTTTTCAACGCTTCTCAACGGCGGCTAATTTTATCTACAGACAGTGCGCACTACATGGCAGAGATAGAGCAATCTGCGCATCCGTTAGATTCCCGCCCTTGACACTCTCTGTCCACCAGCAACCTGCAACGAATTTGCAGGTGAAGTCTACTTCATACGGCCCGAAATGCCTAATGTTATGCAAGGGAATCTAAACTTTAAAACTTTCATCCCTAACAGAATTTTTGGCCTCCCCCGAAGCTTGTCTATCGTTTTAGCGTCTGAGGTGGCCAAGAATTCTCTTTGGGAGACTGCCATGATACCCGACTGCATTGCGTTAAAAACCGTAGCGTGAACAGTGGAGTAACGCGGAGCATATCGTTTTGTATCCGAGCTATCTCACTTGGATAGATAGAAGGGTTTGTATGAGTAACAGAATGATTTGTATGAATAACAGAAAGGTTTGTATGTGTAACAGAACGATTTGTATGAATAACAAAAGGGTTTGTATGAGTGACAGGAGGATTTGTATGAATCAGAATAACAGAAGGGTTTGTATGAGTAACAGATGAATTTGTATGAAAAACAGAAAGGTTTATATGAGTAACAGCAGAATTTGTATTAATAGCAGAAAGGTTTGTGTGAGTAACAGAAGAATTTGCATCAATAACAGAAAGCTAGGTTTGTATGAGTAACGGAACTACATATATGAATAACAGAAGAGTTTGAATAATAGCAGGAATTGTATAAATTACAGAAAGATTTGTATTAGCAGCAGAAAAACTGTATGAATAACAGAGGGGTTTGAAATTACAGAATTGTTTGTTAGTTGGGGTCTCATGATTGATTTCTATGGCTTTCCCTACGCAAGATAAATGGATTCCGTAATTTCCGTTTTGACGGAGGGGTAATTAAACTTATTACCTCCGACAAAGAGGCTATATTTCGTCGGAGATTGTCTGTCTGTCATCTAGATGACTCAAAAAGTTAGGTACGGATAATCATGAAATTCACAGGGATTGTTAGGTATACATGTTAGGAGGAACAAATGACCAAATATTTGTGATCTTCTGTGTTAGTCCAATTGTCTGTGTGTTTTTGTGCGTATTTTTCTGGCGGTCAGTAACATAACCGAAGAAGTTATGAAAGGATTTTCACAAAATTTGCAGGAATTCTTAGAAATGTTACAAGGCACAAATGATCAAATTTTGGCATGATCCATTTTCCGGTTTATGTCCTTGACTACATATTTACCATCGCCAATGAAATTATGGTTTTGTCGAGTTTATCCCTTTGTCTGTCACCAAGATAACTCACAAACTAATGGACGAATCTTTATGAAATTTGGAGGAGTTGTTGGGGTTGTGACTGGGGGTCAATGACCAAATTATTGTGCTAAGTTGTACGTTCATTTGCTTGTTTGTCTCTACGTTTATTTTTATATTTGTCAGCAATATAACTCAAAAAGTTATGAGCGGAAATTTTTGACAATAGCAAGAATTGTTAAAAAGGGTTAAAGACGCAAATGCCCAAATTTTGGAGATAAACGGTTGGTCTGTCTGTGTTTGACTAATGTTTGTCAAAATGTTTGTTAGCACATAATTCAAAAAGTTACTAACGGTACTTCAAGAGCTCCACGGAAGCTGTTATTATTGTTAAGTTGCACAAATGGTCAAATTTTGATGGTAATAATAAAAGTAAAATCCTAGTTTCAGGACCAACCTGAATTTTTCGTTAACATTGCCTTGGTTGGCGGAGGTACATGCGCTCTCAAATATTCTAGTTGCGTTACTGTTTATCAGAATACGAATCAAAACGCTATGGACTGATCTTCATGAAATTTGCAGGAATTGCTAGGAATGTTAAGAGGTAAAAATGAACAAATCTAGGTGAGGATCAAATAGAAATCGTGAACTCAGGACTAATTGATTTTTTCGTCAATATTGCATTCTTTGGCGGAGGTATGTGCCATCAGAGTGTTCCTTAAGCGGATAAATTTTTTGGAACTCGATACAGGGATTTATTATGCAAAAACATTTCGCATACTTATAGAAAACAAACTTGGTAATCGCTTGGTATGACTGCTCTGAGAGTGAGTGCATGTAATGTAGAATAAACATTGTTCGCTATCGTAGATAGTGTGCCTTGTTGTATTTCCTAAACTAATGTTACATGCGGTGTGGAATGATACTATCATAGTATAGNGTATACTTATAGAAAACAAACTTGGTATTCGCTTGGTATGACTGCTCTGAGAGTGAGTGCATGTAATGTAGAATAAACATTGTTCGCTATCGTAGATAGTGTGCCTTGTTGTATTTCCTAAACTAATGTTACATGCGGTGTGGGATGATACTATCATAGTATAGGGTAAGACCTAATTAAGCAGTGATGTGAAAACTGCACATATGAAGTAACGCTACTATATAGTTCATACTACTATTTACAGATACGAGTATGTGCTGGTCGAGTGCTTCAGGTACACGAGTAGTAAAATTAAATAATCTATGATTAAACTTTTTAGGTGATTATCTATAAGTTACTGCGACTTGTCAAGGAGTGTTTTGAAAATGAAGATCCGTGCTTTGTTCAGATCTGATATTCAAGATGATATCAACTAGCATGGACCTGTGGACGATTCAAACAATTTAATATTCTGTGATACTTTAGGAGCTCAATTTCATATAGGGCGACGATGCTGTCGGCAACATGAAAATTCTTCTATTACCCGACACCACAGAGATGGAAGTTCCCTGCAAGTAATGTCCGTCATGGCAATATCCTGTTACGTTCTGTTGGAAACCGATAGAGGAAAACTTGAGCTGCTTACCAACGATGGCTAGAGCAAGAAAGCCTCAGATCTGAATGAACTTCCTGCTTAACTATAATTTCGTAATCCAGTCATGACGACGTTCCCAGTGTGTCTTAGCCCTCTCAGAATCCTGATTTTTTTTTTCTACGTTGAAATATTTTTTGTTCCTTTTCACAAAGCGCAAATTGGAATTTACTGCCTGCTTTCCAGTAGCAAATTCAATCGCCGAGGTGAAGTTTTCTTGAGACTGGAGTAGAGCCCCAAAAGTCAATGAGAAGTGAGAGGGTTTCACTGCTGTAGCAATTATAGTTCCCAGTTGTATTTCTTCGTCTAATTATGTAACTTTACGTTGAAGCGAAACAATTTCAATGAAAAAATACACATGAGTAGCAATGATACGCTACGCAGATGAAGTAACTAATTTGATGAATTTGATAATAGCATTAATTTCACTGCTTATCATCGAAGGGAAGAAAGGATTGGACTGCTCGACATACTTCAGACCAAGAACTGTCACCTCCTTTGAGCTATGAATCTTTGGCAGCTGCACTGCCTTCACAAGGACCAAATTATAAACTAAAGTACAGTCAATGAAAGGTATCACCGCAAATTTTTTACTGGTATTTCCGAGTAGCGGGTAAGCTAGTTTGAAGTAAATTGGAACTTGTAGTTTTCCAACCATCCCACTGTAATAAATCGCACTTAATTGCTTACTTGATAGATCTTTCTGTCGCCTCTCTCATGCGTAGACATGATACAGAGAAATATTAATCTGAAACTGTGACGTATCAAAGTCAATTCAGCTTCAAAGAAGAGTGGAAGAAAATAAACTATAGAGTTGTGGCTGAAACCCACAGCACGAGGCATAGCACACCTCATTCGACAAGAATTTAAAGGACACTGAACCGAGGTGTATTAAAATAGACATTGCTCAAACGCCCCACGGTACTGTTGCCTAGATACCCTCGCTTCCGCGGGTTGTAAAAATTGTTCAACAGACACTAAGTGGTGTACCACATTGCACCGGGTGGTCGTCTGCCTGCCTACATGGCTTCCAGTATCATTTTAAAGTGATTCTTTATGGCCGTCATTTCTTGACGGAAGAGGTACGTAACTGTAGTAGCTGAAGGTGCCGTTCTTCACAGAAAGCAGTGACCAAATTTTAGCACTGCATTGTTGTGTCCACGTTCCTTGAAGCTGTTAAAGATCAGCAGTCGACTGCGTGACACACATGAGGAAAACAGTAGCAGTTGCATGCAGCTGGTGGCACCAACTTCTCGAATTCCGTCCTATTAGGAACCCGTAAGGCGCATCCAAGGTGCACATTATAGAGATTCGGTCGAGATTCAAACGTTAGTTTGGTGGTGATGCCCATGTGTGAAGTGACAGAGACGGTGATAGAATACATTGAAATTAACGATGTATGGCTGAGAGTATTAATGCAATTTGGATATATGTATCTGTTGCTCAAACAGTTTTAAGGGCTTCCCTGAAAATTAGACTGGAACTAAAGAAAAAGTTAGTCAGAGTATCACCTCAATGCTTACTGAATAAAGTCTACAGTAGAACACAGATCTGTGCTTCCTATACCCTATATTTTTACAGGGAGTTGAGAGAACCTAAATTGTGTCAAGTTTGAACTACTGAAATCATTCCCAAAGTAAAGAGTTACACTGGAATTTTCAGGGATTGAATTTCAGGAATTGTAATTTGTGTGAAACCAAATACGTGGAATAAGTCTTGACGGGGACTATCATCGGGAATTTCGATAACGAAAATGGTCAAATATCAAGCACCAAACACATTCATATAAATTATTTGTGCAGAGGGTTGATTTACAAAATTTCAAGAGGTCAATTTGTTCCAGGCGCACCTTACAAAATAAAAATTCTTGACGTATTGGATCAACGATAATTCTATTTCGTGCGTTAACGTGTAAAAATGATACAGAGCCACTTAACGAGGTACCATAGCCCGTAGTAAGTCGTCATCCGCCTCCAATAAATAATACAAGATCAACTATTATGCTGTTAACATATAAAAAGGATGCACTTACAGCCACTTGACGCGGCTGCGGGCATCATCTCTGCCTGTAGTACGTCGTCATCCACCTCCGATATTATAGATCGGAGTGAGCCAAATGAGGCGCACAGCGCGGCAATCCACTAATGTAATTTTGCGTATAATAGAGCCTGGTTGTTGCAGGGACTAATTGATCAGAGTGCTTAGGGAAATATGAGGAGCGTGTGGGTCTGAGCCGCGGCTAATTGGGTTCTACAAAAGACTCCATTATGAACCTTTCTTAATGATAGCTCCAGTGAGCAGTGCTCTGGCATCGCCATAATGGATGCTCGTGGTGGTGGTGATGAGGTAGGTGATGATGACGGTGGTGATGATGAAGACGTTTTGAGTACAAAGGATTAGAGAAATGATATAGAGAGGTATAGGCTGCGATAGTGGTGGCAGAAACATGGCTGTGGATAGCTTTGAAGATACAAGAAGAATAGCACGTTAGTTGGTGGATTTTTGATGTTAGTGATATCGATACTTTGATTACACTGAGAACAGGGCTGTCCCACAACCAGCATGCGGTCCCGTGCAACGATGAAAAACACCTGTCATGGCATGCTGCTGCACTTATATGTTCCGGTGCACAGGAAAACGTGCTGGTTTTGCGACACATTTCGTAAGATTTCCACCAACGTAGTTAGTAATAAATAGTCGTGCAGGGGCGCATAATATGACAATAGAAGTAATAAATAAATAAAAAATGTTTCTCATATAGATGCAGAGTAGAGAAACATCAAGTAATGCTGAGGAATTCACACTAAAAGAAACTATAATATTATTCTGCCTGTTGATCCATCGGCACCACTGCACGTTGCCCCTATATTTTTAACTGCAGGAAATTAGAGCAGCACTGATACGGTCACAAGAGAGAACAACAACAGGGGTCAGTTCATATTATGCTGCTACTGCCCGCAGGTCATAAAAATTCTATCTAACTTGCAACATGTTGGACACTTCGTAAGCGTGATACGAGACCTGTATATGCGACACCTGTGAAGTTCTTCGGACGAGGCCCAGGTGGTGTCATCTTCGGCAGAGAAGATATTACGCTCCGTAACCGGCAGGAGAACTAGCAGCGAGTTATCACTGCAAAGCACGTAACCGCTGACAGCTGTTTTATCTGGCACTTTCGATAAGTATGAGCCCAGTAAGTTCTTAAACTTTACAGCTTCAATGCAAGTGGTGTTCCGAATATGATGAGGCATTTGCTAACAACCTCGCACCCAGAACCGTGAAGCTATTAGAATAATTCGTGGATTCTGCATCACCACCAGTTCTTATGAGGGCTCGCACTACACAATTGCCACCATCCCGGTCCGAGTGTCTGGCAGGAATCCACCCATTGATATTTACAGTAATTCCTTCCAGAACTTTACAAATCTGCGAGTACATAATTGTGAAGAGTGTGAATCTCCGTTGGATTGAATACATTTGAAAGTGGGTGAGTCATTTGTGGTGGTTTCGGCCGAGGTCATAATTAAAAACGAATGCTGTTGTTCTGTGGAATATCCATCGGTCCCAGCATAAGGTAGTCTGACCCTAACAGTAGGTGGCGACCGTGCCCTCGACGGGGGGGTTTATGTGTGCATAGCAGCAGAAATAATGATACGGCAGAGATGGGGAATGCTGTAAAGATGCAGGCTTTGAACATTTTGGATGTACGCTTTTCTCAAAAAACTTCAAGAGTCTCTCTGAAAATCAGCTTGAAATTAAAACAATGAGGAAAGTTGAGACATTCGTTCAATACACATTAGCCATTTGTATTCTTTACTGTGGGAGAAAGATTCGAATGGACAGGATGACAAAAACCACCTGCTTTATTGTGCACACGTTCACATATTGTTTATGACTCATGAATTATGGTGCAATCATCCACATATTGCTGATGACGCCTGAATTATGGTGCAATCATCCACACACCTGCTGATGACGCCTGAATTTTGGTGCAATTATCCACATATTGCTGATGACGCCTGAATTTTGGTGCAATTATCCACATATTGCTGATGACGCCTGAATTATGGTGCAATCATCCACACACATGCTGATGACGCCTGAATTATGGTGCAATGAACCACATACATGCTGATGACGCACTCGAAGGTTATATTACTGAGAAGCTGAGAACAAGTGCAATATAGTCATATTCTGCTCTAATCTTCAAGTCCTTTTTGCTGTTTCCACGAAGAATCGCAGAGACGGGTGTCACTTTCGCCACTTTCTGACGTACCAAGTTATAATTATTGATGGAAACGTACTCAATGATCGAGGGGGATCTCAACAACTTTGAATATGAAAATTGCCTTTCGGAAAAATGTTTAAGGACTGACATGAGACGTTGACAGTGAGAACATGCACTCTCTCTATATGAAAATCGTAGGCAAGAACGACAGTTATTATTCGAGTACCACTTCTGTGCCAAGTGGCCGGCATTTACCTAGGATTTCAAGACTGGGTTATATCGGTAGGCTTCGTGTTTTCAATGTAACTACAAGTCTGTCTTAAGTCTTTGATGGGTGGGAGATAGGTACTGCCTGTACCTAAATTACTAGTATATGAGCTAACCTAGGGAGTAAAAATTGTACTTGATCAAATATTCTCGTACTGGCAAAGGCAGCATATTGATTACCGACCAACACAGATAGATTATCTAGCGGTAACTGAGTGATTGGTTGAAATTCCGTTACCCGCGGATAGAAACCAGCGAGCCTCAGCGGTTGTTGATGGACTCATTAATATAATTAAATATCCAGACCATGAAGCCTGTGTGGAGGTTCTTCAGTAAGACCCAGGCTTCATCTTAATAAGCCAAGAAGTGCATGGAGGTAATGAGCAGAGGACTAATGAACTGTCACTTAATAACGTGATCCTGGAGCCAAACGCATGGACTGTGGGTGCTGGGTGAGTGTACACATTCTAGTAATTCGTACGTTCCCTTAACCAAATCAAAAGCGAAAAGAGACCTATTAAATCTTCAGAACCATAGTTGAACGGGGTATTTGACATGTAAACTGAAACTATATCATTGAGTAACACTTTCAGAATGAAGTAAATTCTTGGACTCACCGTGGAGAGATTATTCCTCTTCAGTTTACTCTTCATTTAAATGTAACACTCAGCAGGGCCTGGAGTGATAGACGTGAGCAGAGTTTAGATCCTGGCCTACACTCTTCCTTAAAACAAAGACTCATTATAGCTGAGCTCGTTGCAAGAATGGAAATTGTTCACTGAATTAAACGAGAGCGTTAGTTAATCTGAATCAGTCGTTTGTAACAGTGCAGCAATTTACGGGAGTTTTTTTACAAGTATTTTCTTTCCAAGAATCCATTTGTTGACCGCCCTGTACCGTTGCAGGTCAAGATTCTCTCTATTCGTAATCCGTCGGAATACTGTATTTCTTTGAATACCTTTCCCTGGATTACTTCCGTCCAAGAAATTCATAGCTTTCATAAAGGAATAAGAAAACAAGAAGAGAAAAATAGAGTACTCCCGTAAACTTACAACCCTTAGCATAGACAACATCACGCGACAGGTGTCGGAGAGGCACACTCCAGTCTCCACAGAACAGACTGCCTGCAGGACTTGTACACGCAGAATACTGTGACCTACACAGCCCCACTTTCGTGTCTCTGCAGCGGGCTGCAGACACAGTGGAAGGGGGAGGAAATAAATATTTGTACACCATGAAATTGTTGTTTAAAAAATCTAGCTAACAAAAAATGCATAAATTGATACAATATTTGTATTTAAGTGTTTTCAATTGATATATGTCAACAAAACCAAAAATTATAAGGAATTATATAAATTATAATATATTTTCATGTATCTAGAGTTGAAAAATGTAATTGTACAAAACGATTGTTTCACTTTCAGATTGATTTGTCCGTTCAAGAACATTACAGAACCTCCTAGATTTTATGTTAGTTCGAGCAACATCGTAGAAGAAGTTTGTAACCATGGCAGAAGTAACGAGCTTACGAATTCTGTACGAGAGTTGATTATTAAAAATGGAAATCCGGGAAAAGTTATAGGCAAATATCACAAACACTCAAAAGTCCGTTTACAACCATCGGGTCATTTATCAAAACGTTTAAGAGTTCAGACACCGACGAAAACCAACTTGAATCTGGCTGGCCGCGAAAGATTTCCTCTAGAGCTTCAAGATAAATGGCCTGGAGAGTTTCCAAAAATCCCATGACTACTCGCAATGAGCTTCAGGAGAACTTGCTAGCAGCAGGGACAAGCGTTAGCCTTTGCATAATAAACCACGAGCTGCACCAAAACCGTTTGAGTTCTCGAACTTCTCGCAAAACTCCTCCGCTGTCGAAACGAAATAGGGAAGCTCGTCTGAAAGTCGTCTTTGAGCACAAGGACAAGCCTGAATCGTTCCCGGAAAACGTGTTGTGGTCGGATGAGACTAAAATAGAACTATTTGGAAGAAGTTCAAAGAACCATATGTGGAGGAAGGACGGAACGACATTCACACCAAATACACCATTCCCATTGTGAAATTTGCTGGCGGTAGCGTTATGACTTGGGGATGCTTTTCATCACGTGGAACAGGTTACCATCATGTCATAGAAAGGAGAATGTGCGCTCAGATATATCAGAACATTTTGAGGGGACATTTGCATACGTCGGTTCAAAAACTCGGGCTACCACAAGAATTCTTTTGTCAGCTGGACAACCTTGCGGAGAAAACCACGAAGAAATGTTTCACCGATAATCATATTCAATGGCCAAGCCAGTCTCCGAATTTGAATCCAATAGAAAATTTACGGCGATTTCTGAAATTAAACATTAATGCGAAGAGGCCAAAGTCCTTTCCTGGACTCAAAGAAATCTGCAAGGAAGATTGGGCTAAAATCCCTCAGGAAACATGTCAAGGCTTGGTAAAAAAGTGTGGAAAGAGATAAATTGCAGTTGAACTGAATAAAGGCTACACCACAAAATATTAATTGCAGTTTTAATTTTTTTTTGTGTGTTGTACAATTTCTTTTTTCAACCCAAAATATATAAATTGTTACATAATTTCTATTGTAAAAGAATTTACTTGTTTTGTTGTTGCGTATGTATTGTTTACACAAAAATACAAATACTCTATCAATATATTTATTCTTGGTTTGCTAGATTTTTTAAACATACAATTTCATGGAGTAAGAATACTTATTTCTCCCAAGCTATGTTCACATTCGGCACAGCTGCAGACGAAATTCAAGAAGTGCCGGAGCAATTCTACAAAAGGCGTCACTTTATTAGGGAAAAGTTTCAACGGTTACCGCACGCTTCAGATTGGTTGCTCAGGTATCGGCCACATCAGCAGCACTGTATCAATTAGTTACCTCCTTCCTTTGTAATTTACCATCTCCAGAGGGGGTAAATTTGCTCCTGGTTGTGTATTGTTGGGCGGAGCCTCTGGGTACCTACCTAGCTTGAGTAAATTGAGGGTTTCAGATGCGGTCCAGGTGACGTTTCGCACATCACCTCTCATCTGTAAAATCACGATACTGGTCTTGTTTCGTTGGGTCTCAGCTCGCGCCCAAAGGGAGAGCCAAAAGATTTTTGCACGGGACAGCTGACTGCTGGTTTACCTGACATTTTTTTAATAAGAATTCAACAAATTCCGGAATGCTTTAACTTTCATTATATCTGTGGCATGTCGAGTATGCCGCAGCAGTTGGTTAAGCAGCCCTGCTCCCCGTATACAGTGAAACTATTGGAATACACATTTTTGTCGCCACGGCTTTGCCATCATCTCTGCATGGAATGCATCCATCACAAGTCCTTCCATGCATGCATAAAGTCACCTGGGGGGTCTTCCAAAGAAGCTCCTTAGTAGATAGGTCGTCGAGACTCGCTGCTCTATAGTCATATAAGTAGAACTGAATGTCCTCATCGCTCTCGTAGCTCGTTCCGCCCACTTGTACTCGCAACTGAAGGAGAGATCATTAGTGTGAGGTGCCTATCGTACCAGCAATTTGCCAGAATAGTCTATCGCTTTGTGAGTGTGTGCTGAGTGAAGAATAATTTCCTTTATTAGCGTTTTCGTGATAGATTATCTAAGTTGAAGCAACCATATCTTATGCATACGCTAATTCTTTACGTAGCTAGTGTAGCCTAATGTGCTAAGGTACTGTATAAGTGTATATGATGCTAACTAAAAGAGTTACTTTTGCTATGCCTTTTTCACAAATATGACGTTACAAACACTGGTATCATCATGCACCAAGAGTAGCCTTTAGACTGGTCACGTGCTCATTACGAGTATATAGCACGTAGCGGAATAGGACTGTGTGGCGCCAATTTTTTTTTTTTTTGCTGCGCAATTTTTTTTTGGCGCGCAATTTTTTTTGGCGCCTATGTTTCGGCACTGAATTTATTTTGTTGCTGTTACCCCCAATCAAATACAATATTTTTGTTGACAAAATAAGGGATTCTAAGACGTTTTTCACGAATAACATTTTCGTCGGAAGTGCTGAGCTTACGAGATGCTGCATTTGACTTTGAAGTTCCTATTGTTTTTCTACGAGAGAAAATAACCACATTGGTACAGTGTACTGGAATACCACTTTTCATTGTTTTTTTTTTTTGCGTTAGTTTTAGTTGAATAAGGTTAGGTTGGGTTAAGTTTGGTTGGGTTAGGAGGAGTTGAGTTAGGTTGCGTTAGGTTAGATTGGGGTTAGATTGTGTTAAGTTAACTTGGGTAAGGTTAGGTTTGCCAAGGAAGGTTCTTTTAGATTCCTATGGGGTTGCTAGTAAGCCTATAAAGACGCCGGCTATTTTCTCCGTGGTAAAATAATGGGAACTTCAAAATCAAATATCTCGAATACTAAGCATTTTCGTTGAAAATGTTTTCAAGAAAAAGTCTTTGAATGCCTTATTTTACCTAAATATGTTTACAAAAATACTGAATTTGAGTGCGGGCTAATAGTAGAAATTTACCGTGCCGAATATTTTGGCGCTCAATATTTAGGTTAGGTTAGGTTAGTTAGGTAAGGTTAGGTTAGGTAAAGTATTGTTAGGTTAGGTATGGTTAGGTTGGGTATGGTTAGGTATGGTTAGGTTAGGTATGGTTAGGCTAGGTAGGGTTAGGTTAGGTTAGGTTTTGCTAGAAAAGAGAATATTTGCGCTGTTTAGCCCACAATCCCACAATCACAAGATGCAATAAATAAATAACTTTAGTCAACACAAAATAGTGTTGACTGTTGATGTTATCTTCTTTAGTATGTGAAAGTTGACGAGCGCATTTTACATATTGTGCGACTACTTTAATGTTAGTTTTTAGACATGATTCTGAAATAACAGGTTTTATTGAAATTTCATCCAGTCTATAAATATCCTGTTTCAATTTCAATCAGCGCTAAAATACTCGGTGTCAAAAAAACGTGGAGCCAAAAAAATTATGGCGCCGTACAATCGGCACCAAAACATCCGGGTCAGGAAGTACCGGAACCAGCATGTTGCGTGTCTTCAATTAAGGCCATCACATGTTATGTACCTGAATGACGTCATGAACTCAGCAGACAATAAAATTTTCCCTCTGTTGACTTTGCGGATATATTCTCCTTCGAAATGACCCTACGTCGTATGGCTTTGCAGCATTGTATACGGCGATGATATCCGTTACTAGAATGGCTAACTTTTCAATGATATCGGTACTCAAACGAAAAATTAAGAAATTGTAAAAATGTAATTATTAGGATACTCACGTTTGTATGCGATTATTTCACTTGCTTTAGTTGTTCTGGAACTTCAGGATTGATTGGACACCGTCTCATATACATGTATAATCAGATTAACCCTTCACCGGGAGCCACTGAAAAACACTTTCCTAGAGATAGCATTATAGAATCAATCAAATAGAGTCACTTGCCCGGTAAAGTATGGAACTCGAATCAAACGTGTGAAACCAAAGATCATGACTGAAGTTCCAGAGCAGTTTAAGCCAAAGAGCTTATAAATAATCTCAGTGAAACTGTACCAAACGATAGCATACCCAGTTTCCCGTCTTGAGTTAATTTCCATTTCTGAACACCTACAGTTTTGCTCTAATGGATTCACGTTCAAAACTTCAAAACGGCCGCAGGTTTTCAGGTTGTGTACCCCAAAAAGTACAAGCTAAGTCTACATCCTTGTAGCTCTGCCAATGTAGGAAGTTTTGTATCAAACTTACCGATAGCAAGACAGATAAAAGCGGTCGTCACAGGGTTGCCCCAAATCGACAAAGCATGAGTATCTTTGTGGGAGCGATCGCTCCCCAAGACAGCCCCCACCCCCGCCCCCACGTAAGGGGTTCTTTGCTCAAAGCGTTCGCTAGTCGAGGAGCCCCCCCTCCCCCCTACAGGAGTGAATATTACTTAATTAAGCACCGCTGCGCTACTGTCATCACCTCAAGTTAACATCATTACTATTATTTTCCTGGAGTCAATTTCCTGCGGTATATCGTTCGAAACAAAAAAAAGCAACTGCCTCTAAATGGAGGACTTTTGCTGTCTTTACGATCAGACATAACTTCTTGCTCAAAAAGAGAAAGCGATTCTGTTCATTTCGGTGATAAACTATAACAAACTGAGGCCTTCTTTTTCAATCTCTGGCAAATACATACTCTTATGACAACCTATGCATTATTTATCCCTGCTCTCGCTAACATACCACTAATTAACGAAACAATTCGTCAATTTTAGCGACTTGATGATCAGTTCATTTTAATTATGAATTTGTCACCGGCCACACGACTGCCTAGTCAGCTCGCTCTCGATGCAGGTGATATTTTCATTCATCGTTAATTCATGACGCATGAGGATGATATTAGAAAAGACGGCGCCCAAGAAATGAATGCGATGCGTATCACAAAATCTTTGACACAACAATAGAGGACGCGCGTTAATATTCAGCCGTGGTTTATTTAACACGACGGCGCACATCCCTCGCCTGGCAAAATACCAACAGATAATCAGTGCATGTAACATTGATCCCAATCCTCGCTGCTGCAGCTGGAGAGCGTCTATCATGTGGCGCGACCTCATCAAAAATTAAAGGACCAGGGAACGATCCATGATCGCCGGTATTGGTAATTCAAAGTATTTTAAGCGGCGGTTAGATAGAAAGGCAACACAACTGCCTCACGATCCATCTGGTGCCTGTACCGCTCCACCGCACCTGACAAGCTGCCATTTAGATTAAAGGTTGAACGGAAGGACCAAGGTGATGTTTTACACGGCGTTTGATTGCGGTGATTGTGTCAATATCTTGCCGAATGGCTGAGTAGCACAGGCTCGAAAAAACAATTTAGTGGTCTGATCAGAAGCCTCGTGTCTGTGTGTGCTATACTTGATGCATTTCCTATTGCCTGACAGTTGGATAAGAAAGAGTGACATGCTCAGCGAATAGCACATTGATGATGAAAGGACCGTTGGAGTGCGACAAGATTTCTCAAGTAAATTGAGCAGCAATGGCTACAGCAGCGAAGAATCAGTGGCGGTCTGTGGCTACTAAATTAAGGGGAGGGGCTGCACAGGTCCATGTCAGGGTAAAAGTGATTCTTACATGAACTACAGAATTGCTTTAGTACTTCAGTAGCTACGAGCTGCCATTGGTAGGGATATCCTGACGCTAGATATTTGACCAACTTTCGGTCAGCGTTCTACATAAACAATGTTGTTGCTACGAGAAACCGACTTTTATGCTGTCTGCGCAAGGCTAACCGAGGTTCCTGAATAGCTTGAACGCTACCTGTCTCTCTCCTTCCATATCATACAGTATGTTAGTTTGCATGCATTTCGCTATGGTTATTGCCCTGATGTTAATTACCAACTGGTAATGCTGTGCGCTGTCACTCAGCAACGGCCCAACCATATATTTTCAACACCCAGGAAGAGAGAGGGGTCGGTTGTGCCCACTAATTAGTGAACAATTGGTGATAAACTTGAAGAGGTAAATTGTGTTGTAATTACTATTCCAAGAATATTTGTCACTACCCTCAATGAAGTTCCTCATATTTCGTCTTCATTTATCGCTTTATAAGTTGAAAGATGATAGAAAATTAGTCGCCCTGAAACATGCAAATTTATATAGTCCGTACGTGCCTTAAATTTTCAAAGTTCATCAAAATTTTCACTTGGACGCTATATTTTACCTTTGTGCTGTTGAACATTCTAAGCGTACGCGAGAGCAACTCACATTTCCTTTATAGTTTGCATGACGTATCCAGAAGGACATAAATAACTAAGTTCCCTTATGTTTCGTTTAGCGACATGTGGGGTTTTCATCACACTACTAATTGAGTGAACTAACTCTGCGTGTTTAGGCAAGCATGGGCTGCAGTGTGCTACAGCGACACGTATCATTGTTCAAAAACTTAGGTGAACCATGGACTCATGTAATATTCATCTATCTATATGACTAGCGCGCTTATGCAAAAAATATTTAGTGAAATTTTACAACTAACGACGGACTCAGGCACTGTATTGAAGACCGATTTGTTTAACAAATTGAATTATGTTTACGTGTTGCGTTTAAGATACCAAGTAAGCTTGAAAACGAAGATGTCATGGAACGAAGTGCGGCTTAACCCTTTCGGTCCGGAAATTTATCTCTTTTATGAGGTTCTAAAAGAAGCTCATAGCAGACATTATCATTGTGTTCACTTAAGCTCACCTACAGTTTAGTTCAGCCGTAAATAAAACACTATGACTGACATCAGGCGGGTTGTTAAATGTATTGTCCAAATTTTCAGAAAAAGAAACAACGCACTGGTTTAAGTATGCAAAATTTTAATGCGGGACATATATGTACCGTCAAGACCGAAAGGGTTAAGTTGTCAACCCGCGGTATTGAGTTTTAATTCAGAATACATCAGAAGTTGACAGCGAAACACAAACGAGTGTCCGGCTGCACTTACTGTAAATTAGAATTTAATGACAAAAATTGGGAAATAAACCATATCCATCCAGCTCTAGGTCTAACTGTACACGCGCTACTAGTCTAATTAGAAGTTCTTCGAATCAATAAAAAAAACTGGAATACAGCACTTGTCGCCTTTCCTTGAGATTTTCTATACATCATATGCTGCTCGTTGACTATATTGTGGCAAATTTCTCCCAGCTTTCCACCAGCCAGAACACCAACGATTCGCATTCAAACTTATTCATGCTTTTTAGTAAATGTTAACCGACTCCTGCTGCCGAGACTCACCGGTCGCTATCTTACTGAAGTGAAAACTTCATAGCTTAAAAATGTCACAACCGTCCCGTGTGAGGGGCCGAGTTGCTCCATTTAATCGGCGCGTGTCAGGCAGCACGACACGGCCGCCGCTGCTGCTGCGGGAGACCTTTTATTTTTCTCTAATTAAAGCACACCTTCACACCAGGCCTCACGGCGCTCTTGTCTCAATGCATCTGTCTCTCTGTTATGTAAGTCGGGGCTACACTTTACGATTGCAGGCTCAAATTATGAACGCATGTTGAACTCGCCAGTTGTCCTGATACGCCGTGATGAACGGTAACTAGGTATTTGGGAAGAGTTTGTGTGTTTGTCTGTCTTCACGTTTGTTTGTCTGCCACAAAGATAACTCAAAATTGTTATGGAGGGGGGGGGGGAGATATGAAATTTGTATGAATTGTTCGGTGTGGGTGTGTTAGGAGAAACAGATGATTAATTTTTCGTGCAGACCCGTTCAACTTTTTGTTTGTCTACCAGGCTTTTCTTTACAACATAAAAAGTTGTGAAGGGATTTTTAAGAAATTTACAAGAGCTGCTAGACATGTCACGACTAACAGCTGATTGGGTTTTGGTGAGGATTAAAGAGAAATCCTGGATTCAGGACCAATTTGAATTTTTTTTTTAACACTGCTTTGGCTGGCGGAGGTATGCGCTCTCAGAGCACTTTTCCAGCTGTAGACACGGTAGCATGAACGTCGTGCGAGCTGAACATACGCACATAAGTTGAGTGTGCGATTGAGTAGTGTGGCGTCGGCGTAAGTTGTTGGGAGCCTTAACAATAATAAATTTGATTAAGATCACAATAGGTTCACGAATACATTTACAAGTACAAAGCTTTGTAGACCCATAAAACACTCTAAGTTACAGTAACCAAATGCTTCGAAAAGAAGTAATTTACTTTTGATAAAGAGTAAAATTTGTTCTACGTTCTGTCACTTCAATTAGGTCTATCTCTTAGCCATAGACAGACAAATTGTCTCTAGTTTGAACTGTTAGGTTAGCGTAACAAGAAAGTTCGCTATGCGTATGAGAAGTCGCAACAATGATTGGGTTCACTGGAAAATTTGGTGCCTTATGTAGTTCTATGCAGCGACGTGTTCAGAGTGTGAGTAAAAGTCTGATGTCTATTTTATTTTATATTTCATTAAAAATTGGCACTCAATGATATAAGGCTGGCACACTTTAGAAAATTAAATGCTCTCATCTGTAAATTCTCAAGTGCACTTTAACAATAAAAAATGCAGTCCGTCCGAACAGAAACGCACTCACTATTACTCGGATGGAACACAACCTCCCCACGTTGCTGCTTGCTCGCAATAAACAGTTGCGGAAATACAGACACAAACACACGTACTTCCCAATGGTTCAACTCTTCCCCTGGCGCTGGAGAGGACTGTAGTTAGGCAGATACAAAACATAGGGGTATAATGGGTATTTGGCACACGACGTAGTTGGCGCTGTTTACTTAAGACGTGCAATTTCAATAATCAGTTATTATTATTACCTCCACCAATCAGGTTATGTTTTCGTTGGGTTAGGCTGTCTGTCAGTTACTTTAACTTACTTATGGTTATTCTCTTTGTCTGTCGTCAAGATAACTCAAAAAGTAATGGACGGATTTGGATGAAATTTACGGGGATTGTTAAGTATGTTAGGAGGAACACATTAACTTTAGGTGAAGATCCGTTCTTTGTTTGTTAGTCTGCCTCATTTTTGTCAACGCCATAACTGAAAAAGGTATAAATGGATTTCCATTAAATTTACATGAGTTGTTAGGTTTATTACGACGAGTTAAAGACAAAATTTTTGTGATGTTATGTTTCTTCGTTCGTGTGTTTGTTGCTGTGTTTGATTTTGTGCTTGTTAGCGCAATAACCGAAAAAGTTCCTAATGGATCTTTATGAAATTTACAGAGGTTTTTAACAATGTTAAAAGACATGAATGAATAAATTTTCGTGCAGATCGGTTTATTCGTTAGTATATTTGACTCATGTTTTTCAAAATGTTTGTTTGCAACATAACTCAAAAAGTTAAGAGCGGATCTTCAAGAAAAGTGCAGGAAGTGTTGATACTATCAAAAATCACAAATGATTAGATTTTGGAATTGATACAAAGAAAATCATGGTTTCAGGGCTAATTTGAATTCTTCGTTACCGTTGCCTTGTTTGGCGGAGGTATGCCCTCTCAGAGTGCTCTAGTTTTAGTTAGTAAAAGTCCATGCCAGGGCTTCATGGGAAGCGTATTATAAGCCCAAACCAAGCATTAAGTAACCCCGAAACGCAGCTAAAAGTCGTCCCTCAGAAAACCATTCACTGCTGATTTGAACACCTGCAGACTTGCTTAGCCGAGCACAGATCCCAGCAGTAAATACCATGCCGGCACAGCGGCACAGTGCTGGGTATATTTAAATCAGTAACTGAGGTGGCGAGCCGGGCAAATGCAAGTACTGTATGCATTCAAAACCAGTAAATTTGGCTATAGACGATTTATTTAACAGTTAGTAGAAGATAGCATGCATCGGAAGAAGATAAAAAATTTAACTAACTCCTTATAGCTTTCGATTAATCATTTATTAATTTATTAAGCACACGCTTCCAAATTATCTACAGTTCTTTAGCTCTATTAATACCAAAAAACTGCAGCACTTCTTGGCAACAGTGGCGAACTTTTAAAAGAGTCGTACACTAGGTAACGCAATTTTCTTGAAGATCCGTTCATAACTTTTTAAGTTATACTGCTAACAAACATTAGGACCAACAAGAGTCAAACACACAAGCAAACCAACCGATCTGCATCAAAATTTAATTATTTATGTCTTTCAACATTACTAACAACTCCTATAAATTTCATAAACATCCATTCATAATTTTTTTAGTTATTGTGCTAACAAGCATAAAATTAAAAACAGTGACAAATGAGCGAACAAACGGATCGTTACAAAATTTTGCTGATTTACTCTTCGTGATATAGATAACAACTCACGTAAATGTCATAAAAACCGTCCATAACTTTTTGAGTTATGGCATTGAGAAAAATGAGGCAAACAAACAAACAAACGAATGGACGAATCTTCACCAAAGCTAATCATCTGTTCCTCCTAACATACCTAACAATGCCTGTAAATTTAATCAAAATCCGACCGTAACTTTTTGAGTTATCTTAGTGACATGCAGACAGACAAACCCGACGAAAATATAACCTCGTTGGCGGAGGTAATTATTGAAAAGCACAGTATACGGGTGCATTCGAATGGCCAGCGAAACTAGGATTTTGAAATTGCAAAAAGGAGAGCCGACTTCGAACCTTTGAATGGAGTTGCAGGTATTGGCTCTTAACTGGTTACCCTTATGATTTCCGAAAACTGAATGATGCTCTGTAAAATAGAGTTGGGTTACTTGCGTTAGAAAGCAATTAATTCACAATGTAACAGCCCTAATTATGACAGTATTGATTTTATATTCAAAGTCGGTTATCTTATTCTACTTTCAATTCTTTCCCTTTGGTAACATGCGCTCATCTCTTCCGGATTTTTGTAATTTTCAGCCGTACTTGTTAATTGGCAGCAAAAGCAAAATCCGGCAACTGTTCATTCATCGGTCCTAGTTTCGTACACTACTCCTCGACACGTGTGTTTGTTATTCTTTTTCCTCATTAGTACGAGTAAGTAATGTGACCACTGTACTGTATCTCACCTCGGGTTGAGTGGATGCGACAGGAAGCCAACAAATTTACGTTACAAGCAATGCATTCACAAGAATATGAACTTACCAGCGAGTAGTTTACAGAGCACCTTATTTGTCTGCAAGTTTCAACGAGAACCCACCCAAAAAAGACAATATATATATATATATAATAATGACGAAGATTTCAACAAATAGATGTGAGAGCATTTGATAAAACATTTTTTGAAAAATGCACTTGGAATACTGGTCGTTTATCGGAGAGTCTGCGCACTTGCAGTAAAGTTTAGATGGTAATTCCGAGTTCCAAACAGCGTTCTTGGCAGCAGCAGAAGCTGAAATCGTAAAGCAACTCCTGAGGCAGCCAAAAATGCCTTTGGGGTGGAATGAGTGAGAGTGTGGAGGCGGGTTCAATTGGCTGATGAAATTAAGACTTAAAGGCGTGACTCGACTGCAGGCATGAGCATAGGCTTTGCTTCTTTGAATTGTATTGTAAGCGTTTCACTGTCCTGTAAATTTAACGCTTTGTTCATTCATTGCTATGTATATTCGCAGCCTTGGAAATTCGTTGCCGTAAAAATTCGTTGCTCCATAATGGACTCTGAAGGACAAAAACACTGACACTGCAATCCAGATCATCGACACTTCAGGCCCTTGGCTGAGAATCGAACATCTGACATCGAGACCAGAGCGAGATAGAGCACTAACCGTTCTGTTACTGGCCCTCTTCGTAACACCGTACATCTACCGTCCTGGTAGTTTTAATCTACAGCATTGGTTTGACCGAACGATCAAGAGGACACTCCCTATGCCGAAGGAAAATTGCTCTCATTCACTTTTTAGTTATTGAGTGGTGGTCCACCTTGAAGAGCGCTGTGCTTGGTGTGAGCTCTTCTGTACCTCCTTTAATTGATACTGGTGGTGATCTTGTTGCGGACCCCGCTGCCAAGGCGGACCTTTTGTTGCGCTACTTTGATGGGAAGCAGAGCCGGGACCCT
>LQNS02278102.1:10376134-10394855 GCA_001587735.2 Parhyale hawaiensis | reverse complement strand
AACCGTTATTTTTCAAGAATGTTCGGAGAAAGTCAACTTCGTTTGAAAATGCAAGGTATGAGGAAGACAAATGGTATGCTCGAAATAGTAAAGTTTTTATTGCATTGATTTTGAATTGATCATAGCAGTGACTAAAAAAAGCTTGTCCCGAGGCCTGAGAAAGTGGGTTTTCTGTGACTTCCAGTGGTGAGTGTTGAGTCTTGATTGGTTATTAAAACATCGAGAAAAGCTAAAGAATTATTATGAATTATTATTATTATTAACACTTACGTAAATCGGCCTCCAGGCCCAATTGCGAGAGGCCCGATTTCAGTGTCCAGTCAATGTATGGTGTGGTCTATGACTTGTATGTTTGTTTACACATTTACATATTTGTGTGTTTGATGTCTCGCTCGTAACAAAATCGATGGGCGTAAAATAAGCCAGGTTGCAGGTTTTGCAATTATGTTGTGTTTTGATGCAGATCGATAAGCAAAAACAAGACCAGGTTGCAGAAGAGGGTTCCAGTTGTAATTCTTGCCCACGGCAGCAGCAGGTCATGCGTGCTTGACTGCTTGAATTGTGTACTAAGGAGCCGAGTGGCCTTTGTGACACCCGGCGTGCTGAGTCAGCAAGCTTACTAGGTACGCACAGCTACGTGGGGGAACTTACCTTCCCAGGAATAGGAGGGTAGGAGCACAGGTCGTTGAACCTTCCACTTCGGCACCATAGTTTTGAACGAACCATGGTCGGCGGCTGCAGCTGTTCTTATTCCTCTGAGGCCAGTTGGCCTATAACTACACCACGAATCAGTGCCTGTGGGTGTCTGAGTGGAGCGTGCAGTGAAAGTTGACTTTGCCTGATTTGCCTTTGCTACTTAATTAAATGCACTTCTTGCTTAGCCAACGTTGAAATCCGAACTATGAAGGTATTTACAGCTTCTCTTAGCGCTGCCATGCAGTCTGCTTTTTATTACTTTCTCCATACATTGAAACATATGTTCTCAGTTCACGGAGTACAAATAGAGTAGCTACGTGATTAACGAAACACTGGAAAAGAATTCTTCAAGGTACAATTTTGCAGCAATTATTCTAAACGGCTTGTTTTTTCCCTTTGGCGAAGCAGTTATCGCTTGAGAGGAAAAATTTCTATGTAGTGAAGTTTTATCATGACATACACAGGATACGAGGTGGGAAATTTTATTAAATTCAGTAGTGCTTCACCACTTACTAATATAAACTGTTTTCACGCGTGTCATCTCAGGGAAAGAAGGATCGAGTATGTTGTTCAGAAGAATAACAAAAATAGCACTCATCTTTCATGGCAGTTTGAGTTGGCCGACTGTAGTGTATCCGGACACATGCAAGTAGCGAAAGTATGATTAATGAAGAACGGTCATTGAAATTCCTCGCTGTCATTTATGACAGCGGGGCACTATGTTAATAATATCAGCCTTCGAATGAGCAAAAAAACTATGGTCCATAAATACGCAGTATTTACCAACTGATTGGCCATAAAGCCACGAAGATCTTCAGCAACCACCTATTCCAAAATTTTGTATTCTTAAGTAGAGCAAGCCTGGAACAATCATCCTTGAAGCTTGCAAAAAACAGACAGCTCACCAGATAAAAAAGGAACATTACGCAGCGGTCTTTCTGGAAGTGTTTGATCAACTACATGTGTGTTCAGTCATGTAACAAATGTGTCGGTTATCACGCGATCATTTTTAGTTAATGTTTAGTCAAAATCACTAAATTAGTAGATCGGCTACTGCCGATTAAAAGTTATCGTATTTCATCAAAAATATCTAGCCAATAAAGAGATAGATTACTTTGCAGCCAATAACAAATTATCGACGGGATTTCATCAAAACACGAGGCCGATATACAGATCGGTTAATCTGAGGTAGTAAATTATTCTTGGTATTTCATCAGAAATAGTAAGCCAAATTATCGGTTACTTCAAGAATATGAATAAAGTCGAGCACAGAAGTGATCGCTAAAGCTAATCAGGTCCTTAATAGCCTTTGTTTGTCAGATTCCTTGGGCCCTCACAAACTTTTAGTTGCAGGTCTTGTTAATAAGCAGACATTTTATACGAGAATCTAATTGGTATCTATAGGGAAATTTACGATCGAGACAGCTCAGCTGAACCCGTCGGACCTCNGGGCCCTCACAAACTTTTAGTTGCAGGTCTTGTTAATAAGCAGACATTTTATACGAGAATCTAATTGGTATCTATAGGGAAATTTACGATCGAGACAGCTCAGCTGAACCCGTCGGACCTCTTGGTTGCCGCGGTCATACCGGTAGCTCCGTCCTGCCTGCTACTTAACTTTATCTCGGACCTTACAAAAGCCTCCACTCCCAAAGATGGAAGCTCATTTTAAAACAGACTATTAAATTTCTAGGGAATATGCCCGGAATTCACATTCTTGCTCTATTTTGCACAAAATTCCACATTGTCTGCGTTTTAGTACAAAGAGTTTAGGTCTCCCCTGTAAAAAAGATGTCGGCCCCTAACAGATGGTCTCTCTTATTGGACTTCTGTAGCATTAAGACAGTTCTGTTCCCATGATAAACATGGCGATTAGCAAGACCTGTATGACTTGTTACTTCCATCTTGGACTTTAATTGCCTTCGAATATTTTGTTATCGAGAGAAGCAAATGTTAGTTCTCTGCCATTTGGGTCAGAATGTATTTTACATTTGAGCGTAAAGAGATGCAAAGATCTGTTAATGTAAGAGTATTGAGCTGCTTATGTGGCCAGTAGGAGGCTATTCCAGTAAACTGTCGGCGCTTATCGTCAATTAAACAACGTTGCACATGCGCTGTGTGAAGACCAGAAGAAGCGTAGTATTTACCAGTCACAGTAAATGGAAAGTTTTAAATCTTAGAAACCTAGAAAACTTCTTCGATAAATAAATATCTTTCGATATAATTAGGTATGCATGCAATACGCTCTGGATATCATTATAGCTAGTTCTTGCGTGACGTCCGATGCTGTTGCTAGATTGAACTGTTGTCATTTATTTTATTGTTCTTTATATGGCAGGTGATACGTGCGGAGGTAGTTTCTTTTTAGTTGCAAACGTCTTATTTTTTCTGAGTTTTTGGATTTCAAAACAATCTTTCTGCTTGATAAATGTTTTGATGTTAGTAAAATCTAGCAAAAAATAAGTGTCAGTGGAAGTCCATCGATATATTTTTTACTAGCTAGAGGATGACTTAGACAAGGACATGTAGTGATGAATATTTAACGAATAAGAAATATTGTGTACCAGCCGCATCGTGCAGAGAAGGTACAGAAGCTTCTGTAAATTAATTGTAGAATTATACATAGGGAAATGAACGATCTGAGCTCGGTTGTCAAACAGAGTACAGGGCGACACAAACTACTGTGCAGGAAGTCATCATCATACGACATACTCGTTCTAAGCAGCGGCTGATCAATTTTCAAAAGTTTTAGTTCCACGGGTTTGATGCATGTACTTGTGGATCAAAAGTGTAAATTTATGTATACCTAAGTATATATGTATATCTCAGGCACCTGGAATCAAAAATTTAGAACTAAATAAACAGAACTGAATAAAGCGAGTATAGCATGCCATAAAGCAAGGACTTCCTGCATATGCCCTTGTTCCTCTTACTTACCAGCTGCATCTTTGAACTAAAAAATAATTGAACTGACCAAGAAGTTATATAGAAGCAACGGATGATACAGTAATAGTAATGATGCAACGCGTAGTCTGTAATATCCAAAGCGTTGAAAAATCATTCAAAACTTTCATTTTGCAGGGCACTGTCCTGCAGACAAGATATCAAGAGGTAGTTGTTTCTGTAAGCTAAGAAAAGCGCTTATGAAAAAGTACGGGTTTGGTTAGCTGTGATATACGTGAACGTGCTCGCCGTCAAAACGACGGAAAGTTATACAAATATGAAGGTAAATACTATCAGCGTCTCTTGCACATAAAACTTGAACTGTCATCAGATGGAAGGGTTGCAGGCAGGTAATAAAAGGAAGCCCAGCGTTGCAGTATTTATCATTGGTCTGTTGTACCTGCACCCGATCAGCTGTTTCAATATTGTCAGCTATGGATCCAGTGGAGCTGTGCGCGGAAAATACCAATGAATATATTCATACGCAAACACGCAGTGATGTTGCTGTAGCAAAGTCAGTTAGGCGATTTCTTCTTGCCACTGATAGCAAATGGGATAAAGACGATCGTAGGTATCAGCAATTTCTAGCTAACAGGCAGTGCGCGTCTTACCTATCTTTGAAACTATTGGCCACGTCTACAGCAGTCAATTTAGATACTTGTCGATTTTAGTAAATGATCTCAATTCAAAGCAACGAAGAGTTCGTTTGAACAATACGTGTGTTCGTTGAAGAAAAACAACCAGCTTTGGCAATAGCCAAACTTCACTGCAAAAAAGGCCAATTCATTTAAAGCTAGTAGAGTATTATTACTTTAGCTTAGAGCCATTTCATGTTTTGAGCATTGGTGTTGATTAAGCCTGACTACCTCTATTTCCAGCAATACATTGAAATAAAATTATTATAGTCAAACAAGCGTAAGGAGTCCGATGGGCGTGGCTATGAACGCAAAGCAACTTGGCCAAATCTCACTTAAGCGCGCGTGGTGTACCTTGTCTCAATCGATAAAATTATATTTATATTCGAATACTCAAAGTGCGTTAGTCAATAGATTAGATTTGGCACTGCTGCGTTCAATTCAGCTCCGCCCTTAAAGGACTGCTTACGCTGGTTTGACTATAGGCTTTTACAGAAGTTACAAACCAAAGAGCTGTAAATAGGAGTTTCTTGAGCTTGGAAATAGTTTCAGAGATAGTAAAGTATTAACTTCTCGGAATGACATAAGTCCGTCACCTCTCAGCCACCAGAATTTCTATTACGGTTAATGAAGGGGCAAAAATATTTTCATTGTTCTTTTCGCTCCCAACGCTATCCGCAGCAGGCACTAATTATGATTCAATTACTAAGAGCCGCTTGTACTGCAGTGATTTTTTCCCGTCTCAAAGCACGTGCAAAAAGCTGTCGTATATCAGAAAGATATCTTGAATTGTTCGGGTTGTGAGATAGAAACCCGAGTGATATCTTCTGCTGAGGACGTTCAGGAGACCATAATTCTCCCGTCCCTACGGGTCAACATTATTATAACGGACAGATAACGACCGCTCCAGTCACTTCATTAGACCACGTGAGTGCGCTTTTGTAAAATTATCGCAAATTCCAGAGCTCCACAACAGATGAAATCAGCGCTTTTTGAGGACATTCTTGAGGCGCTGCTGGCCGGGAGGAGCCACAGCCTATCTAACTCCACCAGCCGTACATACTTTGGCTCTCGAGATAGCGCGTCGCTCCACAACCTCACTAATGATTTCTTGGTCTCCACAACGCCGAGGAAAACACCAACATATCTTGTAGTCCTTTTTTGGTTAGATCGAGCGATGCTTGTGCAAGGTATAATATCAATTAGAGAGAGCTGGGCCTCAATCTCACTTTAATGTTCCATTTTAGGGACGAGACTTCAGTGAGCGTCTCATTAAAGCCACGGACGATGTGTTCATTAAATATGTTGGGAAGTTTTAGCAAGATTTTCTTGCGGCGACCAACCGGTGCTAGGCAATGAGTGACGTGATAATCTATCAACATCGTTCGTTTGCTTTCAGAGCGGTGAATTGCGTATTTTTCTATGGCTTCTATTGATATTGAGCAGCAAAGGTTTTAGTTATACCAATAAATGTCGAGCAATGTAAGCAATGAAAGCATCTGGCTCACCGTGCGTGTTTCTTCAGTAACTAGAAAAGAAATAAAACGCCCACAGTTTAGCTCGGTCCCCAAGGCTAACATAAAGCAGAACCAATGCTACAAGAGGCGTGCAGAAGTCACTAATGGAAGAACTAGCACTATATTTAACGTTGACATTACGCGGTTACAGGAAAAAGTGAAGTGAAATAAAACAACCATCGCTACTATGCCGGCAGTGGCGGGTTGCTAGAGCTGTGGGTTTGCATCCAGCAGCTCGCGCGTTCACCTCCCGGTCAGACAGGTGAATTTTTGCAATATTCGTATTGCGGCGTCAGCGTTTCTGGCATTCAAACTATAATACTACGGTGGCACTAACCCCAGCTAGAAACTGAAACCAGGGGGGGGGAGGGAATTGCAGTTGTGCATCAGCTTTGCGTCTCTGATGCCATAACTCTGATAACCAGACGTCGACTGCAGCCGTACAGACTTTCGGGGCCTACCATATTATCAACTTGCGGCACGAACTAGTGCATATGAATTTCCCAGTTGGAGTGAACGTTTAAGTTCACTTTACCTTCACTATACTTTCTTTTATATCTTACTTTATATTTATCAGAGTACGATTAACTTCATGTCTCGCATTTATTGTTGATATATGCGTGACCTATTCAAACGTGGACCTCGAATCGATTTACTATCAATTTCTGGAGCGACCCTAAATTGAAGCTTTCCATCATTCAGCTGCCAATCAGTCTCTGTTGAATTTTTCTTTATTGAATGTGGCAAGCATTCCAATGACACCGAAGATCGGTTCCAAATATCATCATGTAGAAAAAAGAGAAAAATCGAACTACGCTATAGATTGCTACAAAACTAACTATTGTTTCCTCTAATTAACCGTTTTTCGGATGCAGATATTGAATTTTTAATTTAATTCTCGATGTTTTTCTGCTCTAACAGTTCATGCCTTTTGAACACATTGATAGTAATTTTGCGTCTCTTTCACTGCATCTAATTTTCGTAGCGTAGAAAAGATGCTCTGGATATAATTTCTATGTGTGGAAAAAAGTATCCTGTAAAGAGATTGCTTGGTGTACTTTAAAAAAGGCTGCATAAAGGCATTTTTATATACCGTAGTACTTCACAGGGTTAGAAGTACTGCTGTCGCAAATTTACGTACAGCACAATACTATGGTCATGTAACTGAATGAATTTCAATTCCCAGGTTAGAGATAAGTGTTTAAATGTTTTTTGTCAAAATATATATACAGTAGTGTCAAACGCACAATTGGAGGGACCGATCATTACCAAGATTTGGTCATTTGTGTATTTTAACATTTTCAACAACTTTTGATTATGTTTTTAAGAAACATAGTGACTAACAGACAAATGGACGAAAAAATCACGGAAAAATTTAGTCATTTGCTTCTCGTATCATTTCCAAAGTTCGTGCAAATGTTATGAAAATATATCCATATCTTTTTGAGTTATGCTACTAACAAAACGAGGCAAGCAAAGAAACAAGCAAACGGCTGAACGGATCTTCACCAAAGGTTAGTCAACTGTTCCTCCTAACATACCTAACAATACTGGAATATTTCGCATACATCTTTTCATAACCTTTCGGGTTATATTGGTGACAGACAAACAACTGGACAAACTCCAACAAAACTTATTCGGCGAAGATAATAAGCTTGTTTAGCACGTCTTATCGACTGCAAAGCGGTAGACAGCATGTAAGTCTATGTATTTCTCCCCGAAGAGAGGTTTTCATACTATAATACTGCTACATCTGATTAACTCAATACTATTACATGTAATGCCATCAAATCAGTATGGCGGTACCGTATATAGCACGATCTGTAGGACAAATTTTCAAATTATTTTGGTCATATATTTATCTCCGCCAAGAAGGTTATGTTTTCGTCGGGTTTGTCTGTCTCTTTGTCTTTCTATTTGTTGTCTGTGACCAAGATAACTCAAAAGGTTATGAACGGATTTTGACGAAATTTACAGAGATTGTTAGGTATGTTAGGAGGAACAGATGATTAACTTTTGGTGAAGATCCGTCCACCCGTTTGTTTGTGTGTTTATCTGCCTCATTTTTCTCAATGCCATAACTCAAATAGCTATGGGCAGATTTTTTATGAAATTCATATGAGTTGTTAAGTATATTACAAAAAGTAAATGACCAAATTTTTGTGATAGTCCGTTCGTTCTCTTGTTTGTCACGGTTTTTAATTTTATACTTTTTAGCACAATAACTCCAAAAAATAGGAAAAGGATCTTTATGAAAATTATAGGGAGTGTTAGTAATGTTAAAAGACATAAATGATTGAATTTTGGTGCAGATCGGTTCGTTCGTTTGTACGTTTGACTCACGTTTTTATAATGTTTGTTTGCAGCATAACTCAAAAAGTTATGAACGGATCTTCCAGAAAATTGCATAAGCTGTTATTACTATCAGAAGGCACATTTTATTAGATTTTGGAGTTGGTACAAAAAAATCATGGTTACATGGTTATTGTAATTTTTTGCTACTGTTGCTTCGCTTGGCGGAGGTATGCACTCTCAGAGTGCTCTAGTTATCTTGATAGGAAGGCCTTCATCAATTGAAACTGCCACAACACCCAAGTAGCGAGATGATAGAAAGGATTAAAGTTGAGTTAGGGCACACGCAGTTATAGAACTATTATTATATTCAGAAGTTTAAGTCTCCGTTTTACAACAAAGGCGATATCACAAAAGAAGAAAGAAGGGACATATAGTACGATGATAGACAAGTGGAACCGATGCACAAGGGTGTTTCCACACAATAGCAACGTGCATGGGACCAGCAAGTCGTGAAAGAAGAGGAAGAACAAATGGAAGAAAGATCAGTAGGAGTGTAAGATGGGTAAGAAGCACAGTGGGCACGGGAGACAGATGTCCCGAAGGCCTAGCTATTGGCTAAGGTAACCTACAGGGTCCCCCCTTGGGTCGCTGCTCTCCATAACATAAGGTGTACGCGCAGTTTTAGAAATAAAGCCTTACTGCTACAATAGGAATAGTAGAGTATAGGTAACGTTATTAAAAAAATGAAAGTTATATTTCGCCGCCATATTGTTAACCGCTCGGCAGCACACATGAGAAATCAGTGTTCTTGTTGCCTAAGGTACGATGAGCTGCTTCAAGGTGAGTGACCAAATTGTTTTCATATATACTTTTAAGAACTATCCGGTATATTACTAGGAGACTACCTGCATTTACAGTTCTTACCTTCTGATTTTAGGCTTGTCTTAATATTAAGGGCATATTTGCCGCACTTTGGCATCCCTTGGGCGTATTTTTGCATTTTTGTTCAACGTCCGTTACCACGCAGTTATGGGTTAAAGAAAAGATCGTTACTTTCTTAGAGTTGAAGTCTCTCGATCGCTCGGGATCTTCCAATTGACTCAGCCGCTCCTATGGATGTCTTGAAATTTAATGGTAAACTTTAGTTCTGATATGAACAGTTATTTGCTCTTTACCTGGAGAGTGACGCTATCTACTGAAAGGGAGCAAAATTTCTTCAAGTGGGTGCTTTCGAAAGGCAGAGGCACGCTACTTTGAAGGCCTTCCAAATCTCCAGAGGAGGTCCAGATGATGTTATGCTCATCACCTAAAGAGTACAGATTCCTCTGTGTGTTGGTTGCCTTTTGTTGGGTCTTCGCTTGTGATCCCAGGGCCAGTACGATGCAACCGTAAGCTCAACTCATGAGCGGACGTTCGTACTACAGCTACTCATGAATCTACATATACTGTGTATTGTGATGACGTGTGAGATGAACATCCACTCATAAATTAAGTGTGCGATTGCATATTGGGGCTCTGTTATTATATTCACAGTACATGTCACCGCTGAAAGAATCTTCCATCTGCATCGCTACATGCAGCTAAACTTACGCTGCCGCAGGTTCTGCACCTGTAGTGTATGTACTGTGAGCAGCAGCAGTACAAGCCTGATTGGCTTCTGATTTCCATCTCGAGCGTTCTTCTGAATCTCTCTTTAGGTGTTCATGGCGAATCGACTACTCCAAAAACGGCTAAAAATTCAGCAGGATTAAGTTTTCGGTCGTCCCAAGCGAAATGGACTACAATGAAATTCAGGAACAAGATCCAAAGTGGGGATTGAAATAGAAGAGACTGAAGACTGATGGATTAAGTTTGCTCCCTCCAAGCACCCAGTCGACGGTGTAAATAAATGGGTGAATCGACGATGCCCAAAGGACTCCAGGCAGCTGTACATAAGTTGCTGCGAGCTTCAGTACAGAACTGCAAGCAAAAAATGCAGCAATGCCAACATAACGTGCAGAAACAACAAAAAGCAAGGTACCAGATTTCTGCACGGACGAAGACATGCTTTCAACAATTTCCCTTCGCATCGTCTCACTTGGCACCATGTGTAGTTCGAAACTCCAATCTCAGCAGCGAGCGATTGGTCTTACATGCACAAAAACAGATAGAATGAGCTTGAGAACGGGAACGGCTCTGTAATGGAGAAAACTGAGGCAGAGTTTACCGCTCACAATCCATATTTTTTTTCTTTTCCTTCAGTGAATTAAATTCTGTGTTTTTCGTGCGCATTGCAACTTGCCTGCAAATCAATTGTGGGCGCTATTTGGTTGAGTGATCTTTAGGCCGGCCGGACATTGTGAGCAATACCGGCCCGGTCGTGCGGAGACTTGGACGTTTGCATCAGACCCCGCTCTCTTTCCCTCTCCATCTCTCTCATTCCCCATGTCCCCATTACCTCTATACCTCCTGTCGTAAAGCTTAACCAAGCATTTTCAATAGTTCAGTTTTGTAACTAGTGTTTAATATACCTTAGAATAGTAACTAGCTGACAGGGATGCACAAAGCAAGTGATTACGTAGCTACAACAGCTCGGTGCAGGGCGGGGTGCACGCGGACAAAACGCACCGACTGTCACGCACCAGTCGAGTTTTTTGCTCGTTTCGTTTCCCAGCGCGAGACCCACGAGACCTCGCTCGCTTGTTCCATTTTTTCCACGGCCGCGTTCGCCGCTGCCAGCGACGCAGTTGTTTTCCTGCGCCAAAATTCTCTGCCGACTCAATTTGCAAAAGAAATCGCTAATCAAGGCACAGGAGCGAAGAAGATCGGCAGCTTGGGTCGCACGGGGGCGAAACTTCCTCTTAAGGGGGAGGCTTCATCAATTTTGAAATGTCGACGGAACTGAAAGATATGGAGATGATAACTTTATGCCAAATGGGCTATATTAAGAATTCAGCATTACAGAAGTATGGATGTTAAATTTAAATTTGGAAATTAAACTCATTCAAATGCATACACACACGCATGCCAGCGGGCATAAGTCATAGTCAGTGATGAAGATACAAAATACGTGGAGTAAAGCCAGCATTGTACCAGATGTCAAATTATCTACATAAGACAGCGAACATGGTTTTCATCGGACTGCTATAGATATTAACAGCAGTCTCATAGTTTTGTTTTAGTTCTGACTAGAGGTTGATATCAAAATCATTTGGTTATTATTAAGTCTATGTTTAACCACTGCACCCAGAATCGCTAGGTCGCGTGTCAAGAGGTGAAAATTGTGGTTAATTTATGATAGTTTTCATGAAATAAAGAAAAAATTATTGATGACGCAATAATAATCGTTATACAAGAGCTATTGTCTGTCATATAAATGGGTACATGAATAGAAATTGCCAAGATTTTGCCCCTCCAAGAGTCAGTCCGAAATCATTCCCAGCTTTGACCTTCGCCTCGACATAGTTGTCAATTTTATACCTAAACGCAAGTGCAAATATTACTGTTGTTTTTTATGCAACACGTGTTGCCATTAAAATTTCATACGTAGAGCTACTAGGAATACTGATATGATGTTTATTTGTTATTAACAGATAAATTTGAGAACCAACCTATGGTGACGTCAACTCGGGCTTGTTGCGTCAGGTTCAACCGTTAAAGTGTAACGTACTCCTTTCAGCGTCAGAACACAACATTTGTGCAATAGTATTAAGAAATGTGCCACCATTACTCAAACTTTTTGATTGATATACAGGGGAGACGACGTAATAGTTTCGAAACAAGAAGATATGTTGTTTTGGATAATTAGGTATTTGACATGTAATTATCTTTGGCGATATCGCGCGTCATTTTAAACATACATTCATTTAGCACGTTAAGTATATTAAAAACTCGCACAATATGCACCAATAATAAATGCGAAACACGAAAATACTGAGTAGTGTTTATTCGGAGCATTGAAGTTTTCCAAAGAATGAGACTTGATATTATTCCATGTCAGCACACTAACGACGGTCCTTTCTAGAGTCAATTATGCCAGTTTGATTAGCCCAACTTGGAGGAAGATTGAGTTTCGACAGTCTCAAGGGCTATCGCTTTGGGATTAACTCCTGAAACTAGATTCATAGTAGCGAATCGAACGCTTAACATTAAATTTTAGAAAACAGTTTGTATTCGGCGCACTCACAAAGATATATACATGATACCTAAAAAAACACTTTAATAAGGTAATTTCCTTTCTTTTCTCTTCAACTGCCATTCAAAGTTTCGTCTTATATGCTTCTACTGGGAGCACTCACATAGGTGTTCTACACCTATTAAGACCATCTAAACAACATCAATTCCTTTGTTTTTTTGTCCAACAACCACAGGTTCGTCCCACAGGATATACTGGCCGCACTCACAAAGATTCTTTATACCTGCCAGGGCAGTCTGTGAGGCTAGGTAGATCTTCCAGGATTGTCTGTACGATAAGACGCGGTAGCAAGCGACCAATTAAGTGAGGATGCTTCCTTAGCGATCTGCGAACCGATTATCTCGCTACAAGTTGAAGAGAGATGAGGCCTGGAGGTGGGTGGGGTTGGCGTGATGGTCTCAGCTGAGGAGGGTATCGCTAATATGACAATGGTGGGTCGTAGTTATCTTAATATAATAAAACGCTTTTTGTATTTATTTATTTATTTATTTCGTGTCCGCACTTAAGGAAACAGATAGGCAAAAAATAGGCCAGGTTACAGATTTTGTAATTAAGTTACTTTTTGTAGAGATCGATGGCCAAATTGCAGAAGACGGTGAAAATGGGATCTTTTTCCCTTTATCTGAATGCACTTCTTGCTTTTAAACATATTTTAAAATCGGAACAATATATATGCAGCTTCTAGTGTGACATTATAAATTTTCTTTCTCTCAGGTCACGACACATAAATTCTGCAGATGTTCAACGGAGCACTCACGACGAGTCGGGCAGTAGACAATTATTTCACTGGCAGTAGACTAGGTATTATTTTTTCTAGCTTGCTGTTTTTTTCTGTGAGGGAGCAGATTTCACTTCATAGGCCATAATTTCAGCACTTCAATGAAGCAGATATTTGAGTATGGAAGACAGTATCGTGGATACGATGCACTGACATTGCATATAAGCTGACTGGAGCTGCATTCAAGTTTATTGTAGGGTTTTCCTCAAAATTTTATTTTGGAAGAAGTACGCGTAATTAAGAAATAGGATAGGGAACGTAAAAGAAGAACGAAGCTACTATAGTCTCAAGAACGAAGACGTGCTACCAATGGAAAGAGATGAAGCGCTTATGGGACGCAGAGACAAGAAATACTTTAAGCAGACAGATTACAGGAAGGAATAAGAGCTGCTAATAAGCGTGAGCGGGAAAATGTGGAAACGGCACGTTGGAGAAGAGAACAAAGATATCGATTATTACGTGAATTTTTTTACGCACGGGTCCACTAGTATGATAATAATGAAGCACTGACTAAGTGGAACTATACTGAATGGCCCAATGTACATACGTCCTACGAATGTATGCGAGGAAACAACCTGAGCAACGGAGTACGCTGTATTGCCTTGATGACAGATATAGCGTCCATATGAGGTGTTCTGCTCTGCAATTATTATTATTATTTTTAATTATTATTAACATGCAAGCGCATTTATGCAAGTCAGAACAAAGTGTTAAGGACTCAACCATATTCACATTTAGACGAGGTAGGAACATACAAAAAGGACTCAAAGAAGAAATAGAGAACATGTTTTGGGTGAGGTAGTACGACGTACGTATGTAGAGCTTATTGTACAGTAATAGCAGTGTATAATGTTTTTTTACAAGTGGGTATAGATATGAATATGCGTATATATTATAAGTAACGCACATCACCAGAGGCTAGAGTGAAGTCGTATACCTTAATGCAGAAAGGAGGCCGGCAAGCGGTTCACTTTCCATACGATATTATTGTAAACATTGTTTTTTTCACGAGCTAAAGGCTAGTCTATGGAGTACGCAATACTAAATTACATTTGACTGTGCGAGCGAGGTCGAAATGCAGGCAGTAGACGGTACTAGATAGCAATAAACTGCAAAGAAAGACACCAATGCGCACCAGTGAAATGGGAGATTTGCTGCAATGCATAACAAGTGTAGCTGGGAATTAATTAAGTAACGTAATGCAGAAACACACGTATGCAGGAGAGAAAACAGGGGTGCGAGAGGTACGTTTATAATTTTAATACTCGTATGCAAACGAAGACAATGCAGAGTATTGTCTACCAGACCAAGAAGAGTGAAGTGCCACTTCTAAGCCACAGTGGCCCCGCAATTTATATAAATTGGGTCAAGTTTGTGACTATCTCGTTCATTAACCGGCCCCATGTGGCTACCACGTGGGGCCAACGTTGCACATTCACATACTTTTCAACTGTGTAGCATACGTGTATCCAGTCATACTGGATACACGTATGATACACGTATGACAGCCCCGTTGGCCCAATGTTATAGTGACCTTGACCCCACATTACCATAAAAAAACACGTGGGGTCTACTTGGTATTATTACTCGGGTAGTGCTATATATATAAGTAGTGATGATGTATATTGCCGCACGGATTCAGGTCACCTTACCCCAGAGACACTGATGTTATGTACTCCGTGACAAGCGGGAGAGCCAACAGCTGGTGAGTAATCTCGGTGGAGAACGTGACTGCTAACAGTTAGATTATCTGGCGGCTTTTACAGATAAGAGACCAGTGCGCATGTAACGCTGACAGCAATGGAGCTAAGAAGAAGAATTTTGTTAATGAAGTGAAACTTTGCTGGTCGAGAGCTGTCTTGGCTGATGAGGATTGGCAGTTTTTTAACTACAAGAAATTCTTAATCTAAGCTACACAACGCTGATCACGAACATCCATATTACTCATATTTGGTAAAAAAATAATAATAACAAAGACGATACTATGGTATAATTAATTAACTTGTATAATTGTGCTGGTTGTTCCTGAATGAGTTTTCGTGAATGCCCTCGTTGCGAAGCAGTCCATCTTGCAAAGTCTGTGAGTAACAGCATGTAGTGTAGCAACCTTGACTAGATTCATGTAGCACATCAGCCTAGCTTTTCCCCAATAAAAAATAAATTAACAATATAAGAACACCAACAAGTCAGTGATATTCTGATAATCTACAAGGCCTCTAGGAGATCGACGGAAAGGATGAGCGTCAGTCGGTTGACTACAGCGTGCGCAATCATAGAAATGTGCATTCATTGTAAATTTTTATGATATTGCTAATCGCAAGAAGTATTACTAGCGCATGCGCAGACGAATGACAGCTTCGCTGCTTTCGACCGGACCGAACGGTCCGATCGTCGAGGTTGGTAGGATAATTCAATGTACACAGAGCGGGGGAAAGGTTCTTCCAGTTGCAAAACCTCAGGGTAAAATTATTACAAGTTGCAAAAAAATAGAATTGGAAAATACAGAAGTCATAAACTTCATTGCTCGTTTCTCCGCCAATGTTTTATTTCCTATACAATTAAAGTACTCAGTGAGTGAGTATGTTGTGCGATCTTAAGTTCATAGAAGAAAGTTTGGCAAGTACGTTTCTGCTGGCTACGTACCCTCGTTGTAATCTAGATACAAATTCCTTCGATGCTTTTGATGGTGTAGATGGAGTCACAACCATTTAAAGTGAAGTTTAAAAAAAAAACCTAGGTGTTACATACCGTAGTAGTGAATAGGTTGCAGGGTAAACTGAAGAGGAAGTTGCTTCTAACGACTCGAACTTAGTGGTAGAAAAAAAAAACAAGGCCTAGACCCATGCTGTTGACTTTGCTCTTCCGCAACTTTTTTGCAGAATCTGGTAGAACAAATGTTGGCAAAACTCCACTCCGGGCAATTTTTGCCTCTTGCATGCTTTGGGCTTTATATTACTCATGGAGCAGACGTACGCATAACGTCCCTTGAAAATGTTAACTCTACGTGAATAATTTAATTACTTATTTTTAATTTTCCCCGCCCTTCAGCCGTTCTTGGGAGCTTCCCTGCCAGTGACCTTCCTGATGTACTGAGGCCACAACGTTCCAGCCGCGTCTTACTGTCTTTTCATGCAGAAAAGACCTCATAATTACTAAAAAAAAACACTGAGATGGGAGCCTGCACCTTCGCGTTTCAGGAGACAGAATTCAAATAAAATCATCGATCGTTATTATAACTGCAAGGCACGTAGACCGTAAAACCTGCAAAAAAAAAGCCAGGACGAGCGGGCGGAAAGCCTCCAAAGGCAACTGCAGGTCGGAGAAAGAGCTCATAGGACCGTTTTTTGCTCTAGTTATGCCCTGGAACTCCTAGAACGTAGACAGAAATATTGTCTCCGTTTCGAGAGGATTCTCCCATTCGAGATGGCAGGTGTACAGAACACTTGTTTCTCCTACTTTCCTAAAACTTTTTCTCCATCTAACAACACAGCAAATGGTGGAGCGATGCTATAGTAAATAAACATTAGCAGATAAGTTTGAGTGAAATGTACTGTCAATCATCTGAATATGGCTTCGGCTATTGTCACAATTCCGCACCATGCATGCAGCGCTGGTAACTGTTTTTACTTTACTGGAACTTACTCCACGCCGGAAATCTTAGTTGGAGAAGTTCTACTGGATTCTATTTCCTACACATCAATTAAAAATCAATAAAAATGATGCTACAATTAGTGGCTCGTTTCCATTTTCCTCATGCCACTTCAGCTCACTCAAGGAGTTCGATACGACATCGGCGCTACAAAAACCACCCGCCTTTTTTGGCAAGCGCGAGAGTGGGCCAGAGGAGAAGAACAACTATTTACTTGGACGGATGTCATCATAAAAACAAGCGCTCCTGATAAACCTGCACTTACTGGGATCGTTCACATCACTGGACGAGCCTCCAGCTGGCCACACTCGTTACAATTACGAGAAAGCGTTGATAAGGCGAGCGCAAATGCTCGGCGATTGCTACCGCTGCTTCCATCCAGTCATTCCTGTTTGTGCATCCGGGGAGCCATAATAATAATGATATAAAGTAACCTCATTCAAGGGACACTGGGAGAAGGAGGGTATTGGGAGCTTGTGAACGAAGCTTTTTCCTTCGCTTGCTATTGGCTTCGAAGATAGTCGTAGTATGCAATGAAACCGAGAGATGATCCTAAAATGGGTGAGAAGGGCATCGAAGACAAGTCATTATATGTGACGAAATCAACTGATGATCCTAAAATGGGGTTTCAGGAGTTTCTCGACTTCACTTCCAGCGCATATTGGGATGAGAGACAACTCTTGCCAAACCGCTTGTCTCAGGTGACAAACATTGACTTGTATTCGATCGCTTAATGTTTGATTCACACGTTAGATGCTGACCGCATTTCTACCTGACCGATCTTGGACCTGCCATGTTCGAGGAGTGCAGGTATAAGCAACTCTGCAAGCAGCTGGTGGCGTCAGTAACGCGACCTGGATCTCGTACAAAAATCAACTAGAGTAACTAAGATAAAGTACAAAGTCAGCCAGAAGCGTGTAAACATTCCCTATCTTTGCTTAACTCTAATTTACCTCGTAAGTTTTCCTTCGGCACTGGGGAGATAATTTACTGCTGACTCTCCTTTTGGTTGCGAGCTGAGGCCCTTAACGGAAGAAACCAAGAGTCGTACCTTCACACTCGTGACGTGATGTGCAGAACGTCACTTGGACTTCCTCCGCAGACTCTAAAGATACTCAAGATACAAGGTAGGTTGTCGAACCATTTGCCGCATCTTTTCCAGAACTGACACAAAACGTTTATCTCAGACATAGAAACAACAAAATCATATATATCGCTTATAGGTACTCCTCTTCTTCACTCACATGTGTGGTAACAAATAATACGTTAAATTGAATCCCTTCTCTCATCTGTCAAGTGAAAAATTTTTAGCTCTTCTCCCGAATGTTTTGTTGAGTCCTTCTAAAACGAAATTGTGCATGTGTTTACCAAAACTTTAACTGAATTGTTATTCGTTACGTTAGCTGGCTTGTGTCAGTTGAGCAGGTTTTGATATCTCTTCAAATTCCCCGTAAATTAAATTTCAGACCAGTTTTGCGCTTCGGTGCTGTTTTAACGGACACAGCAACGCGGAGGAGAAAAAACTGTTTTATTTGACTGCCACATGAACTCGCCTTCACAAAACTCACACTCATATCATATTAGAAAGGAAATACGTTGACATGTGTTTTACTAACCCTATTGATTCGGTATCTTCGCACAGTTGCATATAGAGACTGTATCGCATCTCTGAGGTTATCAGCACAGGAGGCCAGTACCTCTGTCTTAGCGTGTAGATATGTGCTCGTAAGCTAATAGCCATGCACCACTGAGAGCACCTCTGACTTAGTGGTAATGTTATGGCTTAGTGGTAACGTGTGTTAATTACTTAATCTCACTTCCTATAACATTATGGCTCTGAGGTAACGTGTATTAATTGCTTGATATCACTTCTGATAACGTTATCGCTCTGAGGTAATGTGGTATTAATTATTGCTTGATATCACTTCTGATAGCATTATGGCTCTGAGGTACTGTGGTATTAATTATTGCTTGATATCACTTCTGATAGCATTATGGCTCTCAGGTAATGTGGTATTAATTATTGCTTGATAT
>LQNS02278102.1:10363004-10375856 GCA_001587735.2 Parhyale hawaiensis | reverse complement strand
GGGGAACAGAAAATTATCGAGTTACCTTTACTTGTCAATCATTTTTGGAGTTGCTCTCCAAGCCAGTCAATTAATTTGATTGAATGTATTGCCGCGCCCTCGAAAGCACGACCGCGTGGTTAAGAAAAGTATGAAAATGTTAACCTAAGCTCACTTAGCAGCACGGGCATTGCTGTAGCACGATATAACTGGTATCTGCATTTACATTGATTGTTTATTCGATACTAGAAGTAAAATAAGGCATAACAAGTGAGAAAAACTGCAGTTTCTTTGGCTCAATAAGCATGAGCAACGAAGTTCTGCGGAACATGTGCGTGGGACATTGTATGGCGGAAGAGCAGCTGCCCGTCGCTAGTGTGTCACCTACAGTCGTTCCGATGCACAACAAAGATTTCTGAGTGAGTTGCGCGTTGCTCGTACGAATGCCTACTGTGTCCCCTGCATTAGAGTACCTCTGGCTCAGTGGTAATGTTATGGCTTAGTGGTAACGTGTGTTAATTACTTGATATCACTTCTGATAACATTATGGCTCTGAGGTAATGTGGTATTAATTATTGCTTGATATCAGGTTGGTGCAAATGTAATGTCGATTAAAAATATATAACATAAATAATATATATATATGTTTAAGTTGGTGTACCACGGTACAATAGGCTACATTCTGGTACGTGTTCTGTAAGTTCCATAGTGGTAATGGTAAGGTTCTCTAAAACAAAAGCTTTCACTAATGAGAAATCATATTTTTTTCTTTTCTTTCAAAAATAAATCACTCATTACTTCGTATACGAAAGAACCACCTCCTGCAGCTTCCTCCATTCACTACATCAACAACACTAGAGAGCACTCTGAGAGCGCATACCTCCGCCAAGCAAGGCAACAATAACTAAAAATTAAAATTGGTTAGGAATCCATGATTTTCTGTGTATCAACACCAAAATCTAACCGATTGTGCCTTTTGATAGTATTAACAGTTTCTGTAATTTTCGTGAAGATCCGATAAAAACTTTTTGAGTTATGCGGCTAACAAACATAATGACAAACATATAAGTCAAACACAAACGAACCAACCAATCATCACCAAAATTTAATCATTTATGTCTTTTAGCATTACTAGCAAGTCCTGCAAATTTCATCAAGATTCATTCATAACTTTTTGCGTTATTATGCTGATAAGCATAAAATCAAACACAGCAAAAAACAGATCATCACAAAAATTCAGCGATTTACTCCTCGTAATATACTTAGCAAGTCATGTAAATTTCATGAAAATCCGCCCTTAATTTTATGAGTTATGGCACTAAGAAAAGCCAAACAAACAAGCAAACAAACAGATGAATGAATTTTCACCAAAAGTTAATCATCTGTTTCTGTTAAAATGCCTAACAATCTCTGTAAATTTCATAAAGATCCGTTCATAACTTTTTGACTAATTTTGGTGACAGACAAACACAGAGACAAACAAACACGACAAAAACATAACTTCCTTGGCGGAGGTATTAAGTGGTCTGTATATACAGATTTTGTTTACGCACACCTTCATGAAATTCGCCGAGTAAACCTTCTCTTACGTGGCTGTTAGACGAGACAAATATGGGGGTAAGGCTTTTGAAAATTGCGGGTAAACGAACGTTAGGTAATCACAAAGGAAATGATACCAATTAAACATAGTGTTAGTTTATACATACAAGAAGAAGTTATAAAATTGATAAATTTGGTCTGAAAAATTTCTACTGGAAATCGGACGTTACTTGTGCACCAACTTGATATTTCCTTTTGTTATTCAATGGCTCAGAGGTAGCGTGTATTATTTGTTATCACCCGCGAACGAAGTGAGAGAGGTGATAATGTGTTCGGTGAAGATTTAAGTATATTTGTAAATCTATATACTGTATTTGTGTATTAGCCTGTCCACCCAATAAGTGGTCGAAGGAGTTGAGCAATCTTCATAGTTTTTTGTAGGGAGTTGGATGGGTTGACCAAGATGTGACCGATGCCAAAATGCTAGTCCTAGCTGGCCATTAAAAACGACGGCGTTAAATTTTACTACACGGGGTCGAATTTGCCTCCACAGCGGCAGCTCGTCTCACGCCACAAGGCCTCCCATTTTTACCTACGTTATTGTTAAGAGATGTGCATGGGGCGGTCAGCGCGGGTCTAGCCCTGTTGGACACAGCATCCATATAAGAAAGTAGAAGTAGCTGGCCATCAAAGAATGACTTCGTTGCATTTGCTCCCACCGTGGGTGATGGTCTTACGCCACGAGGAGTTCTAGTTTGCTCGATATATCACAAAATAGAATGAAAATATTTACATAGAAGTTTTTTCCTCCCCACAGTGCATTCACGAGGTACCTATATGTAGTTGTCAGCCCAGTATGTACGCCCCCAACGAAGGGTTTCTTCAACCGTGGAAAGTGACATCGTAATTACTTTTTTTGCCCAAAACCAGCTTCAAAGCCCAACTTCTAGACAGTTCTGAAAACATGAACCCAACTTTATTTTAGTTGTATTATTTTCAAGTTTGTCGTTCAAACTGGATTTAAAATGTGCGTTTTTCAAACCAAATCAAAGTCAGACGAAGGTCGAAGTAACCCTGCAGTAGTTAACAAGTTGACGAGTTTTTAGCTTTGGAAAAAAAAATTCATCTAGTGAGAGAAGTTGTTACTGACCACAGCACTTCACTTATTTATTTATTTATTTTAAGTGAAAAAAATAATAACAGGAAAACGATAATGTAGTCATTGGGAGAAAATAACAGAGACTAAAAGTTACTTTGAGTTATTAGTCATCAAAAAATAAATAAATGAGAAGGTGACACAAAAAATCAACGAGAAGGTGACACAATAAATCGACGAAAAGGTGACACTCGTTTTTTAGTTGAATGAGACAAAATAATATCCATAAAAAGCTTTGATTTATTCAATGGTTGAATGAGTTATAATATGGACATAAGAAAGTTACATTTACTCATTGGCTGATCGATAGAAAGTAATGTCAACAATAACGTTGTATTTACTTTTGTATTGAAAAAAAAATGCACTGCTAAGAGTGGTCCATGGATTCATGGCTATTATCGAAATGTAACCTTAATCGACGAAGGCGACAGTACCTTTTACGCATCATGACCTCCAGCAATTACGACGCAAACACCACAATGATATATTTTAGTCATGAGGGAGCTCTCTTTGCCGCATGATTCATAAGCCTAATGCAGCGCCTTATTAGCCAGACGCTCATTAGAAAAGGTCAGCTGCTGAATCTTAAGCACCATCGCCCTCGCCTGCCTCCCATTACGAATATCTTGATGATCAGACGCGGGCTCTTGCATGAGTAAAAAAGGCCGGAGGCCGCAAACTGCGGCCTTTTTTACTACGCTTGCGGCCCTGCCGCATGTGCCCAGCTCTCTAAATCAGCATTGCCACGTATTATCTTCAGCAAGGAGACAGAAAGTTCAGACTAAAGTATTACTTTATTTCTGGCAGGTTATTTGGATGTACTTGTTTCCTCTCTCCCAATCTGAGTTGCTGGACTGTTTTTCTGAAATTCTAGACTCTGAGAACAAGTAACATCAACAGTAGACATGCGGTACCTACTGCGTAATATAGTAGCCCATCTCTGAGCACATTAAAAACCTTATCCCTGGTGGTAATTCCATTAGTCCATTTACTGATTTCCTCCTATAGCTTTGTTATGGTATGAAAGCTATGTAGAAGCTCAGGACTCTGTGCACTTCGAAGTGCGTCGTACAAAATCCAAGTGAGAATGCATGAATGGAATTAGCATAGTTAGTTCTTCAGTATTCTTTAGCTTCCTTAGTAAATCTACAATATAATAAAGACCGATGTGTATTTATCTGTTTCTTTATTTATCGGTTTATTTATTTTCTGTCACGCTTTAACAAAACAGATAGACGGAAATTAGCCCAGGTTGGAGGCTCTGGTCGTCCTCTCAAGTTTCACTGAAAACTGTTAGGTAGAAAATAGGTCGGATTGTAGAAGATGGCAAACGTATCTTAATCAGGGACTGTTGAAATTCCAACACTGAAGACATCACAGACTTATTCTGATTTGTACGAGTATTAGCTTTTCCATACATCAAATGTATGGCAAAGTGTCGGACGACCTTATGTCTGAATGCACTTCTTGCATTGCCGAAGTTGAAATCGCAGCACTGACGATATCTGAATCTTCCATTGGCACTCTCATGCATGTTGATTCGTAGTTTCTTCCCACAGATGATTTCGTTGCTTCAGCTATTCTTCCAAATTTAATTCATTGGTCGATGAAATAGCTTTCACTAAGCAAAAACCATTGGACCTGTATAGGCTAACCTACCGTATCCACAATACCGAACCTGAGCTATTATGTACTTTGATCGTTGCTGATCGGGCTGCATTAAGCCATGTAGTTTCTCCATATCAGAACAAAAGTTTCGATACTGAGCGGCTGTGAAGCCGTAAACGCTCATCTCAGGGTGCTTATGTTAGCAGTTGTAATAGCGAATGTATGATCAATGAAGAAGGGCATCACAAATTCTTCGCTGTCATTTTATGACAGCGCGGGCCCTCTAGTCTATATTATAATTATGCTTTTTCCTGCAATAATAAGTTAATTAGTTATTTAACTAATACCGTGCCTCTTTCATCAGTATTAGATAGGGAGAAATTAGGGCATCTTTGAGGTATCCTTGATAATGACCTGGGAAGGGATCAATAGGAGAAGCCAAATTCAAATTTAAGCTGCTACTGCTTGCAGGTCTTTGGTAGAAGATTCATTGTCTGGCTTGGGACATTTCCGACCCTTCGTATGCATGATACGGGTCCGAGGGCATCATAGTTGAGGAACAATGCTTTTGTTCTGTAGAATTCCTCCAGTTTCCTTTATTATTAGATAGGGGAAAATTAGGAGAAGACGTGCCTGAAATAGCACTAAAGACCATTGCTGTTGTTGTGTCGATCTTTCACAGGTTCCAGCTAGTATCTATTATCACAAAATGAAGAGTTGGGCGGAGTTTGGTTTATCATATAGCTTGAGAGATTATAGATGAAAAAGTATAGACTCTAGTAACTTGAAATCAATGGGAGAGCTGTCTGAAAGAATTTAAAATGATCAGATAACATTAGAGGATCCGTGCTCACCAAACGATCAAAATATTGCTTGTTGACTGATGGCATCTTTGTCCTGAACGATGTGAAACTTCGTGTCATCGCAAAATTATCACTTTCATTTATTTCTTCGTTTCCCCATGTAGGAGGCAGATTACAGCAGTAATAGATTATAACAGGAATAGATTTAAGTACTATTAGATTGCTGTAGTAATAGGTGACAGTAGAAATAGATGATACGAGCAGTTGTAATAAATAGAATACAGTAGTAATTGATTATAATAGTAGTAGAATACAGTATAGTAATAGATTACAATACTATTAAGCACTGAAAGCCTTTACTGTGGGAACATCACAGTAATCTATGTAACTAGCTTAGACAGCTCAAAGCATTTCGTAACTTAACCCATTTTATAGGGAGCACCCAAACTGTCGGTGTCTGGAAGGAATAGCGTTATTTGACGCATCCTTTAGAAAGAAAGGACAGTCGTCTTTATTAGGACTAAGGGCAAGGTAGGGGAGTCAGACGGTCAAAGTCCGACTCCTGGAATTTGCCCGTTACCGACTCCGTCTTCTGGACCGTAAAATTTACCGACAGGTTCGCATTCAGCAGCCCTGTATGAAGGCACGTAGATTGGACAGTCACGCGAACACAGACTATATCGCTGTCACCGCTCGCAGTTCGTTCCTTCGTTACACTGGTTATGACTTGCGATTAAAAAATTGTTTTCCAGCAAGTGCTTCATAAAGCATGTTCGACTGGCGTCAAAATTAAGCCTTGGAGCTTTGGCTTGTTTGCTACTTCTCGTATTGGTTGAGTATTAGATCCTGACTCTCAACCGGTCGCTCGTGAGACTTCGAGACACTCAGTCTTGCTCTGTAAGATGAAGATTTTAGCAGGCGGGGCGCAATCTCGTTGCTACTAACACTTGAAACGCAGTTCAAAGAGGCACAACCCAAAGTTTCTGTCTGAGGTTTTGTACAGGTCAAACCACGGCCTAATTTTGGTACCCGATCGAGTATGTCCTAAGACAGAAAAGTGATTGACTCTAAATAGCAAAACTCAGCAAAAATGTCAAACATTAGCCGCTGTGTTAATTCATTCGTGCTCGTAGCTGTACACTTACGTGGACTTAACCTGGATTGACTAACACCTCCTAACGGAAGGCAATGCAGAAATACTGGTGTGATGACTTAGACTGGGACTGGGTCTCTTCCTTATACTGACTGTACCAGAAATGTGATCAAAAGTTGTTGTAACCTTCGAGTGATGTACGAATCAATACACGAAGGAGACGATGTTGCCATATTCCAAAGGAAAAAAGCAAAACTTTAGCCGTCCTGTACCAATGCGTTAGCACCGCGGCGCAACTGCACACTTGGCGTCCCGTAACTTTACGGGGTGTTCGAGAAATTTGGTCATAACGGGTAAATTAAAACTGACTTACATGACTACAGAATGTAGATTTAGCTTTAAATAGTAATTGGCAAAGACAAAATTGACAAGTAGTCACCTCGGGTGTCAGAAATTCAGAAATAATGACAAATTTGCAACTGCACGCGCCCTAGCTTCATTGTTCCTAACTTGCTGGTCCTAATTTTGCAGAAGACATTGAAGAGGCTTTGCTCCTACTCGCTCCAACTTTGGAATAGACTATCGAACGAGGTTAGTTCGGCTTATTCCTCTTCGGCTAACCATTATCATCCTCTTTGTCGTGCTGCCCAAAATGAGAGTAAGCTATCAGCATCAATTTTTCGAATCAGCAAGAAATGTTTTTTTTTATCTTTTCTCTTTGTCGGATTCTTGCCAAAGCCAAGCGAGACGACCTGGGTAATTGCTTAGGGCATTTCGGTCCTTAGTTTGCATTTATTTGTGTCTAGCGTGCATACTTTAAGTTGCTCATTCATTTTTTTTATCTGTTAGTTAAAATATCTATGTATCTTATTACGTTACTGTATAATTTCGGATAACTATCTTTGTGTCCACACAGGGGTTTGTGTAAAGATTACAACCCGAGCAGACTTCAGAATAGGTCAGTACAAAATTTATCAAGCTCAAAAATAAGAAAAAAAAAAAAGATGAGTGCTTCCTTTCCTGGATAAATCCACGTGTGAATATAGGACCTAAAAATATCTTCTTATAATTTAGTTTTATTTATTGCATTATACAGTATTCATATGTATATATACACGAGCATTTTAGACAAGTGCTAGTCATATAACATAACTCAGGCACCAAATTTTTTAGCCAGTGTTCGTAGCATCTATAATAATGTGCTTGTTCCTTCCGTAGTTCGTTCCTGAGTTAATACGATCGTAACGCTTTCACTATTAGATAGGGGAAAATTAAACTTGCAAGAAGCTCTGACTTTCGCTGGAAAAGATGTCTTATTTTTCTTTGCTTGAAAATTTTTCAGTCAGTTTCGAAGCAAAGATGTGAAGTTCATTTCACCCGTGTCCTTTCCACCGATTTTCCTTTTTTTCACGGGAAATTATGTTCACTCTGCTGGTGACGTACGATGTTCGTAACACGGCAGATGTGAAGCAAGTGTACGTACGGTGCTGGAGCTCAGAGCCGCGGTAGTGTTCGAAATTCTCGACTCTAAAGTATTTTTTTAAGCGAATGTACGATGCCTAAGGAAATGCAATGGAATCTTTAGAACAGAGCGTTACGCTGTTGTGACTGAAGAAATTGGAGGAGTCTGTTAATTGTACTTCATTGTTTAGCTATGGCGCCAATTAAAGCAGAAAAATAATGGGCTACTGATCAATATCCCCGGGTCCCGTAATAGTGCGAAAAAACTTGATACGCTAACAAAAACTGAAGCTTGTAAGACTATGAAAGGCGAAATTATCTGTAAACTGTTGGAAACAGAGCTTAGAAGAGGCGCATAAATGAATAGGAGGACAACGCAGGAAACCCCGTCGTATCTCTATGTCCTTATCAGGACGCAAGTACGAATCTTTGCTGACAGAGCAAATACGAGATTCACAGTTAAAATCAGAATGCTAAGTGATGTTAGACGAGGTGTAAGGTAGACAGACTGCGTCAAGGTGGACAGGGCTAAGCGGCAGACATTAGTTTAAGACGAGGTGGGTAGTATTAGAAGCGCTACCTCAGGTCAAACTAGGTAAATGAAAATGTTTATTAACCAGAGAATTCCACGAACTTATCAGGTGCTGAAAGCTTGGCCAATTATAAAATGAGGTCCTTACTTGCCGTTAATAACCAAATATATTTACTTTGTAGGCGTCACAGGAAATTCTTAATAGGGCCAAATGCGTAGCTAGTATAAGGCATGCGATCACGAAGTGGGTAGTTTAGGACAGCTCCACTCTAAAGTATTTTTTGAAGCAAAACTACGATGCTTAATTGAGAACACAATACTTTGAGAACAAGAGGTTGCGCTATCACAAGAATCTCTTTTTGAAGAAAGTAATCAAGTCTCCTGCACTTTGTTGTAGAGCTATCGCATCAGGAAATGCAGAAAAATGATGGGCGACCGTAAATATTCACGAGTAGCGTAATAGAGTGAAAAAATCGAATACGCCGACGAAAAATGCCAATGGGTAACATATTTCAGCTGCGTTCGATGGGAAACAGAGCTTGGACATGGCGTGCAAATACATAGGCGAACAATGCAAGACGTACCTGGGTATCTCTATGTCTCTATAAAGATACCAGTACGAATCCTTTGCTGACAGACCATTTACGAGATTCATAGGTAAAACTAGAGCACTCTGAGAGCGCATACCTCCGCCAAGTGAAGCAACGGTAGCAAAAAATTAAAATAGGCTCAGAAACCATAATTTTCTTTGTATAAACTCCAAAATCTAATCATTTGTGCATTTTCATATTATTAACAGCTTGTCCAATTTTCTTGAAGATCCGTTCATAACTTTTTGAGTTATACTGTTAACAAATGTTATGACAAACATGAGTCAAACATACAAACGAACAAACCGATCTACACAAAAATTTGATCATTTATNATGAGGCAAAGCAATAAAATCTCTGCTCTGCTTCCCGTCGAAGTGAGCCGACAGAAGCTCCGCCCTTGCCAAGGGATCAGTAATAATGCCCCCACCATGACCCACAAGGGGCGGCAACGAAAGATCAGCAGCGAACACTGAACCCTTTAGCTCACTCCACCAACGATTTGGATGGTCAATACTCAACAGAGACTCCCTGGAACGCTGCCTCAGACGATGCTGAGCCTCCTCATACACACGCTTAGCCTCGGCCCAACGATCAACATAGGTGTGCCACAACTTGCGGTCACGCGAACGCCGCCATGCCTGATAAGCCGCCTGTTTAGCTTCGAACGCTAACCGACACTGGTCGTCAAACCACGCTTATCCCGAAACCTCACAAGAATAGTCCTCTTGGGACAGCTATGGTACCAATTAAAGCAGAAAAATAATGGGCTACTGATCAATATCCACGGGTCCCGTAATAGTGCGAAAAAACTTGATACGCTAACAAGAACTGAAACGTGTAAGACTATGAAAGGCTAAATTATCTGTAAACTGTGGGAAACAGAGCTTAGAAGAGGCGCATAAATAAGTAGGAGAACAATACGAAAAACGCCGTCGTATCTCTATGTCCTTATCAGGACGCAAGTGCGATTCTTTGCTGACAGAGCAAATACGAGATTCACAGTTAAAATCAGAATACCTAAGAGATATTAGACGAGGTGTAAGGTAGACAGACTGCGTCAAGGTGGACAGGGTTAAGCGGCAGACATTAGTTAAGACGAGGTGGGTAGTATTAAAAGCACAACCTCAGGTCAAACTAAAGCAAATGAAATGTTTATTAACCGTGGACTTCCACGAACTTGTCAGGTGCCGAAAGCTTGGCCAATTATAAAATGAGGTCTTTAGTTGTCCTTAATAACCAAATATATTTACTTTGCAGGTGTTACAGGAAATTCTTAATAGGGCCAAATGCGTAGCTAGGATAAGGCATGGGATCACGAAGTGGGTAGTTTTGGACAGCTCCACTCAGAAGTATTTTTTGAAGCAAACCTACGATGCCTAATTGAGAACACAATACTTTGAGAACACAATACTTTGAGAACAAGAGGTTGCGCTATCACAAGAATATATTTTTGAAGAAAGTAATGAAGTCTCCTGCCCTTTGTTGTATAGCTATCGCATCAAGAAATGCAGAAAAATGATGGGTGACCGTAAATATTCACGGGTAGCGTAAAAGAGTGAAAAAAATCGAATACCCCGACGAAATATGCCAATGGGTAACATATTTCAGCTGTATTCGATAGGAAACAGAGCTTCGACGTGGCGTGCAACTACATAGGCGAACAATGCAAGACGTACCTGGGTATCTCTATGTCTCTATCAAGATACCAGTACGAATCCTTTGCTGACAGAAAATCAGAGTACTTAGATAAGTTAGACGAGGTGTGTTAAGATAGACGGACTGCTTCACATTCTACGGAGTTCGTCAGGTTTTAAGTGATGAGCAATAGTTTAGCTGGGGTGAGATGAGAAAATTTAAGTGTTGTCAAACTAAAGCGAGTGAAAACTTGAATTAACCATGGAATTTCTAGGGGTCCCACTAGATAAGAATAATTATCTTAAATCCCAACACTGAAACGAGGCTGAATTAAAGGTTGAATTAAGCTGTCTGCAAACTCTGAGTTGAATCAGCATCACTGTTTAACAAACGTTTGAAGAACTCTTGGGCAAACTCGAATATCGTGAATTGAAAGACCTAATTTCAACTTATTACATTATATAGTGTGCGTACAACGAAACTTGATTGCGCCCCGTGCACTTCTTAATGTACATGTCGTACAACCTCAACCAAATATTTTCTATAGATACTATAGATGTGAAAATCAACTTAAAGAAAACTTTTCTCTCAAGTTAACTATGATGACTTTTTGGAGCTCCGCTATCGACGCCATCTCTAGCCAAGTCAGGAACCACCAAAATGATTGTTTATCTCCCTATATAACTGAGCTTCCTATACGACGCCTGTCTTTATCACTAACGTCTAATTGGAAGCCAATGTTTCCCTATGTAAGATTGCAGATTAAGTTGATGACCCTGCTACCAACACGATTTGTTCTTCACTGATGGAAATCCCTCGTGTTTACAACCCATTGTATAGAAGCGAAGAGATGCTGTAGCGGCGACAGTGTCGATCTCTACTCGTGTGTCCGCTCTCCGCTAGCATTGTCTGTTCGGGTCTTGGTGCCTCTCACTGTGGTCGATTATGGGTATGCTATGATACGGGGTGTGGGTTTCAGCGTGGCCTTAAGTTACTGCTTGCAATTCAGGAGAATAAACTGAAAAAATCTTGAATCTGAACCATCTCTACCAAGTTTATTCAGATCATAACAGAACTAAGTTGTGCCTTGCATTTGGAGCGTGGTACTTGTAAGAAATAAAAAGTAGACACATCTTTATATCTGCGCAATGTTTGTTGCTCATATCTTAAAATAAATCATATGTATATATGAATCCATTGGGCAGTGCGATACATGACCATACTTCCATAATGTTTACTCTAACTGAAGTATTTTCTTTCAATCCATGCGGAAAAGGAGCTGGATGCATAAGAAAAAATGCATAAATCTGTACCATCTTACAATCTTAATTTAGATCATGTATAGAAGAAGTCGCGTGCACAGCTCATTCAAGGGGCGGTATATGGAAAGATACAGTAGATATGATGAATCTCTACCATCTCACCAATCTTTGCTTAGATTATTTAAGAAGTCACAAGTACCAATTCATTCAAGGTGTGATAAAAATTATGACAAGATCGAAATGTATAAATCTCTGTCATCTCACCAATTTTTGCTTAGATTATTTAAGAATTCACAAGTACCAATTCATTCAAGGTGTGATATATGGCAAGAAATGCACAAATCTCTACCACCTTACCAAGGCTGGCTCAGATCTCAATCAAAAAACCTCTCCTCTCATATACAATGAAGGTGCGATGTAAATAAGGCAAAAACTTCATAAATCTCTCTCATCTCCCCACTGTTTGCTGAAACATCAAGCTATAATTTATCTGAGTGTTGCAGGAGTGTTTACTTCAGTTTGGAAATAATTCATCATTGCAGTTAATTAATTGGAATCTTATCAGGCTGGGAGCTCATTTTCTCAGAAGCAGGTAAAATGATCTTAATTGGCTACGGTGGATGAGCACACCGTCGGGCAAGTTTTTACTCAAATTCTGCTCTCGTTTGAGAAGCGCTATTATTGCGCAGATCACTCGTTTAAATTCTTTCTAACTTGATCCAGGCTCATTATTTTTCATAGCAAATCGCTGCTTTTTGTGAATCAGCGAATGCCAGTTTGGAAATTGTGGTGTTTTCTTTCAAGAATGAACCAATTAAAGAGCAGTCTGGAAGAGACCACTTGTTTATTGTTGCCTGTATTGAATTACTTGTGTCTCTAAAACCGGGGTTTTTTTTGGCGACCCTTATCAGCTGCTAGCTCATTAGACGCTCGGCCAAACGAAACCTATAAAACGGCTACTTTGAGTTTCCTATGTGCATGGAGCGAGCAATGAAACGGATGCCCTTTGTGACACTTGCACGGATTATCGCCAAGCCATTATCTTAAAAGTTCAGATTCCTAACGCGTATCATTAAATTGGGTAACGAATGTGAGAGATCAAAAAACATCGCCAAGGGTTGTCATTTTATTTTTATCAAGTACACTTAATTGCATCAGCCTGCAGGATATGCGCCTAGCTGCCAGATAAGC
>LQNS02278102.1:10326804-10338715 GCA_001587735.2 Parhyale hawaiensis | reverse complement strand
GCAAATAAGAGAAGAGGAGATTCCGCACCGGCCTAGAGGCATTACGCAAACGTATAGGTTATTGCGTGAATTCTTCACGCACGGGTCCACTAGTCTATAATATTAATAGCGTTGTTTCTTTCTGTCTGAAATGGAGAAAATTCATGGCTTAGTGCAGCCCGATCAGCAACGCTCAAAGTTATTGCTCCGGGTACGGTAGGCTAATCTATACAGGTCCAATGGTTTTTGCTCAGCGAAGGCTGTTTCATCGACCATTGAATTAAATTTGGGAGAATAGCTGAGGCAACGAAATCATCTGGGGGAGGAAACTACGAATCAAGATGCATGAGAGTGCCAATTGAAGCTTTAGATAACTTCAGTTCAACTTCGGCAATGCAAGAAGTGCATTTAGATTTGAGGTTGCCCGATACTTAGTCATCGATTCGATGTATGGAGAAGCTAATGCTCGTGCAAATCAGACTAAGCCTGCGACGTCTGCATTTTTTTAGTTTTAATTGTCCCTGATTAAGATACGTTTGCCATCTTCTGCAACCCGGCCTATTTTCTACCCAACAGTTTTCAATGGAACTTGAGAGGCCGACCAGAACCTCCAACCTGGGCTAATTTTTGCCTCTCTGTTTTGTTAAAGCGTGACAGAAAATGGACAAACAGATAGATAAACAAACCGATAAACACACATCGGTCTTTATTATATTGTAGATTGTAGATTTTTATGCACCTGAGCTGTTCTGTGTCACCACATCTGAATCTGTACCATTGTTTGCTGTCACCGTGGAAATTCCCATCTCTGAGCATATGCAATGACAGTTTGAGAACAGATTACCTGGCTGGAGTGAAGAAATTTATCGAATCTGTTTAATTTTATAATTTAGCTATCTCATTAAGCAAAGCAGAAAAGTGATGGACTATTGGTCAGCATCCACGGGTCCGAAATAGTGAGAAAATCGCATAAGCACACAAGTGCGAATTCTTTGCTGACAGAATATATTCGTGATTAATTTTAGTGGTAAAACAGAAATACTAGGAAAGGTTAGGTGAGATGTATGGTAGATGGACTGCGTAATGAAAGACAGGAGTAAGCCACGGACGTGCCGTAGAGGACAGAAACCTCCATAGGAGGACAAGTATCCCCATACAAGGTTAGGGCCGCTTCACACTAGCGTTTTTAAACGCCGCGGCAACAATAATCCGTGGCAAGATGTGTTCATACTTGCGTCGTTTGTTAAATGCCGCGGTTAAAACTTGTCAATTGGGTATAGATATGTATACATAAAATACACTTACAGCATTAATATCTGTCTTATTGTCAACACTTAATAATTCCGAATCTACTGACTATTGGCATTCATCAGGAATGATTAGCAATAAATCATTTAAAGTAGATTAATAAATTTTTGGCAGGAACCTGAGCCATGTCTAAGAGAAAAAATGTTGCGGTATAAATATCGCAAGTGTGAAAGGTTTCATTTGAAACAAGTGTGAACTATACTTAAGGGCCGCGTCACACTTGGTAAGGTAAACTTTTATAAAGTGTACAATAATGAGAGGCATTGGTTGTATTCTTCTCTCCCTGCCCTCAAGGTTTTTGGGAGAGAGACTCGTGCTGCGTGCGGAGCGCACTCTTTCACTTTGGAGGCTGTCAGATGTCGAACTAATCAGTTCTGTCGGTGCTCCGTGCCTCTGGTCGGCTAGGATTTGGAATTTGTTGCCGGCATCGGCTTTTGGTCGTATTGGCCAGCAGGCGTTTAAGTCAGCTGTTAATGGTTTTTTGCTGGATTTCCTTTAGCAGCGTTTTGGGCTTCTCGGTGTTGCAAGATGCTTCATTTGGATTGTGTTGCCTGTCCGTGGGAGCTCAAGCGTGAAGTTTGAATAATAATCATAAATAAGGCCGCGGCAAAGAAAACGCGTTGCAATTAAGTTAACTACCCCAGGAGGATAATTAACAACCTACTGGGAGGGCAACTACCGAGTTGCTCTAATAAACACGATAAAAATTATATGTGCAACTTATTTAATTAATATCCAACAAGAAGAATACCGGTACCAAACAATTTTCCGATTGCTAAAAAATAAAGTTAATACACCGTGAATTTTTTCACGGGTCCAGCTAGTAACAAGTAAATTTTAGTATTGATAATATGACGAAGCAAGCGATTAGATACATTTTAATTTCCTTATTTTCTAAAACAATACAATTATTTTGAGCTTTCGTTTTCAGCAGAAATCATTATCAAGAGAACAACGCAAATTTTTGAGTTGAAGTGGAGCTTATATTAATGTACTAGCATTTATGTATGATACCAAAACTGCCTCAAATAAAAAACAAAGACATGCGGGGGTGATCCACGGAACTGGCCTGTTCATTTAACGAAGGCGCGTTTTTGTGGATATAGATTGATTCTAAAAATTTTATGTCAATGTTAGAGCATTGGTAATTAGGCTGGTGCAACAGTTTTATCCACAGGTTAAAGTTAGAGTCATATTTTCAAAGTCACATTGCATTGAATCATTCTTCAAATTTAAAGACACTCTCCCTCTTTCACTTGCTTTTTCGGTGATACATAAATTCCAGTGCAGTCAGTGTACTGCCTCATACATAGGCGAAACAAGGAAGCAAATGAAAGTGAGGATTTGCCGGCATAAAGGTATATCATTTCGTTCTGGTGAAAGGATAGCAAACGTAAATAGCAAAATTTTCGCTCATTTTGAAATTTCGGGTCATCCTATTGCAGATGATAATTTTAAAATTCTTGACCAGTGCTCTTACATTGTCCTAAAATTATTAGAATCAATCTATATCCACAAAAACGCGCCTTCGTTAAATGAACAGGCCAGTTCCGTGGATCTCTTCATTTTGAAATAGTTATAATGTCTTTGTTTTTTAATTGAGGCAGTTTTGGTATCATACATACAATGCTAGTATATTAAGCTCCACTTCAACTAAAAAATTTGCGTTGTTCTCTTGATAATGATTTCTGCTGAAATCGAAAGCTCGAAATAATTGTATTGTTTAAGAAATAAAGAAATTAAATGTATCTAATCGCTTGCTTCGTCATATTATCAATACTTAAATTTCGTTTTCCAAAAGGAAAAAGCATCTCAGACAAGGAAATTTGGTAGCAGGTATGAAGACGAAATAATTTATGCACTGGGAAAATGAATCGTTGCAAATGCAAAGATCTAAAGATAATACCAGGGTATTTACTTTACTCTATTTATTGTGTGGAGTGTTGTAGAATGTTTTCGCGCTCTCAAAAACTAGAAATTTCAATGGACGTAGTGTGCAGAAAGGGGTTATGCCTCATCACTTACACGTCAACGACACGATGGAAAAGGCAAAAGAGCTCATCGGCGCTCTGCGCTAGAAGTATATTGACCTTCACAAAAAATTGAGCAATTGTGGAATCGCTTTTCTAAACTCGTTATCGTCTGCAATACCATGGGCGCGTTCGACTGGGCAGTGAAATCAAGCCTCTAATGCTTAATTTGTTGGAATCTTAAAACAGGTTGTAATGAAGAGAGTTATGTATATATGTACATACTGCGCCTTTTTTTTACCCACACCGTGCCCCAGGATGGAGGAGCAGGTGGGCTCTGTAATGATCTGAACAAACTTGGTAGAGATGGTTCTGATTTAAGACTTTTTCTCTTCATTCTCGTTAATTCCGATCAGTGAAAGAAGTCCTCCCGGAAACCCACACCCCGCATCATAGCATACCCACACGTGACCACAGTCTGAGATGCATCATGGCCCGAACAGACAATGCTAGCGGGATGTGGACACACAAGAATAGACCGACACTGTCGCCGCTACAGCTTCGCTTCGGTACAATGGACTGTAAACGCAAGGGATTTCTTTCAGAGATGAACAAATTCTCTTGATATCAAGGACTTCAACTTTATCTGCAATCAACATAGGGACACATTCGCTTCGAATTAGACGTTAGTGATGAAGACAGGCGGGGTATAGGAAGCTTAGTTATATAGGGAGATAAACTATCATTTTGGTGGTTCCTGCCTTGGCTAGAGATGGTGTCGACAGCAGCGCTTTAGCAAGTCATCAGAGTTAACTTGAGGGAAAAGTTTTCTTCAAGCTGATTTTATGTCAAAAGAATCTACTATAAAGAATATGTGGCTGAGGTAGGAAGACATACACATTATGATGAGCACAGGAGCACACTATATAACGTTATAAATGGAAATTAGGTATTTAAATTCACGTATTCTAGTTGCCCAAGAGTTCCGCAAACGATTGTGAAACAGTGAGGCTGATTCGACTCTTGGTTGTCAAACAGCTTCATTCAGCTACTGTAATTCAGCCTTGTTTTGGTGTTGAGATTTAAGGAAATGAATGCTAATGCTAAAAACATTGCTTGAACTAGAGAACTCTGAGAGCGCATACAGCCGCTAAGCCAGGCAATGGTAATGAAAAATTCAAGTTAGCTCTTAAACTATAATTTTCTTTGTATTAACTCCAAAGTCTAATCATTGGTGTCTTTTGATAGTAATAACAGTTGACGCAATTTTATTGAAGATCCGTTCATAACTTTTGAATAATGCTGCTAACAACCATTATGACAAACATGAGTCAAACATACAAACAAACCAACCGATCTGCACCTAAATTGAATCATTTATGTTTTTTAACATTACTAACAACTCCAATAAATTTCATAATGATCCATTAGTTATTTTTTGAGTTATTGTGCTAACAAGCATAAAATTACAAAGACAAACGAACGCACAAACAAAAATTTTACAAAAATTTGGTCATTTACTCTTCGTGATATATCTAAAAAGTAAAAACTGATGTAAATATATAAAAAAATCCGTCCATAACTTTTTTAGTTATGGCATTGACAAAAATGAGGCAGACAAAACAAACAAACAAACAAACAAACAAACAAACAAACTGATAGACGGATCTTAACCAAAAGTTAATCAACTGTTCCTTCTAACATACTCAACAATCCCTGCAAATTTCGTCCAAATCCGTCCATAACTTTTTGAGTTATATTCATGTCAGACGGGCAGAATAACAGACAAACAAGAGGACAGACAGACAAACACGACGAAAACATAACCTCCTTGGCGGAGGTAAAAATTGGCGCTTTAGCTATGTTGTATTGATCGTATGACTAGCACATGTATAAAATGCTTATGTATATAATTCCATGAATAAATATATATTGTAAATAAACTTGTGATCAAAAGTTCAAGACTACTTGGAAATGTAAAAATATAGCAATATTTTATTGATAAACATATAAACTCTTTCGACTAGGGCCAATAACTTCTAAAGGTAAAAAGCGAAAAAGACGAAAAATACCTGCTGTTGCAATTTATTAAGAAATGTACATTTTTGTCAAATAATGAGTATATCAGTTGATCAAAATTATAAGACAAGAAACAGAATCGTAGGTAACCTTTCGACAAGGACGTTGAGGTGGGCAAAGTTTCAATGTATTAATGAGTAATGCCTCCATTCTTGTTGATAAATTCAAAAATTCTTTGTGGCATATTGGAAATAAGGCTTTCCATGGGGGTTAGAGGGATGTTGTCTCAGCTCCTAATGAGGGCATCACGAAGATCGTTTACTATTTTATTTTCTTTTATATATTTTCTAGTCGTCTTAAACTTTAGATCAGGAGTTAATATGTTTTTAATCCCTCTACTCACACTCGGAATTTCCTAGGAGAGGAAGCACACGTCATCTATTGTTTAGCTAAATGAATTTTACACCGAGCCATGCTGATTACTAAAGCCCCAGGGGGTCATAATCTTTATAGGAACCTCTGCGTGGAGATAAACATAGTTGTCCGAAATTGTGCAGTAACGTAAGGAGACGTAGAGATCTGCTAACTGATAGATGAAGAAACGACGAACTTGACTCAACGTATCCATGCTCTAGACATAGACGCTACTAGGGCACTCCGAGAGCGCATACCTCCGCCAAGTGAGGCAACGTTAACGAAAGTTTCAAGCTGGTTCTGAAACTCTGATTTCTTTTTTCATCAGCACCAGAATCTGCATGGTCATTTGTGCCTTTTGACAGTAATAACAGCTTCTGTAATTTTATTGAAGATCCGTTGTTAACTTTCTGAGTTACGCACTGACAAACATTTTAATAAACACTAGTTAAACACACAACCGGACAAACCGATCATCACCAAAATGGATCATTTATCTCTCTTAACATTATCAACAAGTATAGGGACTACGCTGTCAAAAATGGCAGCGAAGAATTGGGGATGACCTTGTTATCACCTGCGAACGAAGTGAGAGAGATTATAATATTTTTATTGAAGATTTAAATATATATATATATATATATGTCTGTCCATAGAAAAAGTGGTTAAGGGAGTTGAGCAATGTTCATATTTTTTGTAGAGAGTTTGGTGGGTTGATCTAAATGTGACTCATGCCAAAAAGCCTAGGTCTAGCTGGCCATCAAAAATTACGGCGTTGAATTTGCCTCCCCCGGGCAGATTGTCTTACTCCACGAAGCGATGTATTTTTCCTAGGTTATTATTAAGAGAGCTCATGCTACGGGGGGGGGGGGCTGTGCCCTAACTTGGCTGGATACAGCACCCATATGAGAAACTAGGATTAGCTGGCCATCGAAAATGACTTCGATGAATTTCTCCCCCTCCCCACCGCGGGTGATGGTCTTACGATACGAGGCGTTCTAGTACATTAGTAATACTTTGGTCAATACCAGTGTTAACCTAAAAGCACCTGGAGAGGAGCGTTTACGGCTTCATAACTGCTGAGCAAAGAAACTTTTTTTTTCTCTGACATGGAAAAAGTTCATTGCTTTTTGCAGGATGCTCCAAGGAGTTTTAATATTATTAAACAGATGCAACGAATTAAATCTATTGGAAAAAATAGATGCATGCAAAAAATAAAGGTGCATGAGAGTGCCAATGGAAGCTTCAGATATCTTCAGCACTGCTATTTCAACTTTGGCAATGCAAGAAGTGCGTTCGAACTGAAGGTGGCCCAATACGCCCCCCCTCCCCATCGTAGATTCTATGCATGGAGAAGCTAATACTCATCCAAATCAGACTCTGCCTTCTATAGTTTCATTGTTTGAATTTCAACTTCGTTGATAAAGATACGTTTGCCATCAACTGCAACTTCGTCAATTATCTACCAATTAGTTCTCAATGACGCTTGACAGGATGACAGGGGCGTCAATAAGGTTCTTGGCGCCCAGGAACAAAGCCAGTTCGAGTGCCCCCCCCTCCCCATCATGAGAATACAAACAGAGTAAGCAAAAGTAAGTAAGTAAGCCCATGTCTGATATGCTTCATGCATGTCTGATATGCCTCACTGCATCATAATCCGGATTTAAACTTTCAATGAGTGCAATTTAAGTGACTTGCTTCGACTTCAACTTTAATTTGAATTTATTTAAGGTGATTTGGTTAAATACGTCATACGCTGAATTCAGGGTGAAATTCGCCCATGTCAAGCTATCCCAGATTGAAGCGCACTTTGCGCTGTACGTGTTTGGATGAATAAAATGTTGGTTACCATTGGTGTAGAGAGAGAATAAGAGGTAAGTAATTTGGCTGCCGTCCAATACCTATGTGAAATGAACAATTAAACGATGCTCAACGATGAATATTGGTACAAACGATCGCAAAAAATAATTAACTCGTAGACCATACTGCATCGTGTAGGTAAACTAAGCAGAATCCTGCCAAACACTTCATAAGTAAATACATCTAATCAATGTTTAACAGCTTTGAGCTGCTGAAGTTAACTACATTTTGTTCACTAGTACTTCAAAACTTCGACACTTTCTTGATAGTCGAAGTCGATCTGTTCTGTAAACAGTGTATATTATTGCTCATCACGTATTGAAATTTGATCCAATGAAAGCTCTTGAAGACGTTAACTCTAAACCTTGTTCCCGATATTGTCTCAGTGCGGCCACACGGTGGAGGTGAAGTCAACTCGATCGCAGCTGCTCGAGTTTGGTGCTGCCCGCACCAGAGCTATCGTGCAAAAGATGGAAGGCCTCTGTGACAACTGCGACTATGACAATCCCTAATCCTTGTTAAGTCATCGCCATCGGAGTGGACGGAGTGTCGGAAAAAATACTAATGCTACAATCCTGATAGTCAAAAGATTCAGTTCCCTGGCAAAAAGTGGACACCCGACCTGGTAAAATGTAAATTCAACTTGACCACACAAACCTCCAGCTGAGAAATCCACCGCATGCATACGACAGCTGCGTCTAACCGCAAATATTGCACCACTATAGGCTCGCATCACATTACGACAATACTTTCAGACTGGTCATTGTCCCTGAAAGGGAATCACTAATATCAGTTTATGTTGATTTGTCTCATTCGATTCTAGTTTGAAGAAATTTCCAGAAAATCTTGAATATACAGCATCATCCGAGAGCTACGCAATTTGCGCTCACCGCACTGATAGTAAAGTTAGAGGAAATTTTAAACTAGTGAACTTGCCAGACTCCTCTGCCGACTGCCCGTTGGCCTTGGATGAGTACATTACTATCTGAATACTACAAAACAAGCGGTGTAAATATATCCTGCAGTCAATAGTCTCAGTGAAAAAAGTTGTCACGCTAATGAAGGACAGCACTATGTATTGCAGGGACCAAATGTGTCAGGCCGCTGCGCCATAACCCCACAAATATCAGATCAGCGTCCCTGGGCTCCAAATTTTGAGAACCCCATTGCACCGTTGCACTATTTCACCAGCGGTGATATAGTCCAATATAATACTCCTCCTTATAAGTTTTTTTTTTTTGTGCTCATGATAATATTTGAGCGCCTTCATTACAAAATATATACTTTCAAGTAGCGACAAACACTTCTAAAAAAAGCAGAGGAAAACATGTTTATGCTATTGCACTTTTGTTATAGTAAGCAAAAAATATCATATCGAGATTTTGTGAAATAGCCCAATGTGTGGCAGCCCTGTGCGGATGTCATTGTATCGTCTTTGAATCGAGAGACGGAAGAAAATAATGCGCTTCCTTCAAAAACTTTACATCTCTGGGGTCAAATAAAATTAAGTAGTGCACCCGGGCGCCTTAGATAGTGGAAACTGGAAGGCCTCGCTCAGCTGTTTTCTAATGATGACTAACGTATTTGAAATCTCGTTAGCCTTATGGTATAATCCAGCCTCAGTTTGGCAACCCAAAACGCTGCGCCCGGGGACAGATGTCCCCACTTGCCGCCCCCCTTTAGTTACATCTTTGCAGGATGAATACGGGCTCCTACCTAGCCTAATTTTCGCTTATCTATTTTATTAAAGCGCGACAGTAATGAACAGATAAACAGAGAAATATATATCGGTCTCTATTATATTGTAGATAAGGACCCTACATTCGCCATCATCTGCAACCTGGTCATCAATCTCTATGAAGACGCAACTTATTACAAAATCAGCAATCTGGCTTTTTTTTCGATTATCTATTTTAGAGGTGGATCGAATGTCTGTTTTTTTTTAACTTTCGCGAATGCGAATATTTTATCTGATATTCGCTAAAGCGAATAGCGAATGTTTACTTAAAGTTTCATTTCTCAAATAATATGGCATTTTATTTGCATTCTCGAGTTTAGAGTCTGGGCTCTGGAGTGGACTATTCAAATTCGAAATCAATCTAAAAGTTTAGCCGTAGAAAACTGAATAGCTAATTACAATCGATTAACTTTTCTTTGTTTCCAGGATGCGGTACAAGGACCCACTCATACATGCATTCCACCAACCTCTTTCCTCAACCACGTACCGCCCTTTGAAAGACGATGATTTACTAATAGATCGACTAGATTCACTAGATTGCATGCAAGCCATTATTGCTGTTGCTAGTACAAGTAAAAACTCCAACTATCTAATAATTAAATTCTACCATTGGCAGATTGAACTTCAAAAATAACAATTTTTCTGCTGTTTCACCAGTAAGGTTACTTCGCTTTACAGTCTAAGCCGACACCAATAAAAATACGCTCACTCACAACACTAATTGACGAAGAAGCTAGGTGAAACTTCGCTAACTGAGAAAGATTAAAATAAATATTCGCGTGCATATTCCACCATTTCAGAGGATCTTCATCGGTGGATATGCTTAGATACTCACCAAATATTCGCATGTCTACATGCGAATGCGAGTGCGAATATAGGAAACCTGGCAAATATTCGCAAATGCAAACATGAATATTCGGTCCACCTCTAAATTCTATTTCTTTAAGATGCAGATACGAAGCGTGTAAATAAATACACGAAGCGTTTTTATTATATTAGGATTCCTATAAATTTCATAACGATCCGTTCAAAAAATTTTGAGTTATTTTGCTAACACGAATAAAATCAAACACCGAGACAAACAAACAAAAAGCAAACAAACAGATCATCACAAAATATGGTCATTTATATTTTGTCATATACCTAACAACTCATGTAATTTTCCTGAAAATCCGCTCATAAGTTTTGATTTAAGGCATTGAGAAAAAAGACAGACGAACAAAAAGATAAACGAATTTTCGCCAAAATTCAATTATCTGTTTCTTCTAACATACACAACATCCCTGAAAATTTCTTAAGCATCCTTTCATATTTTTTTGTTATCTTGGCGACAGACAGACACATACAGATAAAATAGACGAAAACATTACTTCCTTGGCGGAGGTAATTAAAGGGCGAAATGACATAAGCCAGGATAAGCCAGAATGTCCCCGTTAGCTGTGGCAAAGATCGGACAAAGTGACAAGATCAACTCGTATTTTGCTGACTCGAAAACTTGATTCTAATATTTTGCTTTAATATTTGGCTGCATGGGAAAGAGGTTGATAACGGTTATCAAAAGTGGAATGGGCTAAACTAATTTCGTTCGACATTCTATTCAATGTCTGACCAAGTAAGAGCAACGCTTCCCCAGTATGTATGTACTGCAAAATCACGACCAGGATCAGCAAGTTAGGAACATTAGGCTAGGGCGCGTGCAGTTGTAAATTCTTCACCAGTTTTGACGCCCGAGTTCACAATTTGCCAGTTATTTTATTTTATTAATCTTAAGATGAGGCTCAGTTCACACACCGCAGTGATGTAAGCCAGTTTCCAATTTTATGAGCCGTATCCCGATTTCTCAAACACCTCATAAAGTTACGGGGACGGCAAGCGTGCAGCTGCGTCGCGGTACTAACGCATGGGATTAGATGGTGGGCGGGAGACGGACCAACAAGCCCATTCTCATAGAGCATCCGGAACTTATGCTCCGGCCCTCAATGAGCTGTTGCCCTCACGTCAGAATTAAAGAGATGTCTGAGGAAGAAGAAGAACGTAAACGCAGGCAAAAAGTTGATCATGTAAGCACAATCAACTGCTGTAGATTCGAGGAGCTCGGAGACGTGAATTACACCGGCGTAGAATCTTTGGCCGTCGAGTTTGGGTCTCTTGGAGGAGTCCGTAATCTTAGAGGATGTTACTCCCAATGTTTATCATCATGACGATTTTTTTAATGCAATAACTGTTCCTGCACCGACAACTTGGAGGGGGGTAGGAGGGGGGACTTTTTTCCAAATGTTCACAATGAAGTTCGTCAAGAATGGTTAGTTGAGAGTAGCTTTTTGATGTTTATGCTTGAGTTTCTGGCCGTTGATAGGCAGACGAACGTTAACGTCTCTGTCAAAAAGTAACTCAGTCGGCACGTCATTAAGGCCATTCAAGTTTTTGTAAGTTTCTATGAGTTACCTCCCTGAGTTGTCTCTGCTCGAGAGGGATGAGTCCCACTTCCTGTAGGCAACAATTAAACGTCTTGTTTTGCAGCTGAGGTGTCAATTTTGTTGCTCTGCGTCGGATTCTTTCCCTTTTATTGATAGCTTTGGACTTATGTGGCCACGAGAATTAAACAGCATGTTCCAAATGTAGG
>LQNS02278102.1:10282833-10305012 GCA_001587735.2 Parhyale hawaiensis | reverse complement strand
TAAAAACGGTAAAAACACATTTCCAAACACAGGAAACCGTAATAGAGCACTAATAACCAGTAAGGGAAGTATTTCCCAAACTCTAAGACCGATAGGTAAGCACAGAGCAGCAGTTGAGACCAGAGCACAGTAGTAGATGTTGTTAACACTAGCGCGAGTTGTAACTGAATGAGGAGTGCTGCTGCTGATACCCTGAGGTACCAGGAGGCAGAGCTCGAGAAAAAAAGATAAGAACACCAAAAGCTGTCTATAAGGAGGGTTACGCCTCAAAACAGTTCTAAACTACCATTTAGACGCCACAGAGTTGGGCGCTGATGCGGGTCTAGTGCTACCGACAGAAGGTGTTCTGTCGGAGCGAGCCACTGAGAAAAAAAATCTAGATTTCCCAGTTTTCACTCCCACGCAGGAAATGGGTAAATACATAATCAGATTTTTACACGAAACATCAAAATTTGACTACTACTACTGAGCACAGATATACACTTAGTCGAATTATGACTTATCATGTACACTTAAACATTGCAGAGTACTTACCTGTCCTTAAATAGTGTGATGACTCAACCGTCCTGATCTGGAGTCCTCTCGAATCGCGGGTCAAGGTGCTACCGACAGAGGTACTCTGCCTTACGCTCACCACTGCAAAAGTGTACATTGGAACATTCTGACTATTTGCCTGCAATGTCCGATCACCCTCCCCCCATATGGAATGCTAAGTGGACTCATGAAAAAATTGCCAGAAGCTAGTCCATTATGTGTACTACGATGTCAAACACTGATATCGCGACTTCATTGCAAGCAAACCCCTCAAAATTATTTCCCAAGAGTGGTAGTTTTCATAATACCGATAAAATACACATTTTCATGCAATTTTCCCATTTAAAAATTCCTAAACTTTGAGTTTGGGGAATTAAAGTTTATGACTTGCAGGACATTTTAAGCATTTCTTTGGCTACAATTGAGCCCTAGCTGATCTTTCTAGCATCAATGGTTTGTCTTGCAGTAGTTTTTCAATGGAGGGGTGTAAGAGGGATCGGAGACTCAGCCAGTGATCGGAGACTAACGCCTCTACCCTATTCAGTAGCTATATTACCTAATAATAATACTTACATAATTTCACCAAGTTTAGCTCCTGATTTTAGGCAGTGTCCAATTCTGAATTATGGTATTTCCCTTCCCCCCACATCTTTGACCTGTGCTCTAGAATCCTGCAGGTATATAACTACAGTAATCTATTTAATATTCTTCTCATGATTTTTTTCAGGATATATTTCATGGTAATTTTTAAAGTACATACTAATAATAATAATAATAAATAATAGAGATTTTCTTTTGTGACTATTTTTGCCTATAACTTTTTTCATGAAAAGCACTTATTCACTGTGTGAATTTGAACTCATGTAAATGTGATTATTGTGTCAAAGTACACTAAGCTGCCCTTCACCATCATGCCTGTCCAAGTTGATCCTGTTTCTCCGGACAACTCGCAAAGTTCGGAACCCATCAACGATGGCTCTCAGTCAGTGAGCTCATTCAGTGCCAATACAACGTCTTCTCCTGCATTTACTGCTTCACCTGCTGCTGCTCAAAATCAAAACTCAGGAAACACAGAAGCTGCTACCAATATAACTAATAGTTCTAGTGCTGGAGACAGTTTGCTCTCAGGAGAAAATTCATCATCTAGTGCTGCTCAGGTTGCTAATGGTGCCTCGGGTGCCACCAGTTCAGCTGGCGCGGATGAACCTGATTGCTTGCTGGATTTGATTGCCACTGCTGTAAGTCCCATAGTAAATTCAACTGCAGAAGCCTATCAAAGGGCTCAAAATGTTGCTCCTGTATCCTCACAGTCAGACAATCCACCAGCCTATCATGACCTCCCAGCTAGTGCTATTGTGCCTCAGCCCCCTGTGACAGAAGAGGCACATCCTCCTCCACCTCGTTACAAGGCTGTTATAAATTCTGAAGAGACTGTAGCCCCAAAAGCTGCTAATGTGCCAAAATCGAAACAATCCAAGCCAAGTGATAGCAAAAGTGATAATCTTCCTTGCCTACGCATCAGCACCAAACTTGTCCGGGCCAGCAAGAGGTTGCTTGACTTTTTGGCTGTTGTTGACTCTCATCCTGAGCTGTACTCTGGTCAGACTGTTACCAATGCTATTCAGAGGTCAGTATGATTGAATATTGTAGTTGTCATGTAGTTAGTCATGTAGTTATTTCCTCAAGCGATGGATTATTAAATTCAAAACATAGCTACCTAGTTAGCTTCTTCTTTACGTAGTTAGCTTCTTCTTGGTTAGCTATCAACTGTAGCATTTTTTATTGTGCTTGGTCTTATCATGATTAGACTAGCTGCTAAAGTATTCCCAAGATCTTGAAAAAAGTTCAACTTTTAAACGTAGGAATTTTTGTGATAAAATCATACAGCCTTCATTAAGAACACAATAGGTTAAACAAATATACATACAGTTCAGTAGTACTGTTAGCAACAAAGTAATGATACCTGGGAGTTGTGCTCATCTCTATCTAAATAATATGAATGCTAGCATAGTACCTAGCATTTAGCTACTGAGAATGTTCAGGTAATTTCAACTTGTGTGACTCATCAGGTAGCTCAAGCTTCTTTACCAAAGATCTCACAAAAAATGCCAATTTTGAAAGTAAGCCGTGTTGATTAACAGTGCTAAGCTATTGATGTGCCTCACACCATCACACTCAGTTGGTCTTGTTTGGCTGTTTGGCTTTTACCAGCCTCTCACCAATGAGTGATATTTTATATTTTTAATTGTCCTACTCTTGATTGTAGATTTTTATTGGTTTATGTGGAGTGCTTGTAAGGTAGCAATGTGCATAGTAGTAGCTATAGCTACTGTATCTATATGTGGGGTTTGTGTGACTGAGGTGCTGTAGTTTTGCATCTTATTAAATGCAAGTGATCGATAGCTGACCCAGTATTTGCCCAACCTTGTAATTTTGCTGCTCCTCTTGTAATGTTCTCTCCTACATAGCTTACTGAAAATATTGTCATCTATCGTGTTGTTCCAGATTCCCGGGCAGTTGCGTTGGAACTTCTAGACTCTTCTGATATGTAGTACAGTAGGCCTTTATGCCCCTTCTTTTATGAAACTCTAATGTATGCCTTAACATGAGTTTCTCAAACGTCCTGTTTTTCAGTGCTTTGTGTTACAATATTAACAAGTCCATGAGTGTTGTGATGACTAATTATTTCAAGTTACCTAACTCCTTAATGCCCTGTATCCTTCATAAAGGATGCTTCAAATATTGTTTCAAGAATATAGTATCAATATTATGTATCTACAATTATGCTATATTGGTAGTCATGACAGAATTAAACCAAGATGCACCCATTTTGTTTGCTTTATCAATTTAGGTATGGCTACTGTATAGCTAGTCCTATAGCTATGTAGCCATATTTTAGACTAGCTTGGCCTGCATATACGGTAGCTACTACTTATATTTACAGTTATGCAGAATTAACTACAGTGTGTTAAGTAGCTATTTCTTTTAGGGTTATAAATAATGTCATACCCTACCTATGCTTCTGCCATGACTGCCAAGGCTAGCGAAGTTGGTTTGAAGTGCATTAATTAGCCTACCTATCGACCAACATTGTTTAGCTATATAAGTAGCTTCTAAACTTTTTATGATTGCATTATGGTTATGGTACCTATGGTTTTTGAAAAGATCAAAGATGGTACGGTATTAAAAATGGCTATCTTTGAAGTTTTTTTTGTGATGATTTAGCTATATGTATTTCCATTTTGCTTCATGGATTTTTCTTTGATGGTATTTTTATAATTAGCTAGCTACTTAGCTAGCTATTCTATTTGGTTTCATGTCCCTGCTTCATTCCTCATTGTGTATGAAAGCTGAGGTATAATAAAAATTTTTATATCTTGGTGTAACTGCCTCAAGCATTTAGCTAATTCATCAAATCCTAGAGCAGCTAATTCGTCAACTCCTAGAGCAGTAGCAACACAAATATTCATTTGCTTTCTTCTATTTTCATAGCTATTCCTACTGATGATACTCTTTCAGCTATTCCACATCTTTTCCAGCTAGCTCCTCAAATGCATCTTTGACCTGTGGGGAAACACACTTGTGTATGGCTAGGTATTGCATTTTTACCATCATACTGCATGTCTCTTCCTTTTCGTTTCCTGAAACACCATGGCTGTGTCTAAGCTGGCTAGTACAACCTAATCTCTCACTCAACAGTTATTATTTCTCCATTTTCCGCTCCTTGACACCATACTCTTATAGAATACGTATACCCAGTAATGTCTTTGTTCGCAGGTCAGGCAGACAACCACAAGCGGGTGTTAAACGAGCGATATTTCACCCGCAAAATCACAGTGGAGAGGCGGGAGGGAAGGCTGGAGCCCGCCACGTGGCTCAGCCAGCTGGCAGCAGCTTTTGTAAGGCTGACGTCATCAATGACTGGCCACTAGAGGCGGCCGGCTGAATAATGTCATCACTGACTGGCCAATAGGAGCAGCCGGCTGGCTGTGGGTGGCTGCCGCCACCTCCACCAGTTAACCTTGGACATCACGAGCTGCACTTCTTCATGTCCACTTGCCCCAGTATTCGAGTCAAGGCAGGTGGCCCTGTCGGATTTGCCCGCAGCAAACCGTGCAGTACCCTGCCGAGACTATTACCCACTAATCAAGGGAAACCTGCGCGAGCTATGGCAATCACAGTGGCTGGCGGAGAGAAATAATGAATTGCAAACAATCAAAGAAACCGTCAGATAGTGGCACTCGTCAAATATGTGACGACCACAGAATGGACGTTGTACTTTGCCGACTGCGTATTGGGCACACGAGACTTACCCCACAACTATCTTTGGATGAGGCGTCCGCAAACCTACTGCGTTGATTGCGTCGTACCTCTCACTGTCTTGCATTTAATGGCCAAGTGTCCCACTTTCTCGGCCGAGCGGAGGGACTGCTATTTGGACCTGCATGGTCGAGATGCCAACTCCATCGTCCGAGGAATGCTTTCTGAGGAACCTCGCGGGAAATTTAATAGAAATGCCCTTAAGACTTATCTTACCAGATGTAACCTCTATCTCAAACTTTGATGAACCCATTACAATAACTGCTATCGTCAACTGCGGCCCTGCCCATTTCTTTGTGAATTAGCTACATATACCTACAATATGTAAAAGTAATAATGATAGTAATGTTCTCCTTACTACTTTATGATATAAAGTGAGACAAATTCGGCGCACGAGCCTGTGGCTAAAGTAAAGGTAAAGTCAACTTTGACTGTACCCTACCCGGAAGTCAGACACGCATGGCATGCTGCTGTTGTGGGCTAAACACAGGAATAGTTTGGCGCGATATAGGCAGTGTGCCATTGAAGCGCTAGTAAGAATTTTTACTACTACTTGCTCCAGTAGTGCAAAAGGTTCTCTTCAGACCTATCTCCTAACCTGGCGCACTCGGCTCTAAGCGCTTGAATCCCATATCCCAAAAGAGGATATAGAGCAGACTGTCTCACTATGATGATCAGGGCTACACAGCATAACAATGAATACCTAGCTCTTGCCCTCCTTGCCTAATCAATTAATACGAATGGATAAGCTTTAATCCTGGTCGATAGGGACGGCCAATGGTGGTTGGAGCGCGAGTAGGATGCAATAACAACTCAGTAACAATTATATAGTTACAGTGCCTAGACATAAGTATTTTATGTATTTTTAAAAATTCAGGGTCTGCTTTAGGATAATTAATACAGGAAGCTTATATAACATATACTGTATGTAATAGAATATTTAAACAGAACAGTCAAATGTGCACTTATAACAAGAATATTTAATACAAGCAAAAGCAATGAGGGACAGAAGTATTTGACCAAAAATAATAAAAAAATAATTAGGACATTAGTACTTGGTGGCGTGACCTTGATTGGCAATAACAGCATGGAGACGATTGTTATAGCTGGAAATTAACTTTTCACATTCACTTGATGGTATTTTTCCGTTCTTCCATGCAGATAACCATTAATTCAGTAAGGTTTTTGGGACACCGTTTGTAGACACCAGATTTAAAAGACGCCACAAATTTTCTATTGGATTAAGGTTCGGTGATTGGCTAGGCCATGGAAGAACATTTATTTTCTTCTTTTAAAACGATTCTTTCATTAAATTCGCAGTATGCTTGGGGTTGTTGTCTTGTTGGAAGGTCCATCTGCGCCGTCCGTAAAATTTTTTGGCACTTGGAAGCATCTTCTTCTCTAATATCTCCTTGTACATGAAACTATTCATCTTGCCATCAATGATATGAAGATCCCCAACACCATGGGCAGTAAAGCAACCCCATACCTTGATGCTGCCCTCCATACTTTACGGTGGGGATGGTGTTCTTGGGTTCATAGGTAGTACCACGTTTCCTCCCTACATGCCGAGCTTCGTTTCGGACAAAAAGTTCTACTTTAGTTTCGTCAGACCATATAACCCCTTCCCAAAACTCATTTCCTTCGTCCAGGTGGTCTTTGGCAAATGTTAAGCGGCTCTTGACATGTTTTGCTGTAAGAAGAGGAGTTTTGCGAGGAGTGTAAGAATGCATGCCAGTCCAGTACGGTTCACTTCCCTAACAATAGTTTTCTTGTTGACATGCAGTCCCTGAGACTCCAGTTCACTCTGAAGGTCAGCACGATTTGTCATGGGGTCAGTAGTCACTTTATGTAGCATGTAGCGCTGAGGACGACACATGATCTTAAGCGGAGCTCCAGCTCTTGGCAGGTTGGAGACCACCACAGTCACTTGATACTTGCGGACTATTGCTCCAACCGTTGAAAAAGGAACATTGTCACGTTCTGCTATTACTCTATAAATTAATCCCTCACTACGAAGTTGAATTATCCGTTTGTGAGTAGCTTCAGTGATTTCTTTAACTTTGAGCATTGTAGTGAGAGTGTGCGCGACTTCAACGAGGTCTAGAGAAGTAATGGCAAACAGTCTCATATGCACTGTGGCACCTCTTTCCGAGTCTCGTGATGTTTATGTGCAATACCCAAAATCTGGAAACGGGTACGACCTGAGGTTTGTCTCCTTGGCTGTTTCCCAATTACACTCCTAAGCACCTGTTTGCTGTCCTATGGAACAAATAGTGCCACGAGTCCTGCAGCAGCAGATTTCATGACCAGAAGCCACTTCTTAACGTATTACAATATAGGTACCTTCATAAATTTTAGCTGTGTAGAATAAATTGCACCGCTAACACTGGTTCTTGGTCTATGGAGTTGGTGCACACCACTACCGAGGAAACCCTTCCAGGCTGGTTTTGTAATGGTATTCTACAGGTGTATGGTATGAAGGGGTGGAACGTGGAGAAATAATGCTTATAACAAGCGTATAGCCGAAATATGCAATATTTCTCCACGGGAGCGACATGACACTATGCGAACCTCCCGCCTCCCCGAGCTCGTGCTCAGCCAGCGGCGGGTACGAAGAAGTGCTGCTCGCGATGTTCGAGGTTGGCTGGCGGAAGTGGTGGCAGCCACCCACAGCCAGCCTCATGGGCCAGCTAGTGATTACATCTGCCAGCCGGCCGCCTCTATTGGCCAGCCGGTGATGACGTCAACCCTCCGACGGCTGTCACCAGCTGGCTGAGCCACGTGCCGGGCTCCAGTCCTCTCTCCCACTTCACTGTGATTTTGAGGGTGAAATATCGCTTGTTAAACTCTCACTTGCCGTTGTCTGCCTGACCTATTGACAAAGACGCATTAGTACTACTGGGTAGCTATATTCTATAGGTGTATGGTGTCAAATCACACCAGTGGCACTACGCTTCTCATAAGCATTTATTATGAATTATTTCTTGGCATGGGATAATTTCAGGGCTAATATGCCTAGTGCAGTAATGCTTTTGATTCAATTTAGGGCTTTGCTGCTCTAGTCATATTAGGTAGTCTTCAAATTACTGGTATACTAACAGTTACAATATTCACAACTGCTGCCAAGTCTTGTCCACACCTACTAAATATTAAAATGGGGTTATTCCTGTACAAACTCAAGCAGAATTGGTTTTGTTTTTATGTTCTCACCTTGAATCATAGTATTGGCGCTGTTTTGAGTAGTTATGCCCCACTGGTGCCCACAGGATTTTAAAGGCTTAGAAGAAAGTTAGGTTATCACATTTACCTGTAAGTGCGCTAAAATTGACTTTTTGTGTGTTTTAGGTATGAGTACTTGTGGCTACCTTTACTGACTGACTATTTGAAGAAATCCAATGCTCCAGAGATTGCTCCTCCTCTTGATGTGCACTGGATCTGGGTAGTCCACATGCTTGCCCCGCAGCACTATAAGGCCGACTGTGAGGCCATCACTGGCCGCATGCTGCCTNCTTTGAGCATTGTAGTGAGAGTGTGCGCGACTTCAACGAGGTCTAGAGAAGTAATGATTGCGTCGGCTGTTTTTTGTTTAAATTGCATTTCTTTCGAGACGTTTCGTGAACGTTCTAGATTAATTTCCAAACTAATTTATTCAAATCATACTATTAAATATCAAAGATTCAACATCATATTTATTTTTTTCTCAAATACTTTTGTCCCTCATTACTTTTACTTGTGTTAAATTTTCTTGTTATAAGTGCACATTTGACTGTTCTGTTTAAATATTCTATTATGTATATGTTATATAATCTTCCTGTATTAATTATCCTAAAGCAGACCCTGACTTTTTAAAAATACATAAAAAATAGAATTGTGCAAATACTTCTGTGTAGGCACTGTAATACATATTGCCTATAGCTATGGTAGATATTACTACGTTAACTTGATTGATGATATTAGGTCGGAACTTCGAAATTTAACTAGTGACGTGAACTAGACACTTCAAAATGATAATAAACGTCATTATACCAACAAGCGACCTGATCGCCACAGTCAATCTTGGCAAAAATACCTCTCTAGCCCTTGATGGCGCTAAAACAATGGTCGTTAGCAAACTGCGCAACAGGTATGGTATGAACAATGAACTAATTAGCTATCGATCAGAATGCAAACTGAAACAGGATCAATCACAGCGACTTCCCTACACTATTAAACGACTGCAAGTAAAGTTCCGTCACCAGTACCAAACATTAAATTAACACACTGGAGAAAAACACCAAGATTGATTACTAAGTTACAATTACTAAATTGGTAGAGCCACAGAGGTTAATATAAGAGCACAATAAACTGTGAGTTGGGGGGGATGTTAAGAGTAGAAACGGTGACAGAATTGGAGACAGGAGCAGTAGATGGTCCCGGACTCCACAGAGAATGCGCCAAGCTGACGTTCGTGAACCGCGCGACACGCGTCACAGCGGGGGTACTCACGGACTGGTGGTAAAGCTCACAGAGACTAGACTAGCTGCCGTCGCCTTGCTCTGGTAGTTTTTACAGAATGGCGAAACTGCTCCCTAATTCAGAAGAACACGCCCTACATATGAGAAACTTGCCGGCCTGTTGGTTGCTACCCAGAAGAATGCTGGATTGAACCGGACAAGTGCTACATCAAATAAGAATAATGCTTTGTGAATGTGGTGATGTAAATTGGTCACCATGATGTAGCTACCAATGGAAATCTGCTGCCATGCTGTGGCGGTGCAGATCGGCTGGCACCTATATACCTATGTTGCTAAGTGGCATATGAGAGTTCCAAGTTGGAACGGCTTGCGCCCACTAACAATCACTAGTCTGTGGATCTCTACTTCTCTTTGCTGTGTTATCCATTATCTCTGGTATAGAGGGTATAACTGTATATCACGGAACACTGGTAGTCCAGCCAGTTGGGGTGATGGGTTGTAACACTCTCGATACAATCCGTATATTGTAGATATCACTAATCCAGTATCTCTTATCACTGGCAGATGTCTATGGCAGACGTATAGCATGCTTGCTGCACTTATAACAATATCTTACTGCAGGATCGGGCACGAACACCGTCGATCCTCTGTCACGACTATAATGTGCAAGGTATGGGAGCCAGATCGGTGGCAGTCCAGTTGCTTACATCTGAGTACACAATGTAGGCAAGGGAACTAGACACTGTGGCAGTCCAGTCGTAAGTCTATCTATTCTAGCACAGGTGCTGCTTTTATAACCTCGCAAAGGCATGTCACATCTTTGGTATCTTTCGTCGTCACACAAATATTGAGCATAGCTAGACGCTAAATATGCATTTCCACCTCCAGCGGATACAAACGAAACGATGCTTGTGCAAATGTGCAACAAAGAACAGAAATACTGAGCAACTGAGCCAGTGCCCAAGGGTCAATAACTGAGTGTGATTTGTTAAGTATGGTACTAGAGAGTAATAATAATAATTATTTGGGAGACTCACACTCCTACCCTTACATTACACCGAGTCCCACCAGTAATCCTTGCGCTTATTAAAAATAATGATAAAAAAATCCCTCCAAAATCTAGAAAAAAGAAAAAAAGATAAGACAATAACATTAAAAAAATCTAAAAAAGAATTAAAAACCCAGTAAAATCTGAAAAAAAATATGAAAAAACAAAAAATTTGAAAGAAAATGAAAACTGAGAAAAGTTTTCTAACCAGAGATGCTATAGCTACCTGAGCTAGGGCTGACGGTCCCACAACACTCTTGGGCCTTTCAACCCAGCAGAAGCTGGATAACAGTGCTAGCTGCAGCTCCGTACTACCTCAGGCAGATAATCATAGTACAGAAGGAATTCAGCAGTTATCTCCTGAAGATCTCGTGCCAGCATTGGATTAGCTGGAGTCTGGATGGCAGAGGCCCACAGACGCATTCCCTATATCTTGCAGCAGATATTAGCTAACAAGCCTGTGACCTTGGGCAGGACTGGTGAGTACATCTGGGTTCCAGCTTAGGGTGGTTATTGGTTACCCAGTAACCCCGTCGCCACTAATAAGCTAGCTATCATGCACTAGTGTGAAAGCAGGATCCTTGTGTGCCCCAGAACACTTGGCTTGTTTGGAGCCAAGGCACATAGCTATATGGTCTCAAGGCAGCTACCTCAAGGCTCCTGAGGTAACTACTGTATGTAAGAAAGCTCTGTCCGCATTCAGAGAACGGTACAGCAAACATAGATCTATTCTTTCAGGCCACTTGGCTCCATTGGGTCAGTGACCTTGTTCCTTATGACTAACAGTAATGCAGCGGCGAGCAGTGTGGCTAGGCACTGCCCGTTTGTCTTAGGGACAGTTGACATTGGTTGGTACAGTACTGTCACATTCTAAACTCAAACTTGTCGCGTGAGCTCGGGCTGTCACTGCCTTGATCCCAGTAGTTACCTTTTAAAAATTAAGTGGCTTGAATTTTCATTTACTAAACTGTAATTCGGCTTCTTCCTTTTCCATTTCACGGCTTGAAGCATTTAGCTCAGCTGCGCTATGAAGTTAACTTCTGCAAGTCTGATTCCACAGCTGATTGGACTCCAGGGAGAAGTCTTACTGTCTATTGAAGAGGTGCTTGCGAAAACACAAAGCTCCCCTACAGAGAATCCTTCCTACTGCTCAACTAGCTTTTAGCTAAATAATTCTTATGTTTGCTGAGAGTTTTTGGCTCGATTGTCGTATTGGAGGGTCCAAAGGTGCAGCAAGTGATTCCGTAGGTCTATACGGTCTTGGGACTTTGATCTATCAGGTCCGGTGCTCAACACCATTTTCTGCAGGATTTGGAAGAGGCATTGCTGATACCTTCCTGACTTCTCTGATGCCTTATTAGCCGGATAAGCTATATCACATTACTTCTCTTTAGAGAAACTCGGGCAACAAAGCCCAGGCTAATCAGCCCTGGGTAAGCTAGGAGATTTCAGTATGTACAGTAAAACCCCTCTAATTCGCACAGCACGGGGGAAGGGGGTGACGGATTAGCGGAGATTTTGGATTACCGGGGTACTTGCAAATGTGGAAAAATCCTCTGTATTCCGCACTAATACGGATTAACTATAGAGAGATTGTTCGTACCTTCTGTCAGCACCTCTCGCAGATTTTTTGCTCTTCACCCCCTTAATCTGAAATATGAGAAGCGCCTTGCACGGATTACAGAGGTATTCGTACGAACTCCGTACTTTACCCTATATTAAGGAGGGGTTCGGATTATTGAGGTGCAAATTAGAGGGGTTTTACGGTATTCAACCCGGATTGACTGCTTCTGATTCTCTCTATGCATAAAATTTGAGAAAACCCACTCTGGTAATGCACCACCTTCATGAGGAGATTACCAACTTCCCCCTGTCTCTCAGACCAATCTAGGAACTGACTCTGTGCAAGTTGCAGCACAATCATCTTTTGACAGGATTAAATACACTATGGTGTGGTTTTCCTATGCCCATCCGCAGTGGCTCTAATAGTTACGAGATTGACTCCAGCATCTAACGGTCACCTGCAGCTAGTGTCCGTGCCTCTTAAGAGTTAGTCAATTTAAATCTCGTACACAGGCGTGCCTTTTTCCTTCTAGTACCAAGGTGGTACCCCTAGGTCCACTGCTAATGCTTTGGGCAAAGGCCTTCGACCAACCTCTCTTCTTTATGGAGGATTGAGGCAATGAGAGCAAAGCTGTGTTTCATTTTAACTGTGTGCAGTTTGCTCATCTCTGCTTCCATGCACCCTGTGCCTCCCCCTGCAGCCATTGTACTCCATCAGGGTTCCCTCTTTTTTTAGCCCTACCTGTCTAGTTGAGCTTTTTCCAATGTCCTGACCAGAGCCTAAAAGCATGTCTGTGTAAATCACAAAGGTTTCCTTGATGAAGTCTAATGAATCTTGCAGGCAAGCTGAGAACTCCTATATTCACAATAACCAAGGCTAGCACAGGGATCTTGCACTAGCTGTTATATATTTTCTGGCCAGCTATGCTGAATGCCGCTTGGTGCAGTGAGTTAGCTGTTGCAGAACACGCACAACATCCGTGAGGATATGTAGTCCCTCACAAATAAGCATGAACTGTTACTGTGGAACCACCCTTCAATAGAGCTCTTTTGTAGGGTCTGTAATCTATTCCAGTCACACACTCGGAGCCAGTTGGCCTATTCCAACAGCTCATACTACTTGGAATCCCCAAGTAATGACGCTGTCAGTCGAGTTTAGCCTTGCTATTATTCAACTTTAGTGACTAGTTACTTAGATACCAGAGGCCCCAATCACCTTCCGGAAGGGGTAGGTTATAGGCTGATCTTGTGCCAAAGGAACAAGCCCATCTATTATAAGTGCATCATTTGAGCTCTGCCTCTTCACTTCTTATTCTTGCCCCTAGTAGGGTTGTGCTTCTCAAATACTGTTGGTTCATCAGTTTGCTACCAGGTACGGAAGCCCAGACTAGCAGACTACTGTATCTAACAGTGAGTCAAGATACAGTAGTGTCCAGGCCAAATCCTGAGAATCTAAGGCAATAGCCTTTGGGATCTCTCCCCAAAACTTGGACTAGATTTGAGTTACAGGTTCATTTTGATGTTCATAATTTCTTGAATTCTATGAAGTCCTTAAAGGGTCAGACAGTAGTCTATCTGCCTGTAGCTTGGAAAGAGAATATCTGGCGCTGACCTCTCAGAAGTGCATTCCCAGGATTAGGTATTAAATCAATATGATTTAATCAATGCCAACCCTAGTTCATCTGTTCATGATGAATGGTATCCCCGATAAGTCTGTTTTATCCTATTTTAACTGGACCCCTCTCATGTAGTAGGAGCCCTCAGGTATACTACACCTGAGGGCTCCTGAAGGGCCCTATCCCTGCCAGAATATATATCAAGCTTAGACTATATAAATCTTTGACTCCGGAGCATTTTGATGATAGGTTACTCGGGGAGACTAAGGCATAACTATCTCCTTGTACGGTAGGTATTAGAGTGCTTTAGTTGCGCTCTTCCTTGTGGGCTAAGATGCTGTAAGATTCTGTCTCTCAATGTTAGAGTCTTTACTATCCTGTGGCTCTGGGCATGAAAGCCCCTTCCTTGAAAGTGGCAGCTATCACACGTTGCCTCTCACGGTCCAGAAAGGCAGCTCAAACTACATTTGCTTCACCTTGCTACGCTCAGGCAGCACACTAGTCTCATAGTCTCATCACCTCACTTGGATGGTCGACCCGCCACCAGCATGCAGAGGTAAATTTCTGATACTTGATGCCTCACTTCCCCGTAGATCGGTTTTTACCTTTCGACTGGCAAGCAGTCTCATATGCACTTTGGCACCTCTTTCCGAGTCTCGTGATGTTTATGTGCAATACCCAGAATCTGGAAATGGGTACGACCTGAGGTTTGTCTCTTCGGCTGTTTCCCAATTACACTCCCAAGCACCTGTCTGCTGTCCTATGGAACAAATAGTGCTACGAGTCCTGCAGCAGCAGATTTCATGACCTGAAGCCACTTCTTAAGGTATTACAATGTAGGTACCTTCATAAATTTTAGTTGTGTAGAATAAATTGCACCGCTAACACTGGTTCTTGGTCTATGGAATTAGGGCTCACCACTACAGAGGAAACCCTTCCACGCTGGTTTGGTAATGGTATTTTACAGGTGTATGGTATGAAGGGGTGGAACGTGGAGAAATAATGCTTATGACAAGCGTATAGCCAAAATAGGCTATATTTCTCCACGGGAGCGACATGACACTATACGAACCTCCCGCCTCCCTGAGCTTCGTGCTCAGCCAGCGGCGGGTACGAAGAAGTGCTGCTCGCGATGTTCAAGGTTGGCTGGCGGAAGTGGTGGCAGCCACCCACAGCCAGCCTTATGGGCCAGCTAGTGATTACGTCTGTCAGCCGGCTGCCTCTATTGGCCAGCCGGTGATGACGTCAACCCTCCGACGGCTGTCACCAGCTGGCTGAGCCACGTGCCGGGCTCCAGTCCTCCCTCCCACTTCTCCACTGTGATTTTGAGGGTGAAATATTGCTTGTTTAACTCTCACTCGCCGTTGTCTGCCTGACCTATTGACAAAGACACATTACTGGGTAGCTATATTCTATAGGGTAGGATGGGGTGATTTCGCCGCGGGTGTTTTTTTTTTCCTTATAGAGCCTATATCTCAAAATGAAACTGACATACAGAAAATCTGGAAGTGTCCAGTGGTAGAGGAGTTACTAAGGATCAAATTAGGCTATGTTAGATGCATTTCATGCTATAGGGAGGGGGAGCGACAGTAAATAATAATAGTAATAAAAAAAACAAACCGCGGCGAATTCACCCCACAGCAAAATCACCCCGTTTTACCTAACAAAGAATGGGGATGGCGAAATCACCCCAATAGCGGGGTGTTTTCGCCGCGCGTACCACGTTTTTTTAAGTCGTATTACAGGTATTTTTTTTAAGTATTACAGGTAAAAAAAAAAAATAGAAAAAAAATCAATACTGCACACTTACGGCCAAAACCCTGAATGTATATAAACTGCACTAACACTTGCCATTATCCTCACCGTATTTTTGTGACATTAAAAAAAACTGCTTTTGAGGCGAAATCACCACTCTCTACCCTAGGTGTATGTTGTCAAGTCACTCCTGTGGCACTACGCTTCTCATAAGCATTTATTATGAATTATTTCAGGGCTAATATGCCTAGTGCAGTAATGCTTTTGATTCAATTTAGGGCTTTGCTGCTCTAGTCATATTAGGTAGTCTTCAAATTACTGGTATACGAGCAGTTAGCCTACAATATTCACAACTGCTGCCAAGTCTTGTCCACACCTACTAAATATTTAAATGGGGTTATTCCTGTACAAACTCAAGCAGAATTGGTTTTGTTTTTATGTTCTCACCATGAATGACCACATAAAAAATCATAGTATTGGCGCTGTTTTGAGTAGTTATGCCCAAATGGTGCTACGGGTTTTTAAAGGCTTAGGAGACAGTTAGGTTATCACATAGACCTGTAAGTGAGCTAAAATTGACTTCTTGTTTGTTTTAGGTATGAGTACTTGTGGCTACCTTTACTGACTGACTATTTGAAGAAGTCCAATGCTCCAGAGATTGCTCCTCCTCTTGATGTGCACTGGATCTGGGTAGTCCACATGCTTGCCCCGCAGCACTATAAGGCCGACTGTGAGGCCATCACTGGCCGCATGCTGCCTCACCGACTGCTCACACAGAACTCCCTCGCAATTGCAAGGGAGCGAGGCAAGAAGCTCTGGAAGGATAAGTATCCTTTTGATCCTTGGGAGTTGGATGCTAATGATTTGAAGAAAATTCAGTCCCCCTATCCTTCAAAAATTACATACGATCTCCATGCTGCAGTGAGTCGACAGAGCGCATTTTATTACCAAGTCAGCCTGGCCCATTACCGCACCAGCCCATTCTTGCACCCGGCTGTACTGCGGTACCGCAAGTTTTTGCATCTGAAAAAGATGGAGCCCAAGAACTTTTTGGTTCCCTGCTATGACATGGACTTAGTGTGGCATGCTCATCAGGTGCACCCTGTTAGTTACCACAATGACACAGTTACTTTCTTGGGCTGCTTGCTTCCTCATGATGACTCCGTCAACGAGCGGGAAAGTGGCTCAAAGCTGATGGTGAGTGACGGCATCACCCGCCAGCTCTGGAAAGATGCCTGGAAGGAAGACTTCCGTCGTAATGGAGGCATGTACAGAGGAGATCCTCCTAGCACTTACATTGGCCATCCTCCACCTCAGCTGAAATACCTTGCTCGTGTTCCTTTATTCAAAGTGCAATTTCACAAAATTAAGTTCAGCGGCAAATTTCCTGAAGGACTTCTCAAGGTAAAGTTTCGCCACCAGATTCAACCTCTCGGTGACCTCAGCCTTCAGCACGATGGCGTCTCAAGCGAGCATGACATCAGCTCCTCTGGGCTGTCGCTCAGCATCCACAACCATCTTGTGCAGAAATGGCTGGTGATCAAAGTGGCTCCTGAAAATGCTCTGGGCAAGCTGCTGAGCAAGCTTGGACATCGCCGGTTCTGGTGCATGCGAGACTTGACTGAACTGTCTTCGTGCAAGACTGGCGACTCCATCGTCAAGGTGAGTTGTTTGATAGTTAGTGTTAGGTATTCACTTGTTACCCAACTAGTCCTAATCCTGATAGTATGGTGCTGTCTGTAATGGTTGTGTTCACTAGGTTTTATGCGTTCTGCTCCTAATTGCCTGCCTGATACGTTTATTGTGGTCATTTTTGTTCATATTGAGAAAGGTTAGCTGGAAAAGGTTAATCTTGCTCGGCTTTTCGCTTTCCTTGAATTTAAAGAGGCCTTGAGGCAGTACTCCAGTTAGGATATCCAAAAGCATTGGTTTGCGCTACAGAGGACAGATGCAGCTAGGCCCCAGGGGAATGCCCAGCTGCAGTTAACTGCAGTTTATCAGAGCTATGGCCCTTGATGTAACAAGTATACTGGATAATCAAATACAGTAGTGTTGTGATTCAGTGAACATTTGTTATGTATGTCGGCAAGCAATGCCTTTAAGGAGAAATTCTCATGAGTCTAGAGTTCTGTATGAAGTTGGGGATTTAATTGTTCTGTTATGACTTCACTTGCATTTAATGCCAGCATTATACCAAACAGCTGTAAAAGTCTCTTTGATTGCTTCCAGAAAATTAAATGGTAGCTAGTAGGATATAGACTATTTATCTACTATTTTCTATTCACGAACACAAAATGAAACAATGATGACCCTCTCATCTGTAGCTGATAACACACTTCTTAATATAGCTATATACTCGAGTGTAATTTTCTTACTGTCTTGAAGCTCTCTATTTTTTCTCTCTGCAGTTTTCTATACAAAATTGATCAGTTTATATAAAAACTCTCCCTGTATTTCAGGAATTTGAAGAAGAAGGTCTTTGTGTGCATCTGACCCTGAAAGTTGAACGTCTGATCACCCCAATGTGGGTTAGTATGGCAACACTCACCGGACCATTTGACTCACTGCATGTGCCTGTCATCAAGTTGACGGCGCAGACGGGCATGGCCGTGTGCCCGCAGCACCTCAGCAGCAATTCTGCCGCTAGGACTGCTACAGCCACTGCCCCTTCTGCACCTCAACTTGCAAACCTTGCTGTCCCAAATAACCTCAATGATGTTGATGCTACAAGCTTACAAAACCTCCTTAATGCTGGTGGACTCGCCAATTCAGAACCAACCGGTCAAGGTTCTGCACAGCAGCACATTGTTCAGCTCGAAAACAGCCCGTATCTGCACAAGAAAATGCTGGATGCCAAACCAACTGCTCCATCCGCGTCACAGGTTGAGCAGGCTGGAGCAGCTGTTGCAGATGCCACAAATGACAATACTGGCGAGTCTGCTGCGTCTGCCAACCCTCCCGAGAACGACCAACTTGAAACGTTTGAAGTTCAGATGGCTACTCACAGGTGAGCAAAATTGGTGTGAATGGCGTGCAAATTCTCTGCTATAGGCACCGATTATGAGCATAAGTTTAGTGTGGCTTTGGTTGCACGTAGGTATATGAGTAGCTTGTGGTTGGTGCGAGTGAGTTGCCAGCTTTCAAAATAGTAGGCCAACATCTCATGGTTGGCATTGAATTTTAGTAAATGATCAGAAAAAGGATAAGGGGAAAAAGTTTCATGATGTTTCTCTGGGATTAGTAGCTACGCAGAGAGCCAGAGTAAACAGAACTATTTGTTATCTGTACTTTGGCTGTAAATTCTTTTTCACGGCCCACTGGATGTGATCATCACAAGTCACTCTCTATTGGTTATCTTTAAAGAGTTGTTATATTCTCCTCCGTGCAGCGGTAAATTAACCAAACGAACCTTGAAAAATGCGTGTACTTTTCAGGTTGGTCAACACCTGCCATCCAGACAAGCCGCAGCTCTTCAAAATCGAAGTGAGTCACTCGCGCGCTCTGATGCTCTCCACGGTTCACATGTACTCTGAGTGCACCGCTGTGCCCTGGGCATTTGATGAGCTGGGAGAGGGAGCAACACCCACGGCAGAGCAGACCAAGGAGCTCACGTCGCTGCGACTCGTGGCTCTCGCCCACACGCTCGACCCCAACACGCTGCCCTCGCCTCAGATGCTCAAGATGACCAACACTAAGTGGCAGGTATGGCTTGCGGTGTCTTCGATATGTTGAGCATTATTTGTAGGTACACTTGCGGGACCCGTGGAAATTCCACGGTTGATAATTTCTTTACTTTTTAAAATTTTCCAGACCCACGTTACTCAATAATTCAAATTAGTTTTGATTTAATGCAGCTCCCGGCTTTACGTCCGGGAGAGTCCTTAAAAACGTTGTAGCACGCTCGAAAAAATCTTTGAACATCCCCAGAACACTCCTTAAATCCGGTCTTGAAAGCATTGTGAACCGTAAGAAGTCCACATGCACCAATATTCAGTAATTTGTATGGGGTCTGACATTTTTTAGAGTACAAGGTCAAACAACTTCCAGTTTACAGCAGGACCGTTCATACCCAGTTAAAGTACTTTGTTAAAGGTTATACGATTAGTCAGACGCTCTTTCAAAGACTCAAGCAAGTTTGCTGCTGTAGCATGGCCCAAAAATGCAGAAGTCAAGTAGCTACTGTGTTACAACCATGTTGTTAAGATCCATGTACCTACCGAATATGAAGATCCATTTGGCACTTCTGTGCTACCTTGTTTAGTGATGCATTGAATTGCAGAAAAATCGGATCAGCAGGTACCTATGGCAGCATCAATACCTTCTCACGATAATATTCTCTAAGCCCAAATGTCACAAAATATCCAGCTTTATCTATTGACACATGCTGAAATTCTTTGCAATTTCGCAATCTGGGAGCATGTGACGAAAGGTTTCTCCACTGTGGTCTGCTGATCTAAATGAGGAATGTCTACTCACAAGCTTCAGGCAATGGATTATTTCAGCCTTGGTAGTATCGTCTCTCAACTGTTGGCGAGTAAACATAGGTACGCAGACGGTTGTTGTTGAGTTTGTTCACTTCCAGCTGTTGATGAGGCTGCTGCTGATCCAGACTTACTCTGCTCTTGCTGAAGTATGCACCGTATATCAGGTTGTGCTGAACGCTCATGAATTGTAGTTGAGGCAGCGTGTGTCTTTAACTTAGCATGAGATCTCACTTGAGCAATCCCACTATGCTGAATTAAGAATTCTTTGCAACATGATGTAGCCACATTTAGCAGAGAATATGTCAGGCCCAGGAGCCAGCCAATCTCCAAAATCAGGGATAGCACACCATTTAGCCTGAAAATGATTTTTTACAGGCATGTTTTAATTCTATAATCTGATAAAATAACAATAACTAAAAATGATCATTAATCAATCAAAAGGGATAAGAAATGTGATAATTTACATGAAAAACATAGATCTGCTAGGAGTAATATTTGAAATTTTAAGCTTGATATTACAATTACGAGTAAATCATGGGTTTGAATAGAGTTTTAATACTTTCTATTGTGACTCAGGTAAGGGGGGAACGTCAACTTTCCCCTTACAAGATAAATCTAATATACAGTACTTTGCCAAGTTCACAATAAACCATTAAAAAGCTGGACATGTGTATTACAGCATTACCAAACACTGAACACTAGTAGAGGAAGGGTTAAACAGGATACATATCGATTTTCAGGAACGGGCTGCTACAAATAAAGGAGTTAGAGCAAATTGATCATTTTTCTTCAAGATCGAAAATGAATTTTCAAATGCTCATATTTTGACCACTTCAAAGTACGATTTTTTAAATCATACTTACCTTACATGGATCCCGATCATATTTGCAGGGTTAATACTAGAAGGATGGGGCTTTCTTTCTGTATTTATGTAATTCCCTATGACACTTCGTTTACGGTTGGGGGGGGTGGGGTGCGCACGATTTTCCCCGGGTTTCCGACGCGCACGATTTGCCCCAATCGACCCTATTTGTTGTTTCTATTGGCTGTCAACCTGTGGCCTGCACCGTGGGTCCTTAACCGAGTTATTCTTCTCCACTTGTGCAGGATAGCCACATAGCCATGTGTGACTGGGACGCCGGCGAGCGAGCGATGGTCGTCAAGGGTGCCGGAGGAAAGGACTGGGCCATCGTTGTTGGGCGCTGGACCGGCCTGCGACGTGGCACTCCTGGTAGTCTCTCTAAGTGAGTTGGCTTCATGAACACCCTTGAACCTTCAGTGGATCCGGATATTTCTACTAACCTATACTTACCAGGATACAATCTGAGTCTCCTAAAAACAATTAAGTTTATTGTGCAATTTTGTAATAATTGTTTAGATTTTAATTATATAAAAAGTACTCCCATTTCAACTCTGAGAAGCGTCTCACGAACCCCCTATGAATGGTTTAGCAAACTTACATTGAAGGTCTCACGGGCCCCAATAGATAATCAAAGCACACATCGATGGATATATCTCATAAACCCTCATAAATGTGTCTCAGGAACCCCAGTGAATAGTCTCACGCACTCTCCGCGGGGTTCATGCCTCCCAATTTGGGAACTCATGGTCTAGTGTGGTACAAACGCGACCTTTGTCGTGAATTTTGTACTTTGTTGTGCTGGTGCACTCTTTATCAATATAAATATATTCACTCGGAGCCCTCGGTGTGCATCTGATTGTATACCAATGGCTCGAAGTCAAGGGACCAAGTTTGGTGTGCCTCAGTTTGTGGTGGTCAAGTGGTGCCGAGTAAGTTGTCAGCAGAAACATCTATGTAGCTACTCTGCAGAGCTTTATGCTGTGCGGGATACTCTTGAAATCATTGAGAGAGAGCAAGGGAGGCACTTTGTTATTTTTACGGACTCCAAGAGTGTCATTGAAGCCACTCAAAACTAACATAATAACCACCTTATTGTCAGTGAGATTTTGACGATATTGACCCGTCTAAGCGTTGGGGTCCAAGCAGGTTCAGCTGACTGCTTGTGCGGGAGGACGTGCTGATGACGGAGTCCGTAGTAGAGACCTCTTAATGAGGGCCCTAAAACAATAAGGGCGTAAGTGACACTTTTTAAAATACACAGGAGAGCCACTTGAAGACAATGCTCTGGTGTAATAAGGTACAAAATAGTCGACTTTACATACGATTCTCGACCATTTCTGCTCGGAGTTACGCCTTTCTAACTTCACAGAACGACAGGTCTCAATCTGTACTAGCTATCCGATGGTGCAAAAAAACCTACTTATGAATAATCTGCCGCTTACGCCCCTATTGTTTTAGGGCCCTTTAATTTTTTATTGGAGCGTGTGTGAGACACGTTAACGACAAATTGAAAATCGTCAAGCATTTTATCGGAATATGG
>LQNS02278102.1:10256376-10276992 GCA_001587735.2 Parhyale hawaiensis | reverse complement strand
GTACTGCCCCGTCAACTCTCCAGCTGAGCACATCTCGCTCCCATACTCCAAGGCCAAGTTTGATTTCCAAGTCCGCAGTTGCTGGATTGATCTCAGTAATGGAACTGTTCAGGTGTGTGTTATTTTTAGCACTTGAAGAAATGGCAAGAATGCATGAAATTTACAGATTATTGAACTAGGGATTATCTGTGGTGAGTGTTCTGTGTAAATCAGAAGGCGTTGAGACACTCTTTTTAGTGTCTCGAGTATGATGGTGGTGCAAACTCCCAGACACGGAAACAGGCTATAGCACAATGAAAGACGATAGCAGGGCCGGATATGCTGTAGAAAATGTGAGGTAATGTCTGATCCTTCCCTAGCAGCTGTAGCACTCGAGGGAAACCGCCCTGCCATCTTCTAGCGAGTCGCTATTTGACCGATTCAGCATGGGGCGTCGACACGTTGGATGGCTTATCTTGCCATTTAACGTAAGTGGCAATACGCATCTCAGACGTGCCCTATTTAGTGCCACAAACATAAGTAAAGGCGCATATGTTTTTGCCCTCACTACGCATTCGCTGAGACCCACAAATACTGTGTATTGTAGCTAATGGCCCATCATGATCACTGCGTTAATACAAGCGTCTCTCCAAGTTGGAACAGCGAATGGAATCTTAATATGCATATTTTGTGTTACGACACTGCCATGTTTCAAGTCTTTTACAACGATGTTAATAATTCCATGCTTCTCTCCTAGAGAAGCTAGGACTAGTGGATGTATTTGTTGACTGAGTATATAACGCGTTCTTGTAGATCATTCCAAAAATGTAAAATATCAGTTTCCCCTTTTAACTTTTCATAATGTTATGAATCGATTTCTGCTATCCCATAATTATGTGCATTGCTGGTCATCCCCTGCGTCATATGTTTCAGGTAAAGAGTGATGAAGAGGATTTCATAGAGCACATCACGCTCGGGTTTGCCATCACCGTGCTGCACGTGCTCTGCCAGCCTCGCATGGGGTCCGATGATTCTGTGGATGGTCCCGACACGGCTGCCTTACCTCCTAACCTGCCCAATCGCATACCCGTCGAAAGGCTTTCCCTCCTCACCGCCGCTGGCTTCTTCTGTCTGCTGGCTCCCACAAACCAGTACCGCCGCCAGATGAGCCGCAGCGCCGTCGAGGCAGGCCGCTACAAGCGCGATCGTCGGTTCAGCAGCAGCGCTTGCGACTACCCCCTCCTGCTGCCCATGTTGGACGCGGCCTACGACGCTGGAGATGCTGGTGTCGATGTGATAGATGCTGGAGGCGATGGGTTCGTTGGAGCCTGCGGTGCGTGCGGTGGCTGTGGTGGGTGTGGAGGTGGTGTTGCCTCTCTCGGTCAAAGGCCACAGTATCTCTGGGGCAACAGCCAGTCTGGTGGTGGTGAGGCTGATGCTATGGACGGAGATGGCGGTGGTGGCGGCGATGGCGGACTCGATGGCTTCATGGGTGATGACGCGGCCGTGATGCTGCACGCATCGTGGGCTGGAGGCGGAGGCGCTGGGGACAACACCGACAATTCTCCCTTTGGTGCGTTTTTGGGAACCGGCGATACTGGAGGAGGGGATGGCGGCGGCGATGGTGGATGCGGTGGCTGTGGAGGTTGTGGTGGCGGCTGCGGTGGATGCGGCTGCTAATATGTGCCATGTCACGAATGTCTCAGGCACTGCCGACATATACACAACACACTGGAGGAGCGGAGCTCTGTTGGTTGCATGCATTTGGTGTGGGTGACGTCTGTGCAACGCCCCCGGGCTTTCCCGTTCTACTTAGATAGCTTTAAGTGTTTCGTGATGTTCTCGGTAGAACTGAGCTCTGTGCAAGCTGACTGTGGTAGCAAGGGTCATTACTTGTGCCACATCATTGTTGTAGCTTTTGTGATAATGAAGTATGCTCATTACCGTAGCTAGTTAGTTGTGTGGACTGCCGCCCCAAATACCACCAACTAGTGTTGCTGTTGACTGCAAGGCAATGATATTTTCTTCTGGTTGCTAACTTTCTGCTAATGGCATGCACATTAATTGACATGGCTGTGCATGTTGAACAAGCTGTATTTTTCCACCATGTTGGTATCTTTGATATGGAGTTCATCTGAGGCGGTGAAGTGGTGGGATCGCAACTGATCCTGGAGTGCCTATTGCCCTCCACAGTTACTTGATTGGTGTCAGCGATTGGAAGAGTTCCGTCGAGATAAGCTAATCCTATCAGCTTTGACTCTCCGAGTTCCGTCGAGATAAGCTAATCCTATCAGCTTCGACTCTCCGAGTTCCGTCGAGATAAGCTAATCCTTTCAGCTTTGACTTGGCCGAGACTTCAGTTACGACTTTTACATTTACTACCTTGGATCGAGTTTTAGGTATAAAGATCGGACTGATTATCCTTAAGACGGCCTCCATCTCAGTCTTCTTCCACATATTGAGTTTTAGGTTGTCTCTGAGTTATTCGGCTGGGAATTAGGGTAACGCTTGAAACTCAATTCGAAGTACAGAAACAAACATTCGCGAGTAACATTCCGGATAAGCTCAAGCTAATGAAATTAGCTTACCTCGATTCAGCGGTCTCATTCAATGACCCTTTATGTACCAGACTTTCTCTTCAGCGCTGTGTGACGTGAACGTTATTAACTCGGACGCTTTGTAGCTGTGCACGGGTGACCGCGACTGTCCGCCCTAAGTCTTATTGCTGATCCTACCGCGGTGGTTGACAATGTCCGTTGTTTTTCGCTTATGGTCATCAAATTTGGATGTGTTGGCTTGGATATTTGTTCGCTACTATTTGGCATCCGAAATAATTGTACTCTTTTGCACCGGGTGTCTTATTGAAAAATGCGAAGCAACGTCGTTTATTTATTGAAATTTATTATGCATAGTATTGGAGCACAATACCCTGCATGTTTTGTCTTTACGTTTATCGCTCTATTGTGATCTTTCGCTGCTCTGCTTTAGTTGTTCAGTTCTTGTTTATTGATTTGTGTAGGGCAGATCCTTATGCTTTTTTTTCCCATTAACATAAGGACCTGTTGCAGCCCCTTCTCGGAAGTATCGCACAGAGAGAAATGTCTATTTGTTGTGATGACTGAAGGATAAAGTTCACCCTTACTACTCGGCAGTTGATGTAACAAGCAACTCATCCAGAAGCCGTTGGTCTTCTAGGGTTGAAGCAGTTATTTGTCCTATAATTAATGAGCAGAACATTCTCTGTTCTCCTCTTTGTTACCTCGAGTAGCTCCGTGGTCGAGCTAAGATGCTGACTCGCTTATAGTAAGGAGATAAAACGTACCTACGATCTCAAATCACGGAGGTAAGACCTTTATGCTTAGGGATGTAGCGTCAGCATCTCTTTCACTCATGGTCACTGGAAGGCCTTAGGGTCGAGGGGTGCAACTGCTGATCGAGCCTTCCGTTCAGACCAAATATGGTCGGTTGCTGCCCTACACTCTGGACGCTAGTGAGCATTCATCTGCTGCACAAGCCAGTGCATGTGAGGTTCCTAGTGTGAGTGTTCCGTCGAGGTGATTTTACTTCGAACAACCAAATGTGTTGCGTTGAACAGTTCTTAGTTGCATTAACTGGGGATTTCTCTGTGTGGTGGCGTATCGTGTCACTGGCATCAGCAATTGATTTCCCACCTCCAGCCAGAGACGGCTTAATTCGGAAATAGCGGGACAATACCAATATAATAATAATAACCAGAGACGGCTTAACTCCTAATCACCACACCAGATTGTGTTAGTTCGCAGCAAGAGTGCTTGTACTACTCTATTTCTACGGAGCAATGAGCCGTAATAGCGAGGTAACACAGCCTGGTGCCGATAAGGTTAACCGTGTACTGTTTTGCATCGTGCAGCTCTCAACACTAACTACTTTCGTCAGTTTCGTGTTGTGTTTTTCTGTATTTTTAATTGTAGTTTGTCCTGTGTCCTGCGTGAGGACGTTGGATGTACTCCTTAGCGCTGTAATCTATACTGTAACTTGGCGCAAAAACCCACTGATTTTGTGATGTGTCCTGTGTCCTGCGAGGCCGACTAGCGGAATCGGAGAGATGTGTGTCACTATGACCCCTGAGAGCAGCCAGTGTCTCATGCTCATTCCTTGCGCCCCAAAAAATCCCCCGACTCATGCTTGTTAGACTCCCAAAACCTGGATTCCTGACGACTCTCATCCTTTAACAAAATGGGCCAAGTCTCATCTGACTCAGACTTATGGACAGTGTCTTGAGTCCGCCTCCTCTCACTAAAAGTATTCAGACTTCAGTCTGTGGAGGACGTATCAGACTCTGGTGATCACACGGGAAACAGAAATATGACGAGTGTGTTAGGAATGAGACTTTACCGTGTACGAATTCTAAGTTCCCTTTTTCCAGAAATGTGCTCGAGTCGTGGAATTTTTTTTGTAATACCCTGTTGACCTTCGCTTGCATTGAGGTCTCTTTCTCTAGCAGTGCAGGAAGCAGTTGGGCGTCCGGAACTGAGGCGTGTTGCAAACACAACCCTGCTCGCCAACCATGACGCGAAAAATATCTACTGTGCCCCGAAGTAAAACGAACGAGGTTACTCTGTACTATGTGTTTGGCTACCGATTGCGGTACGATTTTGTGCGGTGGCTGACACTAGTGTAGCACAGGCAACCCTGGGGTTGTGACGCTGGTGGAGCACAGGCAACCCTGGGGTTGTGACGCTGGTGGAGCACAGCTAGGTAGCCCTACTATTGTGATTGCAACATACCTCTTTGGAGCTGAAGGCCCGGCTAAATATACTTGAGCGTAATAATACTACTACTACAGGCTGTGACTTGTGCAACCCTTAAATATTCCTTGGTATCAATAATTGCATTTAAACTCGTGGTCTTTCCCGTTTTAGAAATTCCAACTTGCCAGTATTCTAAGCTGCTTTGTAACACTTTTGCTCTATTCACTTAGTGAGTCCTTACTTGTCAGGCTAATGTACACCGTTACTGTTGGGATGCTATTTTCGCGTACTATTCCTGCACAGGGCAGGTTATGGTTCGCCCATCCTGTGTTATGGGCAGCCACTGACTTAAAAGCCCCATCAGTTAACCCTTTCCCGACCTAGTGACCCTATTTTGTTTCTTAAAGCTGTCGTATGGAAGTGTGCACCTCTCGATCGGCACCCTCAGGCATTTTTTTTTTTTACCCTATTCCTGATTTTTCATGGTTTGTTATTCACATGTATGAGATCCTAGCAGTTTCTGACACACGTAAGCATATAGCAAAAGTTGGACGTGAGGTACGAAGCACTAGAAGTTGTGTTCGCTGCTACGTTACATACATATCGGCTGTCCTTTCTTTCTGCTGCTCTTGGAATCGCAGTCAACTGTGTTCATCTGGAGGCTAACATTCTCACAAACGTTATGCTAAATGCTTCCAAAGATCGCCTCATGCGATGGGCAGTCTATCTAGGCCAGCGACTCCCCACAAGCTCCCGTGCGTTTCGCATAAAAAATTCGCGACGGACATTCTCCAGGCGAATGACTTGTTTCCTTTCTTTATGTTAACATAGTGTGTGAGACTCACCGGCTACTTGGCGTTGCTGGCCTCTCATAACATTCTAGTCTTTTGAATTCAGTATTTTTTAATTTGTCCACCCTTTTATACTCCGTTCAGAATGTATCGAGGATATCCTCACGCCCCAAAGGTAAACCTGAGTGACTTTTCTACAGGGCTACAGTTCCTGCTGATCGGGGTAATCTGTTAAGTTAGGTAGGTACTAATAATTACCTTATTGTTTTGTGAGTTGAGACGTCGATGATTATGGACGACGTATTCTGCGAGCCTTCTTCATGCTCCAGCGTTGGAGCCTGGGAAAGTGCGATTAGCGCTGGTCTTTCTTTCTTCCTTCGGTTTCTCGTTTCCTCTTTCGTCTTCATGAGATGCTGTGCGCCTCGTTTTTCCTGCCAGTAGTAGCGCACTTGGCTGACTTTATGTGGTGTTGAATACTACTCTGTCATCCATTAGGCTCACACCCTGCGACCTCACCGATCCTCACTGCTTGGATCACACTTTCTTGTGGGTACAGTGGTAAACCGAGGAGTTTATTAATAATAATATGGCAATAATTAAGAACCATCGGGGAGTATAAGGTAATGAGTTCTTGCTCCTGTTAGAAGTGTGATCCATGCTGTAACCTCTTTGCATGTGATCTAGCCAGTTTGACATCTTGTTATCGTTGATCTTCTTGCGTGAGGTGATGTGAAGAACGTCACCTGGACTTCGTCCGAAGACGCACAAGGTGTTTACTAGTTAAATGCACCACAATGTGGTGGGTTTAATCCACTATGCTCTATACATACGTATTCATTCTAAGTTATTCCCGTGCATCGAGATTTTGTTTCATAACATCATTATTTTATTTCTTGGAAACACAAAGATTCTCTCGGGAAACATTCTCTATCCATGCACCATGGTTCATGCTTGCGTTCTACATGCAAGATAGAAATGCTAACAGATATTCCCTGTGAAAACTATCCTCACTATTAAGGCTGCGTAGCGCAGCGTTTACTAGGGTCTGAAGCTGTCGAGCCGTACATCCGTTGTTAAGCTTTTGGATCCACTCATCTGTGCCTCCTTAATGCGTGGCTCTGTGTCATTGTTAGGCGTATCGTGCATGATACATGCCGATATATTGCGCGATTCCTGTAGAAAAAGGAAAGATTAACTCTTTTATTGCGTAAGTGGCCACATCTGATTATTTGCATAGAGCGGTTCTATAAAAGCGCTGCCAGCCGCCCGAAAAAGGGTGAAGGATTTAACCACACTGGACTGGCACGCTACAAAGACGTTATTCCCGTAGGATTATATTGGGGCAAAGAACCCTTGTAGCAAAATAGCACAGTTTGGTTAAAATAAGCTTGGTCTAACTTCTCCTGCAGGAATAACCAGATATGTATAGGTCCAAATCACGCACGATAAACTTCGGTGAAGAGTTGAAGGTGCAGCATTGTTGGTCAATCCTCCGCTACTCCCATGACTCCTTAAGACTGCGTTTCTAACCTCGCCAAAATTGACTAGTGGTTGACAGTAAATGTCAGCCTCATTACTGGTGTAGAAGGGAATGCTTCAGATACTTCAGGTTTATCCACTAGGTTGAATGGTAGGGCCGGCCAACTTCTCGCGCCTTAATTCCTGCCAGACATGGTGCACCTGGCCAAGATTGTTCTAATAGAACTCATCTGAGTTCGACTTGACTTCTAAACTATATAATATAAAATTGGATCGCTGTTATATAGTCTTCGTAGCTAATACAGCGGGAAAAACGCTCATCATAATAATGGGTGCAGTATGATTATGTCGGTTGATACCACCTATTCTGAGTCTTATCTTGCGTGTAATTTTTATGCATACCTGAAATGACTAATTATAGAGAAATACAGAGAAGCGCGCCTCATCATTACATTGCAAATATTACTTTTTCCAAGGAGAGTCAAGCCGATGTACTTCATGGTCGTCTTAACCGCGGAAATAACGATCACTAGCTATATAATAATACCAGTAGCTAACAATTATTATGAATGACACTCCTTGTAAACAAAAGACGTGGTGTCTTGAGACCCACTCATTCCATGCTGCAGGTCCCGCGCTTAGTGAAGGTCTCCCTCCGTAGTCTGCTCCACATGAGCTGAGGGGCTCAATTTTGAGTTCTGCTGTTCACGCTGATGGCTCCTCATGGTTCAACATGACGTTTGCTATTCCATTTTGTCTGTTATTATGTAAGCTTGATTTCTTTATTATTGAAAATTTGACTCGCAGAAATCCGCAAGTACTCAGTAGTGGCTCAGCTACACTGAAGCATTATGAATGGCTTGGATAATTTATAGGTTGACTGAAATACCAAAAGCAATAACATGTGAACATCTGAAATTCATATTTTAGCGTAACACCTCTTGTTGTTTCCACATTTTCCCAATTAGAGTTATGGTACTTACAGACCTCAGGCGGTAAACCCCCATTGTGTTGGTTAAAGAATCATTGAACCATTGCTTGTAATTACTTTTGAGTCTAGTGCGTACCAGTACCGCCCCTATGGCCGGTGCATGCTTTCTTCTTTTGAATGCGTTCTTGCAACAGGCTGTCCGAGTACGGTGTTGAGTGCTTGTAAGCACAAAGTGTGTGTCTACCCAAATTATTCTCTAAAACCTTAGCCGTCAAGTTACTTGGCTTAAGTAAAAATCACTGGCAATGTTTAAGTTTTTTTGAATCTGCAGTTAAATATTTAACTGGAGCATTAAGTTATGCCCTGTGCACCTGTACCATGATACTATGTGCGCCTAATAAGGTGTAATTATTTTATTTATGTAAATAAGAGCTCAGAATATAGTGCACTCTTCTGCTATTAAATCGACACTGCACCGCATTCGGACAATCTGCTCAGAGAACGCGTTCAAGTGACTAACGTGTGAAGTGGCCTTTATGGCCTCCTCTACCCTTGACTGAAATGCGTGAGAATCTGAGAACGAATACTCAGTGCATGTTGCTTGTAATGTTATTACTTACGGCGAATTTCCTATTAAGTTTGTTATTTGATCACAAAGCTTTACTTAATTAATGGATGTAATAGTAAGTGTGATAAGTAGAGAGAGATTATGCATAGGCTGACCTTGAAAGTATTTATGGACTGGCAGCTGCATGTTGTGCATAAGGCATTCACATATAAAGTTAAATTGTTATAGTATTAGTTGGCATGTTGAATGTATTGCTTAATGGTGCTGCCTGTGTAGGTTGTAGTACAAAAAAGAAATAAAAAGTCTATATAAGATATGCATGGTTGTTGCTGCATGTCATTACCGAATACTCCTCGTATGTTGATACAGTACATTGGTAGCGACGATGTTGTCTCGGACTGCACTGTGGAGTCTGCGTGCCGGCGAGGGTGACTCAGCCCAGGGGCGTAGATGGATGCTAACGTTGTATTGATTGGTACAATTTACTGAGGCGTTTATGTATATATTTAAATGTTTGGTGCAGCTGCCCAACTTTATTTCACATTACAGAATCATTGCTTTATTTTCGTTTGGAGAGCAGCGATCCCGACACTTTCCACGTTACTTGGAGCATTGCTCGGTGCCCTGTTTCCCTTTTTAATCGATAGAGACTACATCATAGCATATGAGAAACTTGTCTCAGATGCCCGTCATAAATAGACAATAACTCACGGAAATTAAATTTTCTGTTGGATCGTCTGAGTTGCTTTTGAGACTCGGATCGCATAGAGATTTTGGTGCCATAGCTTTTGTTGATGCTGGAGATCCCCGCCACTGCCGTAATTATTTAACACAACTAGGCAAACGTACGGTAGTTGTTTACTGGACCATCTCTCCCTCCTAGGAATTGCTCCCGCCGCAGGAATTCTTTGTACAGTTGGCAGGTGCCTTTTGTGCTGTTCAGCTACTGTTCGGTAGCCAGTCGATTGGCAGGTCGAGTTTGGTGTAGGCCTAGCCGGCCAGCATTCGGATCGTTAGTTCTGCGTTGTTCTATCTGCTGTTCTGTAGATTCTCTCTAAAGGATACTCAAAACAATGGCGTAGTGTCTAAGGCAATTCTATTCTTAGTTTTGGGTTGGAAGTCTGTTTAATTCTGTTCTTGGATTTGATTTGGATAAAAGTTCGTTTGGCTTTAATGTCGTAGATGAAACACTCTAAAATGTAGTGGATTTTGCTTCTTTCTCTCGTTGACAAGTGGAAGTTTCCAGTAATTGCAGATGAGACACGAAAAAGTGTGAAGCTAGCTGTTCATTTTTACTTACTTGCACTTTGAGTTAATAAAAACTCAAACTCATTTATTGGCCAGCCTCGTATCGAACTCAATGGCTTATAATATATGCACCCCAGTGTCGTCTAGTACAGTGACAGTGCAGGAATCATGTAGCTTATGGCCAATGCTCAATGGCTAATGGTGGACAAAGGTTATCGGGCTTGCATTCAACTATTGTTGTCCGTTCTGCAAGCATGAGTTTGGCCTGGCTAGCGTATTATCATTAACGCCAAGGTTGTGTGTCGTTGTGGAATACGCCAATGCAACTTGTGAAGAGCATTTATTTCCGTACGCACTTGACGCTTCCACGTTTGTCCTCCTCTACAATGCTACATGGGGACGACGAAAGTTGACCAGCCAAGCATCTTTCCTTTCGATTACTGCAGAGCTATTAGATGTGCCGAGTTATCCGGTGTCTACGTGTGCCTACCTAGGACAGTGGAGGCAGCTCAGCGGACTGACCTGGACAATCAACAACAACAACCTTTGTCTTCCATACACATTGATCTCTGCTGCAACTGGTTGTTTCTCAAAGCTAAAAGCATGCGTCGTGTCCTTTGTTCTATTGGTGCCCTGTGGTATCGGATAAAAATGGACTTCCTGCATTTGTATTTGTGACGCTTGAGACAACTTTTTATTGTTCGATCGACACCGGCGCGGTAAATTAGTGACGACACAACCTATTGAGACTCTTTCCCCCCCCCCCCCCCCCCCCCAAAAAAAAAAAAAAAAAAAAAGTGTTACGGGGTGGAAAAGATTTTAGCTGTGTATATATATATATATATATATTTTTTTCGTTNAGCGCACGTAGGCCACGCGACAAATTATGTGGTATTTAAATACTACACACTCATCTCTGTTGGAACGCCTGAGTTGCGGCTACGGAGGTTAAACAAAGTTTATAACTAACTAACTAACTATTAGATGTGCCGAGTTATCCGGTGTCTACGTGTGCCTACCTAGGACAGTGGAGGCAGCTCAGCGGACTGACCTGGACAATCAACAACAACAACCTTTGTCTTCCATATACATTGATCTCTGCTGCAACTGGTTGTTTCTCAAAGCTAAAAGCATGCGTCGTGTCCTTTGCTCTATTGGTGCCCTGTGGTATCGGATAAAAATGAACTTTCTGCATTTGTATTTGTGATGCTTGAGACAACTTTTTATTGTTCGATGGACACCGGCGCGGTAAATAGTGACGACACAACCTATTGAGACTCCCCCCCCCCCTATTAAAAAATCAATACCCAGAATTTTTGATCCTGTACCAGATGATTTTTTTTTTTTTTCAGCAAAGGCTTTATCATTACTTGTCATTATTTTTCATAGTGTATATATTGTGGCGATATCTGGTAAACATTCATTCTAAAGGACTTTGAGTGTACGCGAGTTTTTGTCCCATCGGAGCTTCTATGGCGGAGGGACGTCTCACAGACATTTTTATTTACAATCGTAACATTAGGCTACATAATTCAAATAACTTTAAGAACATAATAGGTTCACGGATACGCTGACAATTACAAAGCAACTAAGTTTTACAATCTTGATGAGTATGAATTGTTAGCGCCCCTTCATCATACTCGGAACATTTTTGTGCACAACTCTTCATTCCTGTTAGAAAGTAATGGAGTTGAAAGCTCATAAAAATTCTCTAGGCGGAAGAAAAAAACTAGGCTATGCTGAAACCTAAATCTCTTTCAAGTCCTTTTCAGAAGGCATGCCGGACACTCAGATAAAATCATCGAAAATAAGGGGAAATGACTTAATTTATCCTCAATTGTTTAGAAAGTTATTTTACCGGTAGTTTAACATTTTTCCTTACATTAGAGTAGTATCTAAAGTTATTGCCGATCCCTTATAGTGATTCCCCCACTCTAGTGTGCTGGTGGCTCGCTGCTATTTCAAATAACTTTTTTATTGTTGAGTTTCACCCGAAGTAGATGGAAGTTAACTCTGGCAATAATAGTTGTTATCTGTTAAGTTTTACTTTTATTTCTTGAATGAGGCTAATATATTCATATTGTTGCTATTTAGTACTAATTACTGTACACTGTCGTAACGTTGGAGCTCAACCGCATCTTTGTATCTGNAGTTGTTATCTATTAAGTTTTACTTTTATTTCTTGAATGAGGCTAATATATTCATATTGTTGCTATTTAGTACTAATTACTGTACACTGTCGTAACGTTGGAGCTCAACCGCATCTTTGTATCTGAACTACTGAACACATGCAGAGTAGCCAGTCAGTCAGTCGTTGTCGGACATCCCATCCCTGGAACAGTGGGTATAGGCACCAAACTCTATTCTCGAGGTGCACCTTTGAACCAGTCATGTTTCGGGGCACTTCCTACCGAAATATACCATTTAAATAGACAATACTACGCACGTATTACCACAATCGTATAACGCCGTGGAATACTTAGTACTGTATAAATAATTATTTCTTTTTTCGTGTTCTCGTATTTTTTTAGGGTGCACTTACCCACACACCTCGCGTCGTACCGTTTGGAAGCCCCTGCCTTAGAGCAACATCATACTTGCTGCTTTATCCATTTGTATGGCCTCAGAGTAGTAAAGTTTAAGGTCTCTGTATCCTCTACAAGCATCCATATACACTTTGGGACTCTACTCATGTTCGTATTTATACACTAGTTATATTTCTCTTTTTAACTTTTATAATAAACAAGTTATGAGCATATTTGCTATAGCCTGAAAAATGAAATTGATGTCCTAGTGCACACCCGCAATCAGCTTCCGGATTAACGTATTTTTCTTGCTCTGTTCATCTTTTTGTTACACCGTCTCGGGTCTTCTTTCCTCGACCGTTTCATATAGAAAACATTCAACCGCATGTGAATTAATTAATGTATGGTTGCAAATTTTTCGCGAGATATGTGTGATTTTGGACCTTCCCGTGCAAACGGACTTCAGTTTCTCATGTTTGCCCTGTTCAACCCGGCGTGGACCTGACCGTCCCTTGTGGGCTCAAATATTCGGTCGGCAAATGTAGGGTCCCATACCAGCGGTTCGTGCATCTAGCTCGCCTACCTAACATCGCTTCAAGGCAAATCGTTTCTTTATAACGTGTATTATTGTCAGTCTTTTAAAATTTTACTTCGTATTACCATATTGATTGATTTTCTTTTGACAGGAGTTTGTGTTGATAACTGCGCAAATTACGTGGGGCCTTAACTAGAACTGCGTTATTACAGCTGATAATATTTGGCTTATGGCACAGAATGCTTGGGCTTTGCCGCGCTGAATCTGTATTCGTTCAGTATTAGTGCGGCGTTTTAATTCTTTCTGAATAGCCTACACCTTATTCCGAAGTGTGTGTGCACCCAGTGTATTGAAAAATTCGCTTGCATTAATGTAATAAATTAGCCCTCAGGGGCATATTCTGGTGAGCCCTTTCCCTGTCGCAATATGTTTGGGAATCACGCACCCAAGGGTCCCAAGTGCCTTCTCCGCAGGGGATATAGCATCTGGCCGCAGTTTTTGCTGAGAAGGTTAGTTTTGTAAAGTTAGGTAGGATCTCTATATTTCCTTTCTGTTCCGCGAGGTGGGCTGCCGATCGAGGTGACAGACTATTTCTGCGGGGCTCTTACCTCGCCCGTGCGGAGGGCCACAGAAGGGACCGTCTTTCTTCTGTCTTTTTCGCTTTTCGTCTATCATCTCTTGCCACCTGAGCACAACGTTGTGGTTCCGGCTGTCAGCCGAGTAAATCATCTTAGATCGCTATTGATTGTCTAAGTTTCAGAAATAGCGGGACAATACCAATATAATAATAAAAGTGTATTGACCAGTTGTAGTAGGTACTCTAGTTTAGATCAACCGGTAGATACTGAAATTTATCGAAGTTACCATAAATGACTTCGCCGGAGCCGTGGTGGCAAAATAGGGTTGGTCGAGATCTCGGACGGTCATCAGTATTTACTTGGGACTGACCTTATCTGAAATTTCACTCAAGTCGGAACCGGATTCACTTAAAATGGTTTGGCCGGGGCTGAGTGAGCTGACGGGGGTCGGCGAAAACGGCCGAACCGGGGGCTTTGGTCGGTCTGTACTCTCTGGTACCTGCGTCGCTCATATCCTATGTTGTGGGAGTTTCGTTCGAGGGGCGACCTATGTCGTAATTTGGTCTCGGGCTTACAAGATATCTTTTTATTGTGCTTCCTTCCGTTGACGTTCTTCTTCTGACGATCCTTCTTTTCTTCCTCTCCTTTCCGACTTGCTGTACCCATGGGCTCTGAGTCAGCGTGGGAACACCTTTGTAGCTATGTGCACGAGTTTCTCGTTTCTTTTCACATACGATATCTCTCTTCCCATTCTCTCTCTGGTTCAAAACACCACGCTGTGTCCAGGAAGACTTCTCTGACTTGCTTAACCGATTAACTGCGGCATGCGGATCTCTTATACAGTTTCGGGAACTGATATTTCCATCACTCGCAGTTAATGGGTTGATCTTAACTGCTGCTCTCAACCAGCGCTTCAATTCAGAAATAGCAATATTTGAGACTTAACAGATCCCATAAAAGTTTGCCTTTACTTGAGACTTTCCGGCAATGCTGAAATAATATGTAATATTTGATGAGATATCCGGCGCGATATGGGCCCAGCCACTGAAGCGCTGTTAGCCCCAATCTTGCCACAACTACCTACTACTAATCACAGTAATTGTGGGTGTATCCATTGTGTTTTGTCTTTGTTAGAACTTTGTTTACGTTACGTTCACGTTGCTTCATTTCTGTATAAAGTGATATTTTGTTACTAATTACTAACATTTACCGCAAAGTGTTCCTTCATCTTACTGCTATTCGTATTGTTCACTATCTGTAATTTGTCTTTCTCTGTCTTCATTCCTAAGTTCCTTCAACATTCCTTCTTTGTGTTAGCTTGTAATTAGAAGCGCAGAGTTCTGGTTTATATTTTATATACATTTAAGTTGTACATTTAATTACGATACTTTTCTCTCTTAAGGAGTGATAGCACTGCTTTTTCCCCCACTCACAGAGGGGAAGCACTTCACCTGGGTGATGGGGTGTCATACTCCTTCCCCTACACATCCAAATCGAAAATCATAAGCAACTAGAGCACTGTGAGAGCGCATACCTCCGCCAAGTGTGGCAACGGTACCAAAAAATTCAAATTGGTTCTGAAACCATAATTTTCTTTGTATAAACTCCGAAATCTAATCATTTGTGCCTTTTTATATAACAGCTTCTTCAATTTTCTTTAAGATCCGTTCATGACTTTTTGAGTTACAGTGTTAACAAACGTTATGACAAACATAAGTCAAACATACAAACGAACCGCCCTATCTGCATCAAAATTTGATCATTTATGTCTTTTAACATTACTAACAACCCCTATAAATTTCATAGGGATCCATTTATTATTTTTTTAGTTATTGTGCTAACAAGCATAAAATTAAAAACTGTGACAAACGAACCAACCAACAAACCGATCATTACCAAAATTTGGTCATATGCTCTTTGTTATATACCTAACAATTCATGTTAATTTCATCAAATTCCATCCATAACTTTTTGAGTTATGGCATCGAGAAAAATGAGGCAGACAAACAAACAAACGAATGGACATATCTTTGCCAAAAGTTAATCATCTGTTCCTCCTAACATACCTAACAATCCCTGAAAATTTCATCCAAATCGGTTCATAACTTTTCGAGTTATCTTGGTGACAGACAGAGAGACAAACACGACGAAAACATAACCTCCTTGGCGGAGGTAATTATCTGATGTATGTAAGTATGCCGTTGGTGAAAAATATTAGAGAATCGCCTGAACATTTTCTTGTCGACAATATTACTATTCATTGATATTCATTTGAGAAGTGGATTCACATAAGCTACTTTCATGCGCTACTAGTTCCGGATGATTATTTCCCTACAAATATTTACTTCATATTGATCAATATGTTCCCTCTCACTGGCTATGTGTTCATTCTTGAATATAACTGCGTTACAACTATCTGTACTAAATCATATATTGAAAATGCTAAGCCCTTATGCCTATTTGTTAGTCACATTCGGAGCATACGTTCGTGCTCATGCAACGGTGTCGCGTATTGTTTATGTTGCCAAACACCTGGACTGCTCATGAGTTATTTCATGCCGTTACCATATGGTAGCGAATATTACTGCCACTCCTGGCATCGCCATTCTAAACACGCTGTGTTGTAAATTAATCAAAGAGAGAAATAAGATCGAATTAACTAACACACCGTGTTCAAAAACTATTTTGTTCCGTAGGTATCTTCTATTCTAGTTAAACTAAGAGATCGCTGCTTTCGCGTTTGATTAGGATTATTGTGTAATTCACGTCGTACGTACTTTAATTCCCATGGAATTTTGAGAGTAATTTTCTGGTAGAAAACTTCAGTTTGTGGCTTAATTTTTTCAACTGCTGTAGACGAGAGTAGGGGTGCTTGGTGGCTTCTCCAAGCTACTGCAATTGTTTTGCTCAACCTTAGTTATAGCTTTCTTACCTTAATTGGCCACTTTGGGCAGGGTTATGTCGTTGCCAGCGAGCAGTCAGAAGCTTGCAGGAAATATTCCGTCGTTTCAATGCAGCTTCTCAGTTCGTCGGACGAAATATCCCGTTCGCCACACCAAAAGTAGCTACTTCAGTCCGTCTTGTTCCAAGTGATCGCGTGTTGCAACGTTAATTAGATTTTGACAATTTTTATTGCGTGCCAAAACATAGCTACTTACGATCATCAGGCTGTATCATACTTATCGCAAAAGTGTTCCAATGCACTACTACTGTTTAAAGTGCATAGAAATTTAGAAAAATCGTTAGTGGCACTTCTTAACTTGTATATGCAGTTTTACCGTACATAGGTCACCAGTACCGACTTGAACGGAACTCCTAGCTAGATATCACCGACGAACTGCTGAAGAGGGTTCAGTGCAAGCTTTGGTTGGGAGCTGCTTCATGTTAACTTACGAATATTCCCAAAGACCTCCACTTACGGCTATTTGCTTCACAGCTACATCTGTAATTCAGCTCGAAGAACTTTCCCATGGCTATTTTCTTCAGGGCTATTGTCACATCTTTCCAGAAGTCGCCGCAAAGAGCTGACGATATCAGCTCTGCTGTCGTTCCCACCTACTTCTTACTAACTCAGCAGTAGTGCGATATATTCTTATCTTGTTTTAGAACTGGGATCGTCTGAATACCTGAATCGGTTCGTCGTCCTTATGTTAGGATGGTTTTTGTGTTTCATTGTTGATACAGAAATTATTTTAACCTCATTGGCTGTAGACTACAGCAAGGTACGAACGTTGTGAAAAGGAGTGCCGATATTGAGAACCACGGATTTTACCGTAAAACTTTTGTTTTGTGTACCCACACTTTAGGTTTCTGAAAAGTGCCCGTCTAACATCTCTGGTGAGACAACTGATGTTCAGGTGATTCCGGCCTTAATTTACGTTTGCTTACTAATTTTAGTTGCCTTTAACGCTTATGTATCTTGTTGCTATTAGTTAAAGCTTATAGTTGCGTTTATTTTTCGCGTTCTTAGCATTGTTTTGTGCGTCGTTCTGTACGTAACTGCCTGCTAACTTACTGAATCAGACCAGTAGTAGCTGCAAGTACAGGGATTACTTCCCTCGTCAGGTGCTCCTTGTCCCGTACTTGCTACTCGGCTTGGTTGTGTGCTGCTAGATTTAGCTGCGAGTCTGCCAAAATGTTTACCAACATGTCCCATCGACTACGGCGGGAAAACCCTCAATATAATAATAATTTACCAAAATATGAGCCCTCACATAAGCGAGCTGAGCAAATGTCAGTAGCACTATAAGTGCTCGGTGGCATTTTTCTGCTGCCCAATCGGACACCGCTACGCATTGGGACGTTGAGTAGTACGCACTGGGGCCGAAAGCCTGTCGTATGAATCCAGCTTAACTGAACTAATGCGCTATTTTTTTTTTTTTTAAGTCAACATTTCATGCGATTGCGACACGTACGGCATCATTGCACCTGCAACACCTACGGTGGTGGTGGCTGCAGTGCATCTGTGCCTGATATCGCAGTGTGGAACAGCCGTGAAATTTTTTTATGTCATCAGTGTAATTTTTTTATGTTATCAGTGTATTGCTCAAGCAGCTCTGGCATTGTTGAGTGCAACGTCTTATCATAAAACACCACCTACTCGGTATTTTGGGATTGGACGCGTGAAACTTTTGATATGCTAGTGTGCTGAGCACGACTAGTACCTAGAAGAAACACTTGACCTTTTTATTAGTGTGGGTGTGGCTTAAAGTGAACTTTTCGCAGAAAGTAATGCCCAGGTCATTTTCACACTGAGATATGAAATTTTGTAGGCGAAATATTATGTCGCCAAGAAAGAACTTTTTTCTTGGTTACCTGATGTTTTTCCTTCTCAGGTGATACTGTGAGACTCGGAATTTCCTGAGGTGTTCACTTGTGGGGCCTGTAGAAAGTAAAAAAATAAAACTGAGCAGTAAATAATCTAAATTTCTCAATTATTTTTGATGTTGGTGTGTAGCTATATAGTCTTCCATGCCAGTGCTGAAATCTTGTGTTGCCAAAATATATCTGAAATAAACTTTTTTGTGAACGTTGAGAAATTCCTTATCATGAATGATTTACTTGTGAAAAAATATGGGAGTGACCAACCGAACCTTGGAAATTTGAGTACGGGCAGGTTGTACGTCGCGCATTGTGTTTTTGTTAGCGGCGTACAGTGCAACGCTCTCTGTTACGCAATCCACTGTGTCTCGCTTATTTTCTCGTCTTATAGATTTTATTTTTGTTTAATAAAAGTTAAATTTCAGTACCTGAAAGAAACGAATATGCTTCTTTACTTACAAGTATCTTGGGCTTTCCACTAGGAAATTTTCGCTCTGTTGTAGCGTTTCTGTTTTTAGAATAACACTTTTTGCTCACCAATTCTCGCACTTCTTATCGCCGTGAGCCTAAAAGAGTTGGGATGTTGGGAAAACTCTCGTAGACGTTGTGCGTAGCGCACACCCATAGCAATATTAGCGCCGATATGCAATTATTCCAATGTACTTTTACCGTGCATGCTGTGTTGGGCCGCTAACAGTCGACCGGAGTGGTGTATTTAGGATCTTACTTTTCCTTATTCTAAATCATACCGGTTGTTCAACCATGACTTTGTGTTATGCAGCTAGGATCACTGCTTGGCTTAGATTAGTAATGGTACACGAAAGGAGACGCTAACCCTTTTTTCTGCTACTTCTAATATTAAATTATTAATTGATGAAAATAAAGGACATCCAGGACATCCAGAAGAAGCAATATTTTACGTTAATTAAATAAATTATTAATCTAAAGTAAATAGTGATCCAAGTTGATAGGTATGATGTTATTTTGAGGCTCACCCAAACAACTAGACCGGTTTGTATAAAACACTACTTTTGTGGGCCTCGTGTCACACTTATATATATTATTGTGCCCTCGCAGTCGTTAGAAGTGAGAATTCTGATATCTAATTTCATTGTCAATGAGTGGCAGTCGTAAGACGCAAGAATTCTGAAATTCTGTCACCTACCTAATTTCATTATTAATGAGTATAGTACACAAGTTGGTAGTTTGTGTTATCCATGTTGTGTGTAGCAATATGTTGTATATGTTTAGATACCCAATGTCATGTATGTTTCTGTAAGGATATTACTTGAATTTTCCTTTGCTGTTGGCGAGGCTAAGCCGAGGTTGGAATTGTGACTATAGCTGCAATTGTTTATTTTATGTGGCACGCAATACTTCAATAGAAAAATACGCGGCGCTGAACTGATATTATGAATCTCCGATTTGTTTTCGTAGTTGGCATCCTTTGGGATTAGAAATTTTACTTTGTCTATGCCTAGAAATTCGTTTGCAATAATGTAACAAATTATCGAGATAAAAAACCCACCGAAAATCACTGTGTGAACTGTCATTTATTAAAATTTAGTAGTCCTCAAACAGTGGTAATGGATAGTTTCGGCCTGTTTCGCAACCATCATCCTCGTAGTATTCTGAAGTGTACTGAGAGGTATTATTAGTAACGGTACTTCTCACTGTACGTCAGAACAACGGCAAAAATAGCTTTGTTGTGCAGGGTAAGGGATTTGGAGGACCTTGCCTGCTGCACTGGGCGTAGTTCTAAGTGTCGAACGCCGTAATCATCACATGAGTGAGGCGACAAGAGTGTCGGAGTCGGTACAGGATGTGTCGCTTGTCAAGTCAAAGTTGTTTCACTGCCGTACCTCCTATGTGAAGCTCTCGAGGCAACTCTATAACTGTAGGTAAATCCCTCAATTTGTTCGGAGTTTGTTTTGACAAAAAGAACAAGCCCTCAGGGGTCATATTGTGGCGGGCCCTTTCCCTGCCATAATATGTTTGGGCATCACGCACCCAAGGGTCCCGAGTGCCTTCTCCGCAGGGGATGTTGCCCCTTGCCGCAGTTCCTGCTGACGAGGTTAGTTTTGTAAAGTTAGGTAGGCTCTAAATACTTCCCCCTTCTGTTTCGGAAGGTCTGGCTGCTGATCGAGGTGGCCGACCTATTCCCGCTAAACTTCTACCTTCTTGTATTTAGTTTCTTTCCCCTGTGCGGCGTACCTGAGCGAAAGCGTTCAGCCGTGCCCGGGGGTTGGAGATACTCAACTTGCGCCTTTTTCCTGTCAGTAGCGCACTGACCTCTCTGAGACGTACCGGCAGAAAAGCAGAGACAAAAATCATTGACAATTTAAAACGCGCCCTAGTTGGCGCACGAGCCTGTGGTTAAACACAGGAATAGTTCGGCGCGATATAGGCAGTGTGCCACTGAAGCGCTAGT
>LQNS02278102.1:10176257-10198086 GCA_001587735.2 Parhyale hawaiensis | reverse complement strand
TGGCATCCGCGGATACAGATGCGGATGTTCCGCGGTTGCGAATATTCACCCCACCACAAACACACCCCCTCTCACCACGGCAGTTTATACAACACTTGGGAAAAAACTTAGATGGCGCTTTGTTGACAGGGACAGCGCTTGAAAACGACAATTTACAGTTTTCAGCACTATGGATGAGCTTAGTGTACAGTGATAAACCTGCGCACCAGCACCTCCTTTGCTGCGGATTTTACAGTTCTGACATCGGCGGATGCTACCATCTTAGCACCCGCGGACGCAGATGCGAATGTTCCGCGGACGCAAATATACACCCCATCACTAATTTAAACACAAACACGCCACTTGCGGGTATTACAAAAAAAAACTTAGGCTATGTATTTGTATTTTAAACGGCGATCGATACCGTAAGGTACGCACAATTCAGAATTTATCCAAGGGCAGAAAATACACTCGAATGGATACAGATCTATCCTCAAATGATTCAGAAATTAACAATTTGCTCAACAGGTATAATGTATAGCGGACGAACGGTGCCCAGGCCCAAGACGGCGGGACACCGCATCTAACAGAAGTAAGTAAGTAAGGTATAATGTGGCAGCTACCTTTGGTCTTCAGTCTGGCCAACTTTTTTATTCAGACTTCTCACGAAACTGACAGCGGTTGTGACTGACACTCAACAAGCGCGCGTGTGACCGTCTGTCACAAGTTAGTTATAGTTAGGAAGTTTAAGCCTCCGTTTCCGAGCAGAACGATATCACAGAGGAAAGGGGAAGGGACATATAGTATGCCGTGTATGCCCATACACGAAGGTGTTCCCATCACAGAGGATCAACGCGCAAGGGAACAGCAAGTCGGGAAAGAAGAGGAAGAACAGATAAAGCATGTGTAAGTAGGAGTATGAAATTGGGAAGGAAGCAAAGTGGGCACGAAAGAGAGATAACCCGAAAGCCTAGCTAATGGCTGAGGTAACCTACACGAGCCCCCGGGGTTGCCTAGCCCCATAGGACCGTCAGTCACAAATCGTGGTCATCGATGACCGTCTATCTAGGCCTTAAGCCGCACAGCGCCGAAGGTCAAATATTTTGTCTTAGCATTTTTGCTAGAGGGCCTTGAGTGATAGTAAACTAACATAAAGGAGTTCTGTGTCTCATATTTTTCAGGTGCAGCATATCTGATAGCATATAAGGCGCAAATATCTCTTAACATTACACGTCTCGGCTGATCGAATTCGCTTAGCCATGAGGCACATGACAAGAAGCGAAAAGAGAAGAAAATAAGGCGTCTTTTTGTGGCCACGCTCTTGATCAGAATCACCGTGATCACGATCATCGTAATCACTGAAAAGCACAAGAACGGTCAACGATTTTGTAAACAAACCAGAGACGCCAAGTCAATTTTCGAAAAATATATTTTTATTGTATTTTATGGAAAATAGTAGGGAATGGATTTCTTATGAGCCTTTAAATATTTTGAAGCCCATGCATAATTGAACTAGCAGTATTTTAAAAATTTTGAGCATACACAGGAATAGAACTAAGGAAACTACAACTTTGAAAGTCAATATTACAAACAATCATCATAATATAATTCAATTTATTCCTAAATATAAGAAAACATCACGACCTTTCATTTCGAATTTTTATTTGTCCAACGGCTGGAATCACTCTTTGATCACGCATGATTAGCCTGCGGAGGAAATCACGCTGCGATCAATTCTCACCACCGATCACGGTTGATTGTTATCAGAATCACGTCAAAATGCAGCCACAAAAATGTGCGAATCATGCGCGATCAGGGGGAATCATCCGCGGGGTGGTCACAAAAAGACGCCCATAGAAGAAACACCTGTGCAGTTGTCCCTACACAGTGGGTAGAGCGAGTGAGCATTGCTACCTCTCCGCTCATGTTCATTGTTACGGGTCGGTTGAGTAGTGTGCAGAGAGTATCTAGAGGGTGGGGATACTGTATTATTGATACGTGTTCTTGAAGACACACGCATATAGATTGAACGTAATGCAGTATGAGTTTGAGGTCTGAAAACTTTGTTAATATGATGGCAGATTCCATGATATGAAGCTTATTTCCCAAGTTTTTTTTCTGGCTTGGTCTCCTCGGTTGCTGCAACTCTGACATAATGGTCAGTATGGTGTCGGGCAGCTTGGGTCGATGTGCTCCCAATAATGGAGATTGGCCTGGGTAATGAATACACCCAGGTACAAGTTTTGTTGTGTTGCTTCGGAGATGTAAGTTGTTTCATTGATGGAGCAGTTGAGAGGTCGGACTGCTCTTTTCTCTTAACAGAGCTTCCTTCCTTCCTTCGACTATACACCCCCGTCAGGGGTTAGGTCCCCCTCCAGGGTCCCACACCCTGCAGCCCCTCTGGTGCCGGGCCATGTTGGCCTTTGATAGCCATAATCCCCAAATACGCCACCAAATGCCCCACGCCCGACACCGTCGGAACCGCCCGGTGCGGGCCCTCACCTACGAAAATTTTTCTGGAGGTCACCGTGGCGGCTACCCACGGCCTCCCCCGCTGCTGGTGGTGGTATGCTGCGCGTCCTTTCTCGCGATTGGACCGCACATTGCCCCCCACCGCCTGGTGGGTCTTTTGGCGCTGCCCGGCTACCGCCGTCGCGCTCTCCGCTGGCCCCACGAGGAGGGACCCCACCTGGCCAGCTTCTTAACAGAGCAGTCGGCGTCCATTGCTCATATCCATCGTCGGTATCATAAACGACAATAGATTTTCGACGCGATGAGGGGTTGGCATTATTTGTAGTGTTATTGTTGCGGTCAATTCCAACAGAAGTGCTAGTAGGGTCTATTATAGGTCTCATTGCTTGTTTTCGAGTGGCAGTTTTAGTAGGTTTATTAGCAGTAGCACCATCAGTAGCTCCGATCTTATGACCATGGCTTGACCTCTTTTTGTTGGGAGGAGGAGGCACCAGCTTCTGACTAGGCCTGTTAGACGAAAGCGGAGTGCCTGATTGGGATTGTGGAGGATTATTTCAGGCCTTTCAGGATGATGTAGGGCGAGAGCGATGGGATGAAAGCTTTTGGAAGAAGCTCCTCGAGAGGGCACAATAAATTCACCATTTCTCGCCTCTCCGTGGTGGTGGGGCTCATCATCCTGAATCGGGCCTGTATTGCTAGCGCTGTTGTGTTTGTGGTTATTATTAGGTGCTGCACCCAGTCAACATGTGATACTGGTAGCGGCACCGCGGCCATGTGGTATGTATTACGTTGCTCCGGTCACCGGCGGGGCGCCAGCTCGAGCTGCAAAGCTGTATGTCCTCTTCTCAGTTCGATACGTCTCACGTACTCTTTTTCAGATCTTTGTTATGGGGAATGTGTTCACGAGCTTGGGTTGCTAGTACCTCAACGGTGAACTTGTATTAGTCACAGTTTTTGTCAGTGGATAGAATACACTAAGGTCGATTGGTATCTAGTTTACAAACGCATGATCCTCTGCACCACATCCGGCACAGCAGTCGATCTTACGGCGACGCCACTTTTTAGTGTGTCCTTATTATAGCATTGGTTGCACCTCATGGATGAAGGTAGGTAAATGTTTATTGGTTAAATAATGCCATTCTGTTTTTTTGAGCAGTGCTGGTAACATTGTCCTATTCAACATGAGGATATACCGGTGAGAGTTAATATGCCGTCTTGCTTCTTCATTCTCTCCACCTTGGAAACACCCTGGCCTCCGGAAGTACGCAATATTTCCTCCGTCGTGCTCCGAACCAGAGCATCACAAGACGATGGTGCCTGTAGTTTTACTTAGAGTGTTGCGTGGCTCGAAGGTAACTGGTAGTTTGGAGTTGTCTGTTCTGTTGCTCTGAACGTGATTTAACAAGAAGACTGTTGGCAGAAATCCTTGTAATTTTCCGCGTTTGTCCGACCTTGCTCTTTTTTTTTCATATCTTCATCCACCGCGAGAATATTCACTGAAGAGCCAAGGTCTTGTCCAGAAATGTGATAGTTTGGTAGGGATGGTATTTTGGCTCTGGTTCAAACATGTTGTCCAGAGTTAATATTTATCGGACATTTTCACTCCTTAAAATGAAGTCGTGCTTGCTGTTTTTTAACCTCAGACGGCAGAGTCGTCCGGCTATGACTCACTTTCTGAGTCGGTTCGCCGGGTATTGGCGTTGATGCTGCAGCATCTGGATTGGCGGATGGCTGAGTTCCGCGGGTTGGTGTGGGGTAGAGCGGGGGAGGGGGACATCCCAGGACAAGTCACAGGCGCTCATCACGGGCCTCGTTACTGAAGTCCGCAATAGCAAAACCTCCCCTCCACTGCACCACGACCTCGCTGGGCGTTGATGGCTGCGAGGACATCAATGTTCAGTTTTCACTGTTGATTTCACTTCCATTGTTTTTGAAGGCCACATAGTCACCCGATTCTCGCTGCCCTCTGGAACATTTTACATAATGCAAGGCGAGGGAGATAATTATACTCCACTCATGGGAGGCGGCGTGCCTGCGTGACACCTGCTCTTGGCCGGAGTCATTGGTAAATACAGGAAAACTTTTCTTTTTAACAGTTTAAGAAGAAAAGCCTTAAACCTTTTACACAGTAGAAGAAGAAAGAAAAACAAAGTAAATATGGAAAATAGAGATGGGGAGAGAAAAATAAAGTTGGAAGCCAATGACTACGTTGCCACCCCTCCACGGCTTTGGCGTGGCAGGTCAGGAAAGAATGGGTCCCTTCCGTGGCCCCCACTCTGGAGCAAATAGGAGTAGGGTAATATGTCTAGTACCCGTCCACTTGTCAGTGAAAAACTTCCTGTGTGAAAACTATCAGCGCTAGAGATGTACATAGGTGTACTCGCATACCATACGAGTATATGTTAAATGATGCTTTGATGAAGTACGCAAATATAATAACCTGCTTTTACCATGTATCTTACGTAGGCAGAAGTATATGTATTTCCTTTTCGTAGATGATTTCACTTATCTACCCCCCCTGTGTTCCTTACTATTCTGATATCACTTCGTGTCTTTCCTACCGCTATACTTCCTTTCATACTTTACTGTTTTATGAATATATCTTACCATTATGTGTACGATGTAAGACGACGCACCAAGACACTCTCGAGTTAAGAACGTTCACGTGCGTACCCTATACGCGCCAGTCGAGGTCATCGCTTCACCGAGCGAAGATTAGAAATCTCCAATCATTGCCGATCAACCTTTGCTAGATCAAATAATTGCGTGATGAGCGAGCGGACAGTGAGCGAATTTGGAGTCATAGGCTTAGGAAAACCTCACTAGCCTTGCAAATAATTACGTTAAGAGTTGACCCTTGCTACCACAACTACAAATTAGAAATTGAGCCCCTCACCTACTAAAAAAAATTAGATGTAATTATGTGAATTGGACTCTATCGAAGAACCTTTATCTGCCTATGCTTGTCAGAACTTTTAGAATCAGGGAAAGCCCACTCAGTCTAGGGAACAGGCAGTTGCACCTCTGATTGGACGATATTAATATACTGTATTGATGTAATCGGAGCGCCTATTGGGCGACGCGTGTCCTCTTGGAAAACCGCGGACGGCGCCCCGATTGTACGCGGCATTTCATGACGACATCCACGGATATAAATAGGGTAGGATTTGATAGAGATTTCGGATTCGTGATCGTCCCGTGACGTGTGCCACAGTGTTTAGCTCCCCTCTCTACGTCGTCGAAGCTGTCTGAAGAGAATTCATCCGAGTGGTGATGTATACTTAGTCAATGCTTTTCGCGCAGTGTCAACCTTACCAAGTGTTTAGAATACTGAAGCGATATTTGAATTCGCTTCAATCCTGTTGTTCGATTTTCAGTTATATTCCTCACGATTGTTTTGGTGCTTTCGTGCATAGGTTATGACGTTCTGAGCACGGCTCGTTGAAGTTTGTAGATCCACATATTGGCGTAGTTTAGTTATCCCAGTCGTGGGAAGAACTGTTTCACAGTTCTTGGCGTGTTCGATTACCCGATTTGACGCAGTCAAATCGGAGGTGTTTTTATTTTTATTTTTGCGAAACTATAGCTCCCTCAGTTTACTTTTGTACCGATAAGAACTCTATTGCTCAGTGAAATAGTGTAACCCGATTAGGTCCCTAGAATAACTAGCTTGTAATTAACACATTTGTATTCGAAAATACTTACTGTAACGACTTATTCTAAATTTTTAAACACATTCCATTGCTAATTGTTTTCCAACAGTTAATGTCTTAAAACTACTATAATACAGCGCTTTCATTTATTCCCTTACTACAATTATTTCCCCCTAGGAAATACTCGATTACTCGAACACAAATCCATCAGGTCAATATAGTACTGTGATAGTTACCCTTGAACATACATGTGCACCGCTTCTGGTCAATAATGTTCTAAAAATACTGAAAGAAATTATCGTTCTGAATTAACGTAAGCCCTCAGGTCATAATATATATACTGTACTTACAAAGCGGAAGCGTGTACATAGGCTTAAATTGCAGGCTACGTAGTGCCGCACCATCCCTGAATATGACAGGTGAAAAAAATGAAACTATAAAATATGGTGGTTTTCATATTTTTTCATGTTTTTAGTGACAAAATGTGAAAACCACCACCATTTTCTGTGGTTTTAATTTTTTCGCCCGTCATTTTCAGGGATGGTGCGGCACTACATAGCCTACAGTTTAAGCCTATGTACGGCTTTCTGAACTGTTAGTTGTCACACAGGAAGTTTTTCAGTGCCAAGTGGACGGCTACTAGCATGGTGGACGGGTACTAGACATGTTACCCAATCATGGGAAGGGTCGATTATCACCATTCGGCAGCCCACCCCGCGCAACAGAAGGAGAAATTGAGGGAACCTACTTCACTTTACAAAACTAATCTTGCTAACAACCGCGGTCAGCTGCAACATCTCCTGCGAAAAAGCACTGGGGTTTGCCCGTGGGTTGGCAAGGCTCGTATATATTTTGACAGAAAAAGAGCCACAGAAAATTGGAACCAATGCACGAAGGTGTTCAAACACAGGATCAACGCACATGGAGACAGCATATCAGGAAATAAGAGGATAAACGGAGAGTAAGCTCAGTAAGAGCATGAAATCGTAAGGACGCAGGTGGGCACGAAAGACGTCCCGAAGACCAAGCTAACGACTAAGGTAACCTACAGCGTCACTCTGGGGGCGCTACTCCCCAACCCCTGGCATCAGCGAACCATGTCGCTGGAATACCTAGCAGGAGTGACCAAAGTCACTTTTTAGGGGGAAAAGGATCACACATTTGGCAATGGTGCTGATATATTGCGTTTGAATAACAATTATGATAACGAGTATAAAAGAATAAAAAACATGCAAATCATTATACATCTAAGAGAAAAATTTTGTAATTGGTACATCATGGCCAGTAGCCCGCCGCTTACTGTTGATTATCTGCTTACTTTTCTTTGCCTGTTCACTACTCCCAGAGTCTCTCTTCCGCTTAATGACAGGGCCGCTTGGATTTAAGGAACTGGAGAATGAATTATTGCTAGGATATTCTCTAGAGGACGTCGAAGAGATATCCCCAAACACTGAACGGTCCATACCAGCTGCACCAGTGTCAGAACCGTTCGTAGAAGAGGTAGTATCATTGATATGTTCCTGAAAATGTCCTCCTAAGGCTGATGAATTCACATTTCTTTCACTGTTTCCATGTCGTTTGCCACGATGGCAGTTATCCGGCCCAGACGGGGTCAACAGGCATAAATCAAGGTGCGCATTCAAGAGCTCATAGGAAGAGAAATGAGCAGAACAACACACTGGACATGTGAGAGCAGAACTGGACTGAGACTCGTCAGAAGGAAGGTCGTTCAAAGGGATCACACTCGACTTAGAGAGACATAATGGACTTGAGCCCTGGCCAGTAGTGACAGATTCATATAGAAATTTACCTTGTATCTTCTTCAAACCTTCACTGCTCTCCATTTCTGTTTCAAATTCCTTTGCACTGCTACTGGAGTCGCATAAAGAACGTTCACTTTCCTCATTGCTCGATGCCACAAACAATTTTTTGTTGGTTTCCAATATGTTTTCACCTTTCCTATCTGATTCATAAGGTACATTTCTTTTCACCAGACTCATAGGAGCAGAGTCCGAGACGGGTGGGTCCACGTCACCATCCTTAAAGGAGGCACTTGACAAGCAAACATCAATGTGCTTATTCAGCGTAGCTAAGAACTTCGTGTTCACGGCCTGATTACAAATCGGACAAACGTACTTGGGTTTCTCAGGAGAGTTTACAGCAAAAATTAAAGGTTTCTGCTTGCTAGGCTGTTCTTTCACGCTTATAGACGACGAATCAGATGAGATAACTTTTGAGTCGGCTACTGTATCTTCCTGAGGAGAATGTGTCTGAACATTATCGAGTTTCGTCTTAGAATTACCATCAGCAGAACTGCAACTTTGTTGCTCTGTTAATTTTTTGAACATTTTGCTGATGGTGACTTGTTTCTGCTTACCTTCATCAGTATCTTCGCTGAGCGTCGACATGCGCACACCGAGAAGACGCAGGGCCAGGGGTTCAGCTGGCGGACACTTTTCCATCTCCTGAATCAACAGTTTTCGAGCAACCTTGCTCATGACCTCAGGATCATTAGTGGCTTCCCCCAGAGCTGAACTACGAGTCTTTAAAGCAAAGTTAACAGTTTTTATCTTTAGAGTAACCAATTTGCCGACGAGACACTTTCTCGTCATGTCATTGTGAAGCTCAGCACTGAGGTCCGTAACTGTTTGCAATAGTTTCTCGCGAGAGGATGTGCCTGCAAACGTTGTCTCTGTGCTAATACTCTTCTGCTCGCCACTGGTGTAATTGCTGAGATCCGTCTCACCAAGACCCAAAGATATCCTGACAAAGTAGTACATGCTGGAGTCCGAGAAGAGCAGACGAACAAGTCCATAGTTGGGGCGTATTTCTCCGCACTTCGTAATACCCACCGCCTTCAGCTGCTGCTCCATCACGTTACCAATGCCGCTGATCTGCCAATGCATCAAAGGGGTGACTTTCTACTGTAATATTGTATTAAATAGCAGTAGAGACAGTAAATGATCATCAATATTGTATCGTCTTTCTTTACTTTATTTATCAAAAATTTACTTTAAAATGTCTTAGAGGCATTTCTTTTTGGTGGGTGACATTACCTTTTCGCTAAATCATGGTCAAGATTGAGCTGATTTTACACTCCGCTTATAATACTGACTTAACAGAGATATCAATCAACGGTATTAGGCTCAAAACCTACCGTTTGTTACGGCGCCATCGATTGGCCAGTTAAACTAAGACTTTGATGCTTGACTTGTTCAGCATTTCAGACAGGTGCTTTGGCTTAGACCCGTTGCGTTGATCCTATATCGGTTACCGTTGAGACTTCCACTTACTCAATTTTGCTCCGTACAACGTACATTTCCACCGAGCCCATATAATCGGTTTGCTTCTAAATAATTGCTAGACGAACGTAGTCTCGAAGCCAGCGCGCCTATCTGATGTTTCGAACAAGTCATGCCTGAAAACGCAACTTCTCCGGCCACTCGAACGCGCCCTTATTCTCGCGAGTAGTTCAAAGAAAGCATGGTGAGGGTGACGAAACGTAAACTGTTCGAAAATTTTTCAACATGCACGTAGGCCTATATTCGATAGTTTCAACTTTTTACATCAAAAGTATACACCATAAAATCATCATATATCTGCTCTCAATATAGTTTTAGTATCGAGTATTTTTAAAAATCACGATGCAAACCTTTTGAAAAAAAGAATAACGAAAACAGTAGACTAATATTCAAAGTTTGAGTCCCCTTACCCACATCGGGGATTTGAAGAGCACATATGGTAAACAAATTCGTGGCTTTAAAAATCTTCCAGGAGTACATTTAAACAATGTAGGTTGACTCATAACCTCTATTATAAATTCCTCATAACTAACTCCCACATTCGTATGTTTTTCACATAGCTAGTGAGAAGGTAACAGCTCTGCCTTTTCACAACAATCTCAAAGCCCAGAAGAAGTCCAGGTTCAAGGTTAGTAAGAAGGTTTGCTAGCGCAGCGATTCCAAGCCGCATCGCGCCGAAGGTTAAATATTTTATCTCGACATTTCTGCCGAAAGGTCGTGAGTGACGGCGAACTTACTTAAGTGAGTTCTGTGTCCCAAATTTATAAAGCACGCGCATCTCCAATCCTACACAACTCGGCTGAACGAATTCGCTCAGCCGTGCGGCACCAGGTAAGATACGAAAAACGAATAGGGAAGAAGACAGAAGAAAGAAGCGCCCGTGCGGACGGTCCCTTCCGTGGCTTTCCGCACAGGCGAAAGTAGGAGTCCCGTGGAATAGGTCAGCCACTTCGATCGGCGTCTCACCTCGTGGAACAGAAGGGGAAATATAGAGAACCTACCTAACCTAACAAACTAACCTTCTAAGCAGGAACCGTGGCCAGCTGCAACATCCCCTGCCGAGAAGGCACTCGAGACAGCCCTAGGGTTCGTGAGGCCCATATGTATCAGAAGTAGTCAGCACCTCCGTATATAAACCGTCCTGACTGCACTGACCTTCCTTATCGGGAGCGTCTCTATGAAGTCCATGATAGCCTCCGCGTTGGGCGCCAGGTAGTACTGTCCGTTGGGTTTGTTCAGGTCACTGCAAACTTTGGCAAGGCGAGTGTTGGGTGCAATACCTGCCGACAATAGACACATGCCAGTGCAAGTATATTACGTAAGTTAGGATTATGCAATTTGTTTTTACGGCAGAATGCCCATAATTTTGATCAACAGAATCTGAAACCCCAGCAGTTGCATTATCTTTGCAAACTTGCTGCGCTTCAGAGATAAGACTGATGCTCTCTGCGTTCTGCCAACACAGCGACATCGGCACCTAACTATGCTTGTTGCAAGGGGAAGTTTTCAAGTGAACAGCGATCCGAGTAAGAAGTAAAGGGCAAATTTGATTGCGTAACTGCAGGGACATGATGTCACATAGAGGTACAAATCAATTTATAAACACTCCGGCATCAAAGAACGTTAGAGCTTAACTTAGAAAAAATAATAAGGAAAACCGTATCTTATTACACGAGCTCTTCACAACTCTCTATCAAACATATATAATTTTAGCACTGCTCACACAAGCAAGACTCTTATCTGTGAGTGTTGGCTAGAATTAGAAGTAAGCAACACACCAGCGCTCGCAGTGAGCTGAGTCGCCTCCTCGATTTTCCTCCTCATTTCATCCACAACAGCCTCGGCGAGAGTTCTGCCATCATCATCCTGGGCGGGGTAGGCTTCGCTGTTAGCTTCCATGTAATCAGTAATGTCCAGGTATGCTTCATCTAGGGACATCATAGCGAAGTTAGGATCGTAGAGTGCGAACACTTCCTGTACGGTGCGACTCACGTCCCTGTACTTGGAGAAGTTGGGCGGCACCAACACGAGCTGTGGACACAACTGACGGGCAATGAAGCCCGGCATGCCCGCCCGCACCCCAAACTGGCGGGCCACGTAGTTACTGGTGCTCAGCATGTTGTTGCCGCCCACCGCCATCGGAACGGTTCTGATGGGATATTACATGCGAATACCTCGTAAAGAAAGGCCACATATGTGAATACCATAACTGTGACGGCAGTGAAGTTCATAAACAAACTGTAAGATCAGGGCGCTGTTATTCCTGCGACTCCTGCTCCCAAGCCTGTTTTAGAATTCTGTAGCTAAACCCTTGGCCATGTTCAGGCCGAAAGTGTTAGCCTTTACCTAGCCCCTTTTAGCTATAGAGATCCTATAATTACTATAAGCGAAAAAATGAGTGATTCAACAACTATACCTAATACCTAACTAGCTCATTGAATGAGCCGCTGATCGTAGTCTGTAATTAATCAAGGATTATGAGACTAACAGGTTAACCTCGCGGGCGGGGCCAAGCTGTAGTGCATCATGGGAAATGTGCTTGTGACGTCATAAAAACCTAGTACGTTTATCAGTAGCTATTTTGCATTGTCTCATCATTTCATTAGAGCATATAGAGTGTCCTACAATCTTTATAGTAGCACAAAACTATGTACCAAAGCATCTACGAACTTGTTTAGCTCTCTGAAGGATAAAACATTATTATTATTTAGGTTGTTTTTTCCGTAAGAGGCACGCACCTGGTAGGAGAGTTTCGGTAAAATGTTGGCCTAAGCTGTGCCTTCCCGTACGCGAATTTTTTTTCCTGAACCTTTCAGCAAGTACAGTCTCAAGGCAGCCAATGGCGTGGCAGGTCACAGGCCACAGTGGGAGGGGCGAAGGGTGATGCTCAGTNTATAGAGATCCTATAATTACTATAAGCGAAAAAATGAGTGATTCAACAACTATACCTAATACCTAACTAGCTCATTGAATGAGCCGCTGATCGTAGTCTGTAATTAATCAAGGATTATGAGACTAACAGGTTAACCTCGGGGGCGGGGCCAAGCTGTAGTGCATCGTGGGAAAGGTACTTGTGACGTCATAAAAACCTAGTACGTTTATCAGTAGCTATTTTGCATTGTCTCTTCATCATTTCATTGGGGCCTCCAGAGTGTCCTACAATCTTTATAGTAGCATAAAAATATGTATCAAAGCATCTACGAACTTGTTTAGCTCTCTGGCCTAAGCTGTGCCGTCCCGTACGCGTCTTTAACAAATCCGTCTCTCCTAATCGTAAAAACTACAGCATCATTGGAAAATTATGGATTCAACATTTGCCAGTTTCAACAACATCATTCCGTGAGTTAGTTTAGGTAGCTACGTGGAATACGGTTAGATATATATATATATTTTGCAAGTTAGTTAACGCGAGTTGGACGCCACCCTGCTATACGCGCGCAGCGTATAGCAGGTGATTTTTTTTCTAATTTTGCCGAGCAATAGCATGGCTCCTGCGTATTTTATAGCCTTTTGCTTCAATATTACTTCGCCGGAAGGAAAGTAAATTTTTTTCGTCCTTTAATGTTTCTCGTACCAATCTTGTTGAAAAGTTCTTCCATCTCGGCGTTCAATCGCTCGCATCTGAGCCAATTTTTGTTGCAAAGGTTTGAAATTATAGAGGATAGCAGATCACTGGTAGAAGACGAAAAGGAATCGAAAACATTGCGGTTTTTACTCATATAAATTCATCTTTAGAATGCCATATTACTCTCGATAAAACTCACTTGAATTATTAAATTTTGAAGACGATAAACTTGGCTCTAAAAGTTCTTCTGATACATGCAGGCAATTGCCGGTTGAATTCATCTGCTCTTTTACAGGCCTTTTAACCAACGTTTTCCCAAAATTTTATTCTTCAGAGAGCTAAAAAAAAAGTTTGTAGATGCTTTGATACATATTTTTGTGCAACTATAATGTTTGTAGGACATCTAGGACACTTTGGAGGCCCAAATGAAATAACGAAGAAACAATACAAAATAGCTACTGATAAACGTACTACGTTTTTATGACGTCATCCCTTCTTACGTCCGCTGCGGGCGAGCGCCACACACTCGGCAGTGCGCTAACCTGTTAGCTACCGTAATTATTGGACCAGAATCATATGATGTAAAGTCTTAAAAAATGGCTGCAAGTTGGCCAGCTCTGCACACCATCAACCTCCAGCTAATGAAGTTTTAAGATTTTTTTTTTTCCAGTACCAACAAAAGTGATTCTGAGAGAGGAATAAACAAAGGACGTGTGCATGGTGTCAAGCGACAAGGACTTTAAAAATTCCCCGAGTTTTCCCAAATTTTGCCCATGAGTGTCAGTTTGCCCATTTTCCACTCAATTGATGTGATTAGCAATGAGTTATGAGCTGAATGGAACTGAAATCGTTACAAATCACCCTCACAACATAACAATACATATAAGGATTTACAGCAAAATAGAGCTAGACAGTCGTCCACTTTTCCCCGGCACTGCAGAACAAATAATCCTCATATGGCTCAGGCTCTGGAGAACGCCACATTCATAAAAATAACCCCAAAAAATGAACACCATCCACTGCCCTGCAAAAAATTCCCAGAGTATTTTGATTCTTGGTCCCATTTTCCCCGAGTTTTCCCTATTTTCCCAGAGTGAATTTTTTTCCCCTGAGGTCTCCCTGTTTTGCAGATTGCTAGTGCTAGACATCCTGCATGTGGCAAGTCGAATAAAATGAGGAATAAGCAAGTGCTGGGGATGGGAACGATAAAGAGAGAGAGACAAGGAAAAACAAAAGGACGACCTTTAGCGAAGTTATGGAAATAGCTAGCAGTAAAGTACCGCAGCCGTAAAAAGAAAACGTCCTGAAGGTCTAAGTAATCCTTAGGGTACCTTGTCTGATTCCCTGGGAGCACAACTCTTAATAACAAATGTTGAGAGAATTCGAAGGCCAGTCAAACCTCATAAAAAAATTAACTAAATACTAAAATAGTCAACACCTCAATAAGATTATACTTACTTGAGTTGCGGACGGTCTCGCATCTCCACAGCAGCATAGAACATGTCCATGTCAACATGGACAATGGTGCGACTCACATCTCTCTCACTGGCACATTGCTGAGCCAGCACATCCATCTGCCCATATACAAAGAGAGTGTTAATCACTCGCGAACTAAGTGAGAGAGGTGATGTTTTTGTTGAAGATTCAAGTATATATATATATACATTAGTACATATATCTGAATACTTAGGTAACAACCCTTGTTTCATACATGTTTGGTTAAATAGAATATAGAACGCCGCATTGTTTAGTTAAAATATCTGTATTTGTTTGCTCAAACAGACGAATATCTAAAATGGTCTCTTGATCAGTTTGGTGCAATAGTTGGCCGAAGCTCATGTTGCTGTAATCCGGTGCTGGGGATGAAGTTGGTTGGCGACGCGTTTCGACCATAGCTCATGGTCAACTTCAGGCCGTGAGAAGCTGCAGGAAGGCTGACGTCTGTTGTTGATGGTATGGGAAGATAGCTGCTAGTAGAAATAAAAAGTGCTATCGTTGGCAGACGGCCGCTTCTATTTATTAGTGCTGAGCGGTCAGAGTTTGTAGCGGTGCGTTCTGATTGGCTGCTGGCTTTTCTAGTGGTGTGGCTAGTTCGCTGGCTACGCAGTCTGTGCTGAGTAGTTACGCATCTCCGTGTAATTTAAGCGTTGTACATGATCCTGTCACTTGATTGTTGATGGCTGGTCGTCTCGTTCTGATAAAGAGTGCTTCCATTATCTGTAACCGTTGGAAGTTGCCATTGCGGTAGAGGATTGTGGTACCATTTGCAGGCATGTCCCTGGTTAAAGTCATGTTGTGCTGCTGCTGTGTGTGGTTTTTTGGTCCACCCGATCCCAGATGTAAAGTAAGACGTCTTGAAAGAGTAGTTGTGGTCATGCCAAATTTGTAAATATACATATATATGTCAGTCCACCCAAAAAGTGGTCAAAGGAGTTGAGCAATGTTCCAAATTTTTGTAGGGAGTTTGGCGGGTTGACCTAGCTAGATGTGACCCATGCCAAAAAACTAGACCCAGCTTGCTATAAAAAATGGCGGCGTTGAATTTGCCCCTAACGCCGGTAATGGTCTTACGCCACGAAGTGTTATAATTATTACTATCAATGGTGCCTAGGGATGTGATGGATATTTGGTTTCTATCCGCCACTTTTCAGCTATAAGGTATCCGGCCCTATAGTGAATCTGTTCAACCGAATAATCCGGCTGCACATTTGCATATAATTTCTAGAAGCCATGAAATCTATCAGTTTATTAACCAGCTTATTTTACTGAATTAAAAGTCATTTGCTGAGGCACTGCATAACAGGGAAATGAAATTAACTTGACATTTTCCAAGGGCACAGTACTTGTAATTTACTGAATCCTAGACGCTGCAGTATACACTGTGGTACCTCTGATGACCGTTACACTATACTCCCTTTACTTTGCAGATATCACACATCCTCCTCAGGGTTGCGGAGTTAGAGGTTTCAAGGTCCGACTCCGACTTCTGGCCCTCCACAATTTTCAACTCCGACTCCTGGTCAAGATTCTCCGACTCCTGGTCCTCAAGATTTCCCGACTCCGACTCCTAGGTCGAACTAGTAGATATTTGATGTAAACATAAAACATGTCCAAATAATTTTTGCTAGAATAAACATAGGCCCTATATCAAGTTAAAGATGCTCGGTGTATTGTACATATACAATGATATTTTGCATCATTTGGGATATTAACGTGAGGACATGAGGACATTAAACAAATTTTGGTAAAACTTTTGCACCTGGTACATTATGTGAGGGGGGGAGGCAAAATACCAATTTTCTACCGATTGTTCAGAAATTTACATAGTGTATGTATTTTTGAAAAAAAAAAATACATTTTACTCCAGCAATTTCTTTCATTTAGTCCTTAGTTTTTGAGATAATGGAAGTACTGTATATACAGTATAAAGATATAGCTTTGCATATTTTCGAAATTTCAAAGGAATAGAACTCAATGAGTTTTCATGCTACAATAAACACAATGACAGTTTTGGAATCCTTGAAACATTCTTAACAAAACTACTGAGCTGGCCTCTCCATTTTCTCTTCTGTCCAATCACTACCTAACTAAAATATAGGGGAAAAATCGGTTTTGAACTGCATTGAAAAAAAAGGGCTAAAATAAAAAATACTGCTGTATAGTTTTCTTAGGAATGCTTCAAGGATTCTAAAACTGTCATTGATTTTATTGTAGCATAAAAACTCATTGAGTTCTATTACTTTGAAATTTAGAAAAAAAACTAAGGTCTCAATAAAAAAACTTGCAGGAGTAAAATGTGCTTCTTTTTCAAAAATACATACACCATGCAAATTTCAGAACAATCGTGAGAAAATTAGTATTTTGCCCTCCCCCCTCACATAATGTACCAGGTGCAAAAGTTTTACCCAAATTTTTCCTGATGTCCCGATGTCCTCAATTTAATGTCCAAACTGTTTCAAGGATTCCAAAACTGTTATTGCTTTTTCTATCATGAAACCTCATTGAGTTCTATTCCTTTGAAACTTAGAAAAAATGCATAGCTACAGCTATATTCATAATTTCCCATTATCTGAAAAAGGAAGGCCTAAACCAAAAAAATTGTAGGAGCAAAATGTGTCTTTTTCAAAAATACATATAGCCTACTATGCAAATTTCAGAACAATCGGTCTAAAATTGATCATATTGCCCCCATGCCCCCCCTCACATAATGTACAAGGTGCGAAAGTTCTACCCAACATTTTCTCAATGGCCTCATCATATGGAATAGGAAAAAACATGGTAGCTATAGCTGTAAAAGAGAAATGTGCAAAAAAATATCCATATTTAAATTTTTGTAAATTTGTGACTGAAAATTTAGAACTGAATTATATGTATTTGTTTATAAATAGGATCCCGGAGTCGGACTAAAAATTTCGACTCCGACTCCTAGAGCAAGTGAGATTCCGACTCCGACTCCCCCTCAAATCCTCCGACTTCGCAACCCTGATCCTCCTGCGCCGGGTGTTCCTCCTATGCCTGACGAATGCCGTAATAGATCTATTAGTCTACTGAAGTTGATAATTTTGCAAAAAGTGTGGGAACTGACTGGGACGAAGCGCCTGTTTCAAGAGTTAGCATTCTCTCTATGTGGCTGTTTTGCGTTTGTTACCTTCGCAAGGAGGTTACCTACCTATGTTAACGTCGGGTCTGTCAGTCTGTTATTCTGTCTGTCACCAAGATAACTCAAAAAGTTATGGACGCACTTTGGCGAAATTTACATGGATTGTTAGGTACGTTATGAGGAACATATGATTAACTTTTTGTGAAGATCCGTGAATCCGCTTGGTATCCAACAATCGTTCACGGCCAAAATTCGAGGCATGCAGGAGTACGATTACCACAAACGACTCAGCTGTCTCCACTTGTATTCGATACAGCGCAGATTCGAACGATTTACAATCATGTATGTTCGGAAAATTCTGGAACGTATCACTGTGAATGTGAATGAGCGGATTGTCGCCAGACACTCGGAAAGAACTGGAAGGACTTGTGCTATTCGCATCCCAAGCAGAGATGGTGGAAAAGCCGTGGCCACAAAATATTCTAATAGCTTCGCTGTATAGGAATCAAGATTGTTTAACAAAATGCCTCGGCATCTTCGAAACGCTGCCGATATCAAAATTGTAGAGTTAAAAAATTTGCTGGATTCACATTTAAGAAGAATACCAAATAGACCAGCGGTCAGCGGTTACGTGCACTGTAAAGATGATTCGCTGCTGGTTCTCTCTTTGGTCGCTAACTGCGGCACCACAGAAGACACCAAGCAGAGTGACTCCACACACGTGGGGTGACGTGAACAATTTCCCCTGGCCTTCTTTCGAAGACCCTCAAGGTAAGGTAAGGTAGTACTCAATCTGCAAATAGAAACTCTGAAATAGTGGCTGAACGTATGCAAATAAATTTTAAATTCAACAATCGGCAACAGAAGCACGTCACACAAATCAAAACTGTTCAATATTTTGAAGCAGTTTGATGGAGCAACATGAATCTATGCAAACAAGCCAGGAACACCAGTCACGTACATGAATTTGGTTGTAGCTATATAAACACCAGTTACAGCATGTAACGACTAATATTTTCCCGACTACATACCACAAAACACTGGACAAAACCCCATGCAGGAGGAAGGACCAACCCCGCTGCAATATATAACGCAGCAAAACAGACCCATAGTTCGCTCACTCAGGATCTAACCAATATTTGGTGAGATCTTGCTATAGCTGTTGCAGCAAGGAAAGCGGAAGTGACGGCGGACTTAGCGGTTTAAAAATAATATCGCAAGCTGAGTTTCAGCACTTCCAGCTACAAGGTGAGGATGCTTATTGTGTGCTGGTCTACTGTCTGCTGGTGAAACTGCAACAACAAAAAAAAACAAGTCTCTCTCTTGTCCCTATACAAATGTGAACTTGCTTCTGAGACTAAATAAAAAATCTGGAGTAGAGTACCATACCTGTCCTATCTGAGTGTGATGACTCGGAACTGTCCTCCTGAACTGAAGAAACTCTCGGCTACGTGACTCTTGGTGCTAACGAAAGAGGTAGCTACTCTGAATTCAGCTTACCTCTGCAAAAGAATGCATTGGAACATTCGTACTAATTTTGCTGAATTTTTTTTAGCCCATGGCCTTCCAGTCATCTTATTATACGTCCTTTCCTTTGCCTGTATAACAACGTCATTGCAGTGACCGTGAAGCCTTGAACTAGCATATAATAATCGGTGGCTTTTCGTGCATTGAGGCTAGCCCCACTAACATATTGAATGAAAGAATACAAAAATGCAAATACAATCAATCCTGAACCTGAATGCAGTATAGAAAAACTTTATTTTCAGAATCGCTTCCAAACGAACGCTAAGGGGCTGCACCCAAAAACAGGGGAATGAGTCACCATTGAGGATGTGCCGGATATCAGGTGCTTTGTGATTACCGGATGTTGAACGTAAAATCAAGTTTTTGCGATTGATGTTGAACAGTTCCTTCGTCATTTGCTGACGATACGATACACGAATACTAGCTGCTGTACAATCTATGGAAGACGTGCTGTCTGTGCAGTGAGATTTGGAAAGCATCTGTCAATGGTCAGTAAAAAATATGACCTTGAAAGAAACAAAATTCAAATTGCTAAGATGTGGAAAAAATCAAACACTCTTTGAATCTACACTTTATGTCACTAGCGATGGGCATAAAATTGAAAGAAAGACAATTTTAAGAGACATCGGAGTTAGAATGCAAGACGATGCTACCTTCAAAGAACATAGCTATATATTGCTAGAGTAATCGAAGTTGGAATAAGCATGTGGATGGGTTTTATGAACTTTTTCATCACATGAAGTAGATTTAATGCTTACACTTTGGAAACCGTTCTTTCGAGAATAGAATACTGTTCTCCACTTTGGATGCGTGTACAAGAAAAAAACTTGAGCAACTTGAAGCTATCCTATCCAAAGATCGTTCACGGCCAGAATTCGAGGCATGCACGAGTACGATTCCCATAAACGATTTGCTGTCTCCACTTCAGTTATATTTAATACAACAAAGATTCGAGCGATTTACAATCATATGTGCTTAGAAAATCTGGAACATATCACTGTGAATGAGCGGATTGTCGCCAGACACTCAGAAAGAACTGGAAGGACTTGTGATATATGTATCCAAAGCAGAGATAGTGGAAAAGCTGTGGCCACAAAATATTCTAATAGCTTCGCCGTACAGGGAGCAACATTGTTTAACAAAATGCCTCTGCATCTTCGAAACGCCACTATATCAAAATTATAGAGTTCAAAAGTTTGCTGGATTCTTTTTAAGATAAATACCAGATAGACCAGCTGTCAGCAGTTTCGTGCACTGTACAGATAATTCACTGCTGGTTCTCTCTATGGTCACTAACCGCAGTCCCACAGAAGACACCCAGCAGCGTTACTCTACACACGTGGTGTGACGTGAGAAACGTCACCTGGCTTTCTTCCGAAGCCCCACAAGGTATATAAACTAGAACTCTCCAAATGTGAATACTTCCGCCAAGCAAGGGAATGGTTACGAATAGTATGAATTAGATCTGAGACCATGATTTTTTATATTTGCAGTAGCTCATTCGGGCAGAGTACCTCTGTCGGACAGCACTATGACTCGAGGCATCGGCACTAGGGCCGGCTGTCTCCTATCCAATAGGGTGTTCCGAGTCGCTACACTCAACGTTTATAAAGGTATTCTAGGGAGTAAATGTTTTATTTTTTAATATTTTTTTTTTTTACTTTTGGTCAAGAACCTGAACTCCTGCTCTTGTATAGGTATAAACTCAGGACTTGAACAATTCCAAGTCTTGAGCCCTATAGGTATAGGAAGTAGGACTTAGTAAAATTTTTAAGTCCCTCACCGTAAGGTGATAAGAGCAGGACTTTAGTCAAATTTTCAAAGTTCTTTACTTGATGGGTAGAAGTGAAAACTTTGGATTATTTTTTTTTATGACACCATAGGCCGGCAGGCCAGCCCTCTATATAAGCCCTGGTCTCCCTAGGCTCTTCGCTATAATTGACTCGCAGTGATGGTGACAACTGCTCCAGCTCCTCTCCTGCCTTTGAAACTTGGCACAGGTCTGCTCTATTGAGTTCTGTGCCATGACTCTTCAGCTTTTATCAAGTTCTTTGGAGTCCAGTTATGGACTTAGTAATTTATTTGTGAAGTGTTTCAACTTAGGGCGGAGTAGAAGGCCATTAATTGTTTAGTCTCAGTTGAGACTTGGCTTAAGGATTCTTGAGTTTCTTCTTGGTCAGGAGTGACCATTTAGTGACTTTAACTATGCCAAGTATAGGGACAAGAGAGAGACTTGTTTTTTTTTTTTGTTGTTGCAGCTTCACCAGCAGACAGTAAACCAGCACACAATAAGCATCCTCACCTTGTAACTGGAAGTGCTGAAACTCAGCTTGCGACATTATTTTTAAACCGCTAAGTCCGCCGTCACTTCCGCTTTCCTTGCTGCAACAGCTATAGCAAGATCTCACCAAATATTGGTTAGATTCTGAGTGAGCGAATTATGGGTCTGTTTTGCTACGTTATATATTGCAGCGCGATTGGTCCTTCCTCATGCAGGGGGTTTTGTCCAGTGTTTTGTGGTATGTAATCGGGAAAATACTAGTCGCGACATGCTGTAACCGGTGTTTATATAGATACAACCAAATGGTGTTCCTGGCTTGTTTGCATAGATTCATGTTGCTCCATCAAACTGCTTCAAAATATTCAACAGTTTTGATTTGTGTGGCGTGCTTCTGTTGCCGATTGTTGAATTTAAAATTTATTTGCATACGTTCAGCCACTATTTCTGGGT
>LQNS02278102.1:10070676-10119927 GCA_001587735.2 Parhyale hawaiensis | reverse complement strand
ATCCATCCTCTCAGCGTGGGCTCTCGCGAACAACTGAGAAAATCTTGAGATAAATCGGATGCGTGTGAATACGACGGAGTTTTCATCCGATCTGAGGTCTAACGATTTATCTCACGATTGATCTGAACGTGTAAACCAGGCTTATGGGACAGCCCTTTATCTGTGACTGACTTCTTGTGTTCCCTGCCTTCCTTCTCATACCTTCCGCCACACGCCCGACTCCCTCCGGATCCACCTCCTACGTAACTTTAGCAACAGCGACCCGAACATCACTCCAGGAACTCGATTGCTGAATAGTTTGAGCCTCCGTCTCCACGGAAAAGGCGATCTAACAGAAAAAAAATAAGGAACATACATACAGCATATCGACAGAAACGGAGAATCCATGCACGAAGGTGATCCGACACAGAATCAGGGAGCATGGGAACAGCAAGTCGGGAAAGATCAAAAGAAAACAGCAAGTCGAGAAAGAAGAGGAAGAACAGAAGAAAGGAATATCAGTATGAGCAAGAAATCGGAAGGAAGCAAAGTGGGCACAAAAGACACGTGCCGAAGGCCTAGCTAAAGGCTAAGATAACCTACAGGCTTTCCCTGGGGGCGCTGCTCCCCATAACATAGAACGGGCGAGCCAAACTTACCTAATCCTATGACCTATGGCCTATCCTACCCCCCCCCCCCTGAGGAGGCTGGCTAAGAGAATCAAAATCTGATACAGTTATCAAGGGATGCCGGAAGTACCGAAGGGACTCTGGCAGCCTACATTCTTGTATACAACCTCTGCTACAGCCACATACAGTACTAGAGACCTTGCGGACTCAGACCGTAGCATAGTACCTCCTTCACGACAAGAGTCTACAAGTTGAATCTGCAGCTCAACAAAAACAGCCATCCTCAATATAGCGAAGCAGACACTGAGAGGGTAGGCAGCTCTTGAACACACAGAGTAGACACGAAGCTGAAGCCAATACAGCATCCACTGCCGCTTCGCTACTAAAAAGACTGACCACAACTGTAAGTAGTAAGAGCAGCTGGGCCTGACTATCTATACTGTATATCCTATTATCCGACGTACCTTGCTAGCAGTTTTCTTGGTGTCAGCGATGTAATTCCAAACATTGTCTGGTGAGATGCGCCCCACAATGTCTACAGATTCCGGAACATCTTGGGTGAAGTTAATGGATCCGCCAGACACCTGGGAAGCGTGAAATTATATAGCAACCCATTGAAACACGCTGTCCATTATGTTGGACGTTATTGACAGAGCCAATTTACGAAAAATAAACAGCTATGTTATGCCTAAACCGCATTTTAATCAGGCCGAGTAACTTTGTTACAAGGATTCTTTGTCCTGCAGTAACAATATGGGAAATAGACACGGTAGCGAAGTAGCAGCGCCTGGGTAAAATTGCGTTAAGGAGTTAACCGCCACTGCTTCGTTGATCATATATAATGCATAGCTACCTATATAGCTAGTGCTATTCTTATGGGAGAAACAAGAACTGCACTATTACATACTTTTCATCTTGGCCGCGGCACATATGATGGTATCCTTTACACACATGGCGTTGGACGAGTGGATCCCAAAGAACGCAAAAGCTGCCCTTGGTAGGGATAAAGAGTACTGAGGGGGGGGGGGCACAAGACGACCTGTGATATCCAGAAGGAACATTTTTGCGACAACGATGGGTGAATTTTGGTAGTTATGCAGCCAAACGGCTCTCACATCATGTCTATATACTTCGCAAATTAGGTCTCTTCATTAACGAATATGTATGCTCAATGGCATGTAATACTGTGTGTAAAAATAAGCTAATGCAAGGAATCCATCTGGTAGCCAAGGGGCAGTGAGCCCAGGAAAGCTAGGGACCTCCTCAGGCTTGAAGGCTCACCTCAAACGCTGCAGCAGAGAACTTGGCGACATCCGTCATCTGCACCATCCCCCGCCAGATGGCGATGGACTCGGAGCTCCGAGGAGCGTCGAACTTGGACACCGACGTTCGTGAAGGCTTGGACTTACGACTTTTGCGCGAGTGCGGGGTGCCGGTAAACGGGGGAGCAGATGGAGAGTACTCCCCATCATCATCCCCAGGGGGAGGAGGAGTGGCGGACGGTGAGCCACTGAGAGGGGGAGTTTGGGAGGAGAAGTATTTGGAAGTATCACCCCGACCAGGTATGGGGGACTGGGGCGGAGTAGCTCCCGGCGAATAGGGAGGGATATAGGACGGGTCGTCTTCAATAGGTGGTGGGGTGGTAGAAGGCACGATCTCTTCCTGCTCCGTCGGCAGATGGGTGGGCAGATTGGGAGGCAACGGCAGCAGCTTGTTGTAGCTTGGCTCGCCTGGCAAGGGGCTGTGGAAGGGATACATAAAAGATTCATTTTAGAATGAGGAGTCAGAAACAAAGGCACCTACTGTATATTAAACTAATTCAAGTGCTCCCGAAAGCCTACAGGATGCAGCATAGCACAACCACTCCAGCGATTCTAAGAGGCACTGAGACTCGAACAGACTCTGCTCGCCGGGCGCGGACACACGAGTAGTGCCGTACTTATTAGTATTAAATTGGTATTGCCCCGCTATTTTTGAAACTTAGACAATCAATAGCTATCTAAGATGATTTCCTCGGCTCACAGCCGTAACCACAATGTTGTGCTCAGGTGGCAAGAGATGAAGGACGAAAAGAGAAGAAGACAGAAGAAAGAAGCGACGGTTCCTTCTGTGGTCCTCCGCACGGGCGAGGTAAGAGCACCGCAGTAAAAGTCAGTCACCTCGATCGGCGGCCCACCTCGCGGGACAGAAAGGATACATAGAGAACTTACCTAACTCTACAAAACTAACCTCAGCAGGAACTGCGGCCAGATGCTACATTCCCTGCGGCGAAGGCACTCGGGACACTGGGGCGCGTGATGCCCAAACATATCGTGGCAGGGCCCGCCACAATATGCCCCCTGAGGGCGTAGTGCTGTACACTGTCGCCTATACAGCACAGTTTCTACTTTGCTACAGCAGCAGTAGCCTTCATGCCAAAAATTACCTGCGCGCTTCGTTTGACTTTACAAACCTCAACCATGCGACAAATGCAGTCTAGTGGTCCGCATGGAGAATTTTACAAATTCATGGAACGCATCAACTACTTGCGTGCGGCGTTCGAATTTTAGAGTTGCAGTTCATTCAAAAGATCAAGCGGATTCTAAATGACTTGCTGCCCGCCTATCCTTTGCAAATGGTACCAATATTTACCATTAGATATTCTTAGCAAGGAGTTACGTTATAGTCAGATGGTGAAAATAACCGTGTTCGCCGAAAGGTCCACTTTTCTACTAGAAACAAATACCTCAGAACAACAAGCAGTTTTCGCGTTTTAGTTGATTCAATATTTATACACAAAACTTACAACAAACAGCAAAAACTAGATCGGTAGCCTACCCTACATAAACATGTGGCACATAAACAACCTCATAACACACACAAAATCCAAAAACCAACACTACAACTCGAACACAAAACGCCTTGGGACTCACCCCACCGTAGATGTGGGCTGGGCGTCTCTCTCCTCATCAGCCTCATCTATTGAGCTCAAGTGCAGTCTCTCCACGACGTCATCACTCGTGCTGACCTCGTCGTTCTTGCTCCTTCTGTCTTTTCTGTCACTCTTGCTGTCGTGACGATGACGGTCACTGTCGTGTCGCCTCCTATCTCGATCCCTTCGATCGTCCTTGTCCCTGTGACGCTTGTCATCTCTGTGCCCGTCCCTTCGGTCGTCACGGTCCCGCTTGTCATCTCTGCTTCTCCGATCGTCACTGTGGCGGCGTCTGTGGGAGTCGTCGTCTCTGCGGCTGCGCTTGCGGCTGCTGTCGCGATCATCGTCATGGGAGTGCTTACGCTCCCTGTCGCCGTCTCGGTGCTTGTCTCTGCTCCTCTTGTGCCGACTGCTGCTGCTGCCGTGCCTGTCTCTCTTTTCCCTACCGTCAGAGCTGCCAACAGGGAGAACAGTCGGCACGTTCTCGTCCTTTTGCTGCTCCAAAATAGCCTCTTCTTCAGGAAGTTTGAGCGCTTGCCGATCTGAGTAAAGAACATTGTTTTTGCGTTATAAATAGTATTATTACTATTATTGAAGGCTCCACTACCAAAAGAATGGTAATACCGTAATAACGTCACTTTTACGAACTGGCTAACTGCACAATAAAACCTAACAATTAGCAACGCAATTTGCCTCATACACCATACCTTCACAATGATCTTCAGCAACACTAACTGGCTTGCACGTAAATCCAAAACCATACCTTTCTCTTTGTCTTTGATGAATTCATCCTTGTCAATCTCGATTTCTCCCTTGTGGCTCTTCATGATGTAGGTGTTGCCGAGGGAGATCATGTCGAGCTCGTGCTTCTGGATGGCCTCCAATTCCTGTGGACGGGATGTACATAGAGCAATGACAGTCCGTAAAGGTTATGAAATATTAAAGCGTTCGCCTACCTTACCTTAGGAACAATGAGTGATCGGTAGACGAAGTCCAAAAGCGAGAGCTTGACCACTTGAAGCTATTTCAAAAATGACCAAAATTCTCTCAATAAACGAACATCCGCTTCTACAGGAAACATTTTCTCAATCATTGTGTCGTATCTTACAACATAAAATTCATAGGAGACATGATATTTAACTTTCTGAGTCACCCACTTTGCAGTTTAACCCAATGGATAAAATCACGGATAATAAAATGCCGCTTCAATATTACAGTCACACGAACTATTTTCAGCTCCTTGACCGCATCTACCACTAGGTACAAGTTCATACAAGCTTCCCTGCAGTGTATGTCCACTAACCATAAACGCATACCGAGATCTAACAAAGAACGTTATTCCGATGAAAACTGTACGGTCTCCATTAACCATCACATCCGTGGACATGACACTATTTATTTTAAAGTGAACCCTGAGATCAACGTGGCCGGTTAACGTATATTTAACTCCCGTTTAGTGTAGGAATACAAATATTGGATATGTTCAGTATGTATGGGGCTTTGAATTGCTGGGTTAACTGGGTTAAATGCCAGGGCAGAGACCCTAGGCGTTGCAATCGTTACTGTAGTGAGAAAGCCTTATTTAACTGTTCTTCGGTATAAAGAGAGCTAAAACAAACCTTCTTGCCCTGGGTCTGGCGCCACTCAGCGAGCTCTTTGGAAGCCATCTCATCGGAAGACATGGTGGCGAGCTTCTGAGGGGTGACAGCACCCGTGAGAATCTGTCGGAACAGACCTCCGTTCTTCGAGTCCCTGATGTTGAACACCAGACTTCTGTAGCGCGACTTGTACTTGATGTTTACGCTCTGTAAACATAACATATGAGTGGAGTTACGCTACATAAATGTTTGCTTCACAAGTTTAAATACTTCTACAGAATGGGTGATGCTATGAAGGAGTAATGCTAAGAATTAGTGACGCCATAAATAAACATCGCACTGGATACTACTACGAATGAGTAACGCTATCTATGACTGAATTAGTTATAACAAGACATGAATTGAAGTAAAACTCATCTGACGCCACAATCACAACAAGAAACTAGCCACGATTCTAAGGGCTGCAGCTGAGATTATCTCACCTTGTTGAAATAAGAAAAGAGCTCATCTTCTATGGTCTTGACGAGGCTCTCTATCTTGGGTCGGTCCATACCAGGGAACTCAGCCTTGTTCTGCTCACACCTACGCACGAGGCTGTCGGTGAGCGCCTTGCGCACGTTCTGGCGGATGTCCGTCACCGAGGGCACGGCGGGTGTTGTAGGAGCCGCAGGTGTGGGTGGAGCTGGTGCTGGCTCCGGCCGACTGCTCTCGGATTCTGATCTTGATCTCTGTATGGGGAAAAATAAATTATTTCAATTAGTCTCGAATGAAGCAACTGTATGCAGGCACTCGTAAGAAATGCGAACTGAATAGCGCATTTGCCGTGACATAAGACGTACATTTTTCCTGAAAAATCCCCTTAAATATCACCCAGCGTCTGAACATTAGCAGGTCAAGATGCATTTTTTCCACAACCTGCACGACTAATTGTAAGGTGCGTTTTGCCACTTGTAGCGTCTTGACACGGGAAATACGGTACACAAGGTACTTTCAGCGGCAACTACAACACTATATCTATGGTATTTACTATTATTATCATCAAAATTAGCCTATTATTAGTAAAGGCACTGTAGGTCCCTATAACCATTAGCGGAAAAAAACAGATATGCAACTAATTCCAAAAGAACAGTGAACCAAAATGCGAGATCCGTCAGTCAGGAAAGAAGAGGAAGAACAACACTATGATCGTCAGTAGAAATAAAAAAAAAAAGAGGACTGGGAGTGCCGTCCAAATAAAGGTCTGTAGTTTAGACCGACGGAAGGCACCACAGATCAGGCATATATTTTTAACAAAATTATTCCGGTTCTTTTTCCGCATCTACTACGCTCAATCATAAATCTCTACAGCTCGTCCAAGAATAGCGAACTTCTAGTCCATAAGGCCTGTTACTGTTCATCTATAGGAGTCGAGCTTCTAGGCTATAAGACCAATGTTCACTCGTCTGTAATAAGAGCACTGTTCTTCCATAAGGAAGACAATGAATGCCCCAATCTGTTCACCAGTTACCCATACAAAAACTCACAAGTCCATAGAGAATCACCACCCGTTTCTAAATTATTATTTTTCAAGTTAGTTCAAGCCTCCATAACCACAGTAAAGGTCTTTCAAGAGAGGACACTCACTTCTAGACTCAATTTGTCAGTCAAGAATTAATTGGTCAACTATTAGAAACACAATACACAGAAAACTACTCACCTTTTTGTGCTGTTGCTTAGGCTGCGGAGTTTCCTGTTTTGACTTTTTGGGTTTACGCTCAGGTTCTTCAGGCTCAGGGGCAGGGACTGTGGTGGACGATACCGGCGCCTTCACGCTCGTGAGAAGGATGGTCTTACGCGGGCCACTGCACGAAGACATTATACCACCCTGATGGGTCTTAACGTTTTTAAACTTGGCCCTAAGTTTAGCTAATTTAGCATCATCCTCCAGAATGTCTGCGTCCACAGCTCCAGTTCGATTTGTGTTCGACCAATTAGAGCTTGCGTCCAATGCAGTGACGGTCCGGGGACGGCGGGTATCCAACAAATGGCCGTCGTCAGTTTGGTTTTTCCAAGTAACTTGTGTGCTATTGCACCAGACATGCGAGTTCGCCGTACCCTCGGAGCGACGACGCTCGCAATCCACAACATCACTGTCACTCACAGCAAACACATCACTTTCATTTTCGATTCGAGTCGCTGTATTATTGCTAAGGCTGGCTTGGGAGTGGGGACCACCACTGACTGCACTGCGGGCTGCGTAGGCGGCGTTTGCAGACACTCCGCTCGCCTTTTGAGGTACAGCACCGAAGTTGCCGCTATGCTTAGCTTTGAGGTCAGCGCCATTTTGTTGTCCAGACAAGAGGGTTCTCACACCGGCAGATTTCCGAGCCGAACTAGTTTTGAACTTTTTCATCAGGATGAATTCCGGAGCTTCTACTTCGCAGAGCGCATTTTTGTGGTTGCGAATGGCTTCATTTTGCAGCTTAGAGGGAGAATCATCGACAATATTGTGCCACTGATAACTTTTTTCAACCTTCGTCTTGAAATTATTATTAGCGTCTCTAAAACGTTTACCAGCGTGGTAGTCTTTTTTTCGATTAATCCTTAAGCTCAAGTTCGTCCTTCTTCTATACGCAATATTTTCAGCGTCCTTTTGTTTATGTATTTTCTTAGGAAACTTTGTTTTATAGCTTGTGTACATCCCAGATTGCATATGCCCTGAGGACTTTGTTCGGTTGGACTTGCCAGCCATGTGGCTGGAGTCGCCGACCATCTTGTTAGGTCGGCCGCTCTCACGCTCGGTATGGATAACAGACATACTGGAGAAGCTGCGCGGGGCCGCTACTGCTAGAGATCTCTCTGCAGAGGAGAGCTTTAGCGGCCTGCACGATCAGGGATCATTTGTGTTACTATCATCACACTCAATCAATCGATCACGGATTGCTGATTTTAACAATGGTCATGTTCTTACGGCAGTGGTTCCCAACTCTTATCATACCATCAACTGAACAAAAAAAGTATATACCATTCCATTTTTGACCAAGTTAAAGAAGTACCCACAACAAGCATTTTGGCTTGATTACTCCGTAGCTACATTTTTAAAATAGAACTAATATTACAACACGAATGAACTTTTTTATGATTAACGACCCAGTTAAGTCACAATTATATAGTCATTTTCCGTTATCATTATTATTACTAGTGTTGCCCGCGCTGTCATAAAATGACAGCGAATAATGTGTGTTGATCCTTCTTCATTAACCATGCTTTCCATCATACAATTGCCAACTTTAAAGATCATCGAGATGAGTGTTCACGACGGCTGAAGCAAATTCATGCCGAAAGTTTGGGCTAATAAACCTCCTGTCTTGATGAAGTCATTATTATCATGGTGGAAACCTAAAATCAACCAAGACGTCCTCTATTCTCTTCAATAAAAACATCTGCAGACAACCTCACTGTCACCAAACACAAAATTCCCCTTGCACAGGAGCCCAATCTTAGTGGAAGCACGTGACACCAGCTTCCTAATATGCGGCTCAAAAGTAAGTTTCTCATCAAAAACAACACCAAGAATCTCCAAAGAGCTAGACTCCTGAAGCAAAGTGTCATCAATCTCCAGTTGGGGATGCTGCGGTACAAGTGTCAGAAACTTCCTGATAATCATCAACTTGGTCTTACTGGCAATCAGCTTCACACTCTAGGCCGAGCCCCATGCACTAATGCTTGACAAATCCTTATTCAGAGACTGGGTGACAGCATTACGCAGGCGAGGAGCAGGTATCACTGCTATCAAAGTGGAATCATCGGCTTAGTTGATCATCGTGTTTTCAAACGAAGAGAACATGTCACTAGTATAGAGAACTACTAACAGCGGGCCAATTACACTTCCCTGAGGGACGCCAGACACCACCGCGACTGAGGTGCTCAAAACGCCGTCAACACATACACTCTGCGTTCGCTCAGAAACAAAATCGTGAATGATTGACAGAACTTAGCCACCCACACAAACCGACTCCAGCTTGTATAATAGACCCCTGTGGTTAACCCTGTCAAACGCCGTACCAAAGTCCAACTGTACCAGGCGTGCCTCAAACCGAGAATCCAGCGCAGACTGTAAGTGGTGTGGCACAGACAACAAGGCGTCACAAGAATCTAAAACCAGCTCTGTACGCAAACTGATCAGCAAGCAGCAACCCCGTATCCTCAGCGAAACGACTAAGCTTACCAGCGATCAATTTCTCGAACACTTTCGACAAAATGGGCGTCAGTGTGATGGGTCGATAGTTGGCGACATAGAGCGACACTAGACCCTTGGGAATGGGAGTAATATTCCCAGTACGCCAACAACGAGGAAAATTTCCTAACCCTATCAGACGCCGGAAGATCACTGTTAGCTTGGGGGCAAAAACGTCAGTCAGCTGCTAAAAAAAACAAAGGGAACATGCCCACCGGGTCCACACCTCTATACGGATCAAGGCCTTCAAGCAGCACCTTGATTATACCAGATCTGAACGCCAAAGAGGTCAAGCGAGATTCAGGAAGGCATCCATGAGGCAATGAGAACACATCTCTGGTCTGCTTCCCGTCGAAGTGAGTCGACAAAAGCTCCGCTCTAGCCAAGAGATCAGTAATGTTACCTCCACCGGGACCAACAAGGGGCGGCAACGAAGGTTCAGCCCCGAACACTGAACCCTTTAGATCATTCCACCAACGATGTGGCAGGTCAATATTCAACAGAGACTCCCTGGAACGCTGCCTTAGACGATGCTGTGCCTCCTTATACACACGCTTAGCCTCGGCCCTACGATCAACATAGCTGTGCCACAACGTGCGGTCACACGAACGCCGCCAAGCCCGATAAGCCATTGTTGGTTGACAAATACAGAGAAAATCCTGTGGACTACGGAAAAAGCCATCATGGACCACCAGTGGGGAACCAGTACCTTCGACTAACTACCGCCGTGTCACTGCCTCTTCAGTTACTACAAACCTTGCATTCGATAGGAAAAATTGAGTCGTATACGCAATTGTTCAAACACACTAACAACATAGTATCTGACCTCAACATGTTCTTTCTTACTTAAGTTAGAAAATTAGAATCATCATCGCCATGCGCAGTACCTATTACACAAAACTCTGCTTAGGAGCAATAAAAGTCTGTTTGACCCTGCTTACGTAAATCCAAAGGGCTTCTTAGCTAGAACTTTAATTCCATTTTGGGGTGCATAACTTCAAGCCAAGTTTAATGCTTATTTTAACGACTCAGACTACACATGTGCCACAATGCAGCCGCGTCATTGCCGTGCTTGCTCTCCTACATTCTTCTAATCGCACCAATTGCGGGTTGATAGGTTTGATGGAAATTGGGTCCGTTTACTGATTACCAGGGCGTCCACCTCTGCGTAACCTGACCTAGGGATGACCCATACGGCTGACAGTCTCTGTATTCATCACAGATCGACATTCACGTAATAAATGATTGGGAATTTCTAAAATAATTCTGATTAATTACTTACCTCCGCATAAAAGGAACAGAAGATGATCCAGACAGCTGGGAGTCTAAAATAACTCCCAATCAACCAATTATTTCTGCACAACAGGAGTTATGGATGACCCATAAGGCTGGGAATCCATTAAATAATTCCTAATCAAATACTAACCTCTGCACAACAGGAGCTGAGGATGACCCCGAAGGCTGAGAGTCTCCAAAGCCCGCCTCGGCTGCTGCTTTGCTGACGTCAATGGTCACACGACCAGGCTTGTGTGCAGCACCCGCTGTGGCTCCAGTCTTGCTGTCCGCACTATTGGACTTGGGGTTGACGGCGCTTGGTTTCACAAGCGTGTAGTCCGGATTGCGTTTCAAGAAATCAGTGAGTTCACTGAGAGTGGGAGCGTCCTTGCCTAGAAATAGAGATAACATACATGGACACACTCAGTCGGTGCGGGAATAACAAAATAAACAATATGTTTGGGTAGCGCAATTCACGAGTCAGGGGCCGGATGCACAAACACGTTGCAAAGTTACGCCAACGTAAACTGTACAGTTCCTCAAAGAAATACAGGTAGGGTAACATGTCTAGTACCCGTTCACCATGCTAGTAGCCGTCCACTTGGCACTAAAAAACTTCTTGTGTGAAAACTAGCAGTGCTAGAAACCCGTACATAGGATTAACCTATAAGCTAAGTAGTGCTGCAGAAGCCCTGGAAATGACGGGCGAAAACAATAACAAATGGTAGTGATTTTCACATTTTTTCACTAAAATGATGAAAAATTATAAAACCACCACCATTTTTTGTTGTTTTATTTTTTTCGCCCGTCATTTTCAGGGCTTCTGCGGCACTACTTAGCCTACAGTTTAAGCCTATATACGGCTTTCTAGCACTGCTAGTTTTCACACAGGAAGTTTTTTAGTGCCACGTGGACGGCTACTAGTATAGTGGACGGGTACTAGACATGTTACCCTATGGCATCTCAAGTTTTTTTTTTTCATTTTCTTGTACTGAGCTTCAGGAAGTTTGATAAAAGTGTTTTGAACCTTCAACCAATGCGTACCTGAGTAATAAACAGACCGTAACGTTAAAGCGACGAGTAAAAATGTAAAACTTCAGCAGTTACACGGTTGCATTCGTGCCTGCAGCTGTACAGTTAGAGTGCTTGTAACTTTACAAGGCGTTTGAGCATCTGGGCCCAGGACAACAGTAACTGAAAATGCTCTTTAAACATTGGGCCAAGCAAAGAAGAACTGCAGTATGGCATTGCGAAGAGAAGGCAACTAAACGCTGCTGATTCTCGAAAACATAATGCTAAGGTTTCTTAAATAAGCAACTAATTCACCAAATATTCTAAGACTTACAACTTAAAATGAAACATTTTTCAATCGACTTGACCCTCGAGAAAATTTTTTATTACATTCATCAAAAGTTATAAATCCAAAGCAATGAAGTAAAATGAAGTTCAGTAGATTTTCGGGGTCAAGAAAATTACTTGGGCCGAGGCCCCAATGGGTCTGTGCCTCTACTAAGGCCCAGGAATTACCTGACCGCACGTGACCCGTCTTGCTGTTCACCACCAGAACGCGAGGGTCGTTGTTCTTCACCTGCTGCTCCACCGCTGGCTTACGTCCCGCCACCTCGCCGGCACTTAGCTGAAACAGACGACACGGGCGTTTAAACTATTTGGTCAGTTTCAACAATATGCAACAGGAAGCTCACGTCACGTTTCAGAAGGAGCTTACCATTGATTATCATAACGTGAAACAAGGGATGTTTCTCAAGTGATTATCACAATACGAATCAGAAGTTTTACATTGATTCGTAAAATATGACATGAGAAGTTCACAGTGTCAACAATATGAAACACGAGCTGCGAACGGGTTATCCAATAGCTTCTATGTTCTTCGTCCGTTTTTACAATATTCATCACAAGTTTTACGACAGCTTACCCACAGTTGCAGACAGAAATTTCCCAGTCCATTTTCACATTACGAAACAGGTTGTTTCCCGTTGTTTTTCCTAATATGATTCATTATTATACATGAATAGTGTAATCCTCCATTTCATTACATCAGCGATCTAGCAGAGGAAGGAATAAAGAAGGGACATACAGCATGTCAATACAAACGAGGAACCCCTGCACAAGGGTGTTGCCACACAAGAGCAGCGCGAGGAAGGAAGAAAGAAGGGACATACAGCATGTCAATACAAACGAGGAACCCCTGCACAAGGGTGTTGCCACACAAGAGCAGCGCATGGAAACAGCATGTCGGGAAAGAAAAGGAAGAACAGATCAAAGCATCATGAGTAGGAGTATGAAAGTAGAAGGAAGCATAGTGGGCACTAAGGAAAGACCTAGCTAAGGCAACTTAGAGGGTCCCCTAAGGAGCTGCTCCCCATAATATGGGTTGAGCGAACCTAACTCTATGGCCTATAGCCCATCGTATGCCCCGTGAGGAGTTGGGTAATATGAAGCGGAAGTTTCCCGTCGATTTTTACAATATCAGATAAAAATACTATTACTTTATTGGGTAGTTCAAGCCTCCGTTTCCACAACTAAGACGATAGGTATAACAAGAAGAAGGAAAGAACAAAGTATGTCGACAGAACTCAGAACCCATAGACGAAGGTGTTCCCACATAGTGACATCGTGCATGGGCACCTGAAGTCAGGAGAGAAATGGTAAAACAAAATAAAGCATAACCAGCAGGATTACGAACTTGGAAGAACGAAAAGTGGTCACGAAAGAAGGATGTCCCGAAGGCCTTGCTCAAGTTAAGGTACCGTAACTGTAAGGTCTTCCTGAAGGCACGATTCCCCAGAACATAGGATGGGCGATCCTAACTAAGTAAACATCGAGCCATCTGCCCCTCCAACGTCCCTTGAGGTTTCTCATGGGGCATAGGACCGGCCATAGTTCGTAGGGTTATGTTAGTTTATGTTCGCCCATCCTATGTCATGAAGAGCAGCGCCTACAGGGGGGACCCTGTATGTTATCTTAGCCTTTAGCTAGGCCTTCGTAAAGTTTGTCTTTCGTACCACTTTACCTCTTGCAGATTTTATACTCATACTGAACTCACTTTCCTCTTCTTTCCCGACTTGCTGTGCCTATACGCGGTGATCCTGAGTGGGAACACCTTCGGGCATTGGTTTCACGTCTATTCTTGCATACTTTACGTCCCTTCCTCTTTCTCTCTTAGAACAGATTGGTACAGATTTAGGGAGGCTTAAACTATCTTATATACCATACCGTCCTCTGAGGGGAAATCAGAGGAAGATCAAAACCCTCAATATTGTCACGAACAAAGGGAAATTCCCAAAATAGCTCGCGGGCGCACCTGGAGGCCAGGCTGTGCGGCCGTGAGGGTGGTGGCGGCGTGCGACAGCCTGCACGTCTCGGAGCAGAACTGCGAGCCCTGGAGGCGCGAGGCGAAGTTGCAGCGGATGCACGTGCGGTTGTTGGTGCCGGGCACAGCGGCGGCAGCTGTCGACTCCTGCAACAGCAGCGACTTTATAGTCAACCCAGCGTAAGGAGTAAGATGGGCGAGGCTAAGAACGCAAAGCAACGTTGCCAAATCTCACTCAAGCGATGGGTATCACTTGTCTCAATCGTTTGCATCAGCTCTGAGGAACCCATCTGTTCGAACGTCGGGAACTCTTTGCTTGATAAACATGGCACTCCGCGATCACACCGTTGCCACATTCTTACCTAGCTTATTTTTGAAGTTACGTCGAAGGAAGTTTTAAGAATGTTATTAGTATATGATTTAGACATTTAATAAATATATTATTCCGGAAAGTATATTGTATATATTTCAGCAATCGATGAAATTATATTTATATATATTGGAAAACTCAAAATGCACTAATTAATAAATTAGATTTGGCACTGCTGCGTTCAATTCGGCTCCGCCAACAAAGGACTTGTTACGCTGGTGTGACTATAGGCACGGAAAAAGTTGACATTTGGACCCATTAACGCCCAGGTAAAACCTCTATTTCCCATAGGAATGGCGCTACTCATAGCGTCCACAATATTGGACAGCGCGCTTAAAAGGGTTGACCCTATCTTATTTGACAACTAAAGCGTGGTTTGATCTCCCGGTAAAGGGTCAAGGTGTGCTACCTCGCTACAACCCTAAGAGACTTCTGGTCGCCCGAAAGAGACTTACAGCTGTAGCTTCTCGGGAGGTGCAGAATTCTATCGGAAAGGCTTTTTTCCCTGGCAGGCGTACAATGGGGACAAAGAACCTATGTAGCAAATTAACACAGCCTGGTTACAACAGGGTTGACCCTGTCTTACTCAGGGTGCGCTACTGCGCAGTACATGGGCTCGTCTCCTGTAGGAATACAAGAGGGAAAATAATCCTCGAACCACGAACAGTACATCCTCAGCAAAACAAAGTTAGCACCTGACTGTAGAAGAGACATGTGTTTTCGTTCAAAACGCTATTGATATGAATGCTTTTTTTCAGCCCACAGGTAAAGCGTTAATAAGCTCAAGCATTAACCACCGAGTGTCAACTTTTCTTTAGTTTCAAGTGATACTTGAACCTGCAGCAGCAGCCTGCTAGGGAATGCTGTATCAACTTTCATGGTAGTTGGTTCACGTCCGCCTGTCTGACGAGCGAGTTCTCAAGGCCAATGTCAAGCGCCCGAATGCCGCAGTGGGGCCGCAACTCTAAAAAGGAACTGAGATATTCGGAGAGTCGCCGGTCGTCGACTGCAGCCGTACACTCTTCTACAGCCAGTTGGCATATATCTGCAGTACGAGCCAGGCTTTTAAGTTTCCCAGAGGAGGTGTGCCGTCAAGTTGACTTTACCTTTCTCTTTTACAACGGAATTTGGTCCGTCGGTTTAACGTTAAGTAAAACCTGAATTAGCTATATGAATCCAGAGGATGTTTTAGCTTTTTCCAGAATTTCACTCCTGAGCGTTAGATTTGCCAATTGGAATTGACTTTTTCTAACTTCATCAGCTTGCAGTCAATACCTGAAAGTTGATTCAAAACTGTGAACCCAGAATTGAAATTTCGAACGAGTTGAGGGCTCAGACCTAATGGAAAAATCATCATAATATAGGAAAGAAGGCAGAGTGAATACGCCTCAACATTTACGCATCGTTCAAATAGTTTGGGCTTCAATACAACTCAATCAGTGAACAGCATATTAAACAAAAAAAATAACATACAACAGTAAATGCTTCTAGAAACTAAAAAGAACGAAAAATATAAACCACCAACCTGCTTCTGGGGCTTGAGTTTCAACTTGCATTCGGGACAAATCCACTCAATGCCGTCTTCTTCAATTTTTTTGCCTGTCAACAAATATACTGAGTTAATTCGAGTTAACCCTTTAGCGGGCAACTTCCTTCCCGCCGCGAGTGCAGCTATCTTCTAACATTATTTTGTTCTCGTACGCAGTACAAATGCGACCAAACTCATCGTTGCGTTCTTGAATGAAAATTGGGCATTAATCAAATGTCTGGAAAAATGTTAGCCGTCCGTTGGCTGGCCTCCACTAGGTGTCTTGGGGATAATTTTCTATATGATCTTCTTAAATTTGGAGTAAATTAGTCATCTAAAGGCTGTTTTTTTATTGTTTACAAAGAAGCAATAGACATCCGTACGCTTTCTACTGCGCAGAGGAAACAAAATACCCTAGCGTCAACGCGGCATTGCTGGGATTACTGTTGCAATGACGAAAATCAAAGTAAATAGTTATAATCCGGAAGTTTAAGCCTCCGTTTCCGAGCGGAACGATATCACAGAGGAAAGAACAAGGGATATATAGTATGTCGATAGAAATGGGGAACCCATGCACGAAGGTGTTCCCACACGGGATCAAAGAAGAGGAAGAACAGAATAAAGCATGAGCAAGTAGGAGTATGAAATCCGGAAGGAAGCTATGTGGGCACGAAAGACAGACAGACGTCCCGAAGGCCAAGCTAATGGCTGAGGTAACCTACACGAGCTCCCTGGGATTGCCGGGCCCCATAAGATGGGATGAGCGAACCTTACTAGCATAACCCTATGGTCTATACAAAGACAATAAGTTTTTTTTTTTTTTAGTGAATTATCTAACAAAAAAGCGCAGAAACTTTTGTGTTGCTTACCAAATATCTATTTTTATCGTTGTAAAAACATAACTTAGATCGAATATAACATCACATAGCGATAGCTCAACTGTTAGCACAAACTTTCAACGAACATTAACACCAAGAAAGTCTGCTTGAAGTCAAACTGAATTTGCTCGGCTTGCGCAGACTCGATTTGTGATCACTTCCGATTTAGGAATTTTACAAATGACGCTAGGAACAATTACTTATAGCTCTGCCTGAACACTATCAGAAACAACTTAGCGTGGGTTCAATACAATCATCTCCACTGCTCCCATTTAGAATAATTATTACTAGTGCTATCTCTAGGAAATTTCCTACCTAATTTGGATGCTAGAATTTTCAGCAGTGACACCCAAGACTCACCCATGACCTTAGTTATGCCCACACAGGACCCATGGAACCAGTTCTCGCACTGGTCGCAGCAGATCATGAAGCGGTTGTTGTGCGGCCGGCGGCAGATGCACCACAGCTTCTCTGGATCATCTTCTTCCACAAATTCTTCCTCCGAGGAAGCCTGCAACGGTAACACGATACTAAATTATTCAACTGGTCCTCATCAATGTCAGCTTACGCATGGCGTACAGTGGATTAGTGTATATTACTATACTGTAAAAGTTTAATCTTCCGACGCCAATGGAGAGACGTTGCATTAGAGGAGGAGCAAGGGATACAGAAGGCCTATGTAATATGTCGATTGTTAAATTCAGTAAAGCCTCCGTTTCCACTACGGTACTCAAGCGATCTCACGGAGGAAAGAATATGTCAAGAGAGACGAGCCCGTGCACGAGCGACTTTTCACAGTAAATCGACGTGCATAGGAACAGCAAGCTGGGAAAGGACCACTGTCAGTAGAAATTCGAAAGCGAAAGACAGCAATGAGCAGGCATAAACAAAATATCCTGAAGGCCTAAATTAGGCTAAGGCTAACCATACGTTCCCTTGATACTGCAACGTCACATGATATAGGCTGCGCGGACCTAACTAACCTAACCTTATGGCCCATCCTGGGATTCCTAGGGATAACGTACAGTAGAACGTATAAAGATGAAGCCTACATCATCAATCCTTCACTCTTGCCCATAAATATAGATTTCACAGGAATAAAGTTACTTAGAAAGTGACTGATTGGTCAGTTCGGGGTGGAAAGGTTTAAACTGATGGTGTAAGAATTCTTAAAACTCACCTCTTCTTCGTCACCAGACTCTTCATCTGTTATATGGAAATCTTCATCTGTTTTCTTCTTCGGTAGGTCATCGACAACTTCTACATTGACAGTAGTGAATTTTTCTTCTTTGGAGCTGTTCCGCCTGTATTTTGGGACGCTTGAGCTCTTATCAACATCATCATCATCCGCACCTTCTGGTTCACTTTCATCATCCTCTTCATTTTCCGAGATGGCCCCTTCGTTTTCATCGAGCATGATCATCTCATCGCCAAAGGATTTTTTCTTGGGAGCACGAGAGCTCCGACGAATGTTCTCGGAGGAGACAGGTTCGACTGGCTTATACTCTTCGATGTCGTCGAGCTCTTCGTCTTCTTCATCGAACTCTTCCTTGTACCGAGGAGCTGAGGGGCTAGGTTTTGGTTTTGTGGGACTTTTGGGAACTTTAGTGGGTGACTGATTTTTGTGTTGTACTAAATCTACAGTGACGGAAGTGTTCTTCGATACCTTACCTAGCCGATCGGCTAGCTTATTCAAAAGTTTCTTATTGGCATCTCTATAAGATTCAGAATCTTCCTTGCGTTTATGAGTATTGGTATCTTCCTTGCGCTTGCTTACAACTTGAGTTTCACTTCGTACGGTGCCAGCACCGTTAATGCCGGTACCGGTGGCGAATTTTTTGACAATTTTGGTCTTTTTGAGATCGTGGTACGGAACATCCAACGCGGCCGTGAAAAGCTTCTGCTTCTTCTGCGACGGTGGTTCGGGCGGCCTCTGAGCAGTCTTGGGGGACTTCGAACTGGTCCCGTCCGAAGACACGGAATGTGAGCGCTCGACGGAAGACGGTTTCTTGTTGGATTTTGAAACATCAGACTCGCTGTTCCGAGACTGATCTTTTGTTACAGTAGAAACTTTATTTTCCGCGATTGGTTCCTTCATCTTTTTCAACATGCTCTTAGCATCGGGTAGAGTCTTAGCAGGTTTCTTATGTGGATGAGGGACAGCCTCATCTACATTCTTTTGGGCGAGCTCTAAAATTTTCAAATAATCAGGTTCTGGGCGAACGTTTTTAGGTTTCTCCGGGGGAGCTTTTACCTCTGACGAATTGCTACGGCTTTTTTTCATTTCTTTCTTTGTAACAAAACGAATGTTACCTTTCTTGTCAATGACACGTTTTATGACCTTTTTCGGGGAGTCAGCAGGAGCCTTTTCTTTCTTACTCGATTTTTTTGGTGACGACTCGCTCGATTTTCTAGTTCTTTTCGGCGGACTCTGCTGTTTCTTTGCTAATTTTCTCGCTCGTTCCTTTATTCCTTCCCGAGTTACATCAGCCACAGCGTTCATCTTCTCCGATTCCTTCACAGGATCATAATCATCATCACTATCGTCTTCTTCTACGTCCTCCTCCGCTTCTTCTTCTTCTTCTACTACTTCCTCTTCTTCTTCCTCCTCTTCTTCCTTTTTCTCTTCTAGATCTTCAGCACTATTTTCATTGCTTTTGTTTTCTTTATTCTCCGACTTTTCGTCAACGGCCGTAGCCTTGGTCTTACGCAAGTCTCTCGGTGGGGGCGGCGGGTCCGCTCTGGCGCGCAGTCTGCCGGCGGGGGCGGCGCGCTTCTTGGCGGGCGCAGCTTTGTTCATGCCGATGCTACCCTTCTTTAGGAAGACGATCTTCTTGGCGGCGCTGGGAGTGTCGCTCGAGGCAGGCGTGGTGGACACAGCGGTGGGGGTGGAGGCATGGGAGTCCCCCTCACCCTCATCGTACGTCTCGCCATGCAGGTCACTCAGCTGCTTCTCCAGCGCAGCCAACTCTGCCCACAAAAATACACAGTAACTGTTACAATCAGTACCATTATTATTACTATATAGCAAAAGTAAAAAAATGCAGTAGTCATAGCGAACACTGATGAATTACTTGACATTTTCAACGTCGGTAGAGACCATGCTAGAAATCAGCGATGGAAAATCATTAAACTATTCGCTGCAGAAAACACTACCTGGCCTACACCTCAAAGTATGTGTCAGGTTAGGAGAGAATGGATTAGCAGGCTAGGTTCGGTTAAATTAGAATACGTGTCTAACGTAACTTATGTAAGACACAAATATTATACCTGAATCTCAAGTAAGATACATGCTATACCGGCACCCATTACTCTTACACTAAACGCAACAATAATACAAAGAAACCTGACAAACTTTTTGCGATGCTGCACAAAGAGAAACATTTAGGGGAAACGGACTAGCGCAGCAGAGATTATACCATCAAGTTGGAAGCAGAGCCGCGATTTGCATACAAAAGGCAGATATATTCTCGCAGGAGCGCTAGTCTGCAACGGAGGCCAGATCACGTATCGTGAGATCTGCTCTAACTATAGCAGCATACTGTGGATACAAACAACATTACGAACTAATTATAATTCACAGTGTGCTCACATTTTTTACTACCACAAAACGGCTTGAAAAACTCATCGTGAATACAATTTAGTAGGACAGCGACTGAAAAAAGTGACTTGTTTACAGCAACACAAGAACCATTTTATTAAGCAGCAGCAGAGTGTCCATGACACCACTAGTTATTTGGAGCCCAGCTGCTGTACTTCACTTAGGGTGCGGTCGATTGGGCAGCAATATTAGGCCTTTGACGCTCGAGTCATCTGCAGCTTCAGACCGACGCACTGGTTTCGACCCCATTCATTGAGTTTTAGTCGTAGTTCTTGCAACTTCCAAAAACCAAATCTGGCTCTCTGAAGCGTTTTCAGCAGGCTCGACGCAATTGGTTGGTTTCAGATACTTGCAACACCATTTAACGTGGCAGAGCCAACGCTTCTGCCGGAGGTTCTAGACAATTGAGGTTTCTCTATCCCAATTTCAACCACCAGACAACCGTGACCTAATTTCTGCTTAAAAACTGCTGCGGAGTAGCAATGCTTGATTTTTTCGGTCCAATGACCTACTAGAACCACCAAGGAACTGCCGTGACTTACGGTAGTCTTCGCGGAAACCAACAGCCCGTAGCACAGCACCACCTTACGCTACAACAGTCTGACCAGTACGGAGTTCTCAAACAGATATTGAACACGAGGCGTGAACACACAACTTGAGCTCCACAGTGTCACCTGTACATCCTCGCTTTCCCTGCGCTACAGCGGCTATAAATAAACTTTGGTAGGGCGTAGTAGACCCCCGCATGCGTCATAAGGGTTACGGCCACTTCCGGCCCCTCCACTGTCAGAAAAGGCCGAAAGGTTACGGCATAATTTTTATCCGGGACCGCACCACTGCCCCCACCGCTGGTGAATATCAGTGTTTCCAGACTGATGCAAACCTAAGCTTGTTGATTCAAGTGCATTCATGGCAGTGTGTTTTCCTCCCGAATCCCTCGCAGCTTTATCGCAAAGGACGAACGATGCTACAGGGAGTTAGTATTCTCGACACTGCACACTTTTTTCACAATACTAACGGCAGAATAATCCTAGTGAAACACTAAGCACATTTAAACCAGGGCAAAGATTTACTCAAGTTACAAGATTGCAAAATTTATTGTCTTGCAACTGACAACTCCACCTTCCGAAAAAAAAAAAACTATTATGAATCTATCTCAAGCTTGTAGTTGTAACCGTAAAACGTTATGGACACGCTCCTGTGCTCCCGGCCATTGATAACGTTCGTAGCATGGCTACTCGGGATCCAAAGGAACACGGATTGTCTGAACTTGCAAATGAATTTCCGAGCAGCAGTAATTGTCACATACGCAGCAGCCGGGCTCTACAAGCTTTTCCCAACGTTGATTGTATAATTACATAAGGTTTTAGGCCCCTTAGCCAAAATTACGGTGTTTCCAGAGAGGGACTGTAGTAGGTAGATAAAAACGTGGAATCGAAGCACGAGGGCGTTCCCACTCAGGATCAATGCGCATGGGCACAGCAAGTCGGGAAAGAACAACAGAAATAACACCCTCTGCACGAGTACGAATGTAGAAGGCAGCAAATTGGGCAAAAAAAAAAACAAACATCACGAAGGACTAACGCTAAGGTAACCCAGTGCTTCCCATAACATACGATGGGCGAACCTAACTAACCAGACCTGACCCTATGGACAATCCTATTTGTTTTGAGTAGGTACCAATTTATGTTGATAAATCTAGGATCAGGGAAAAGAAATTCTTTCAAAATCACGTCGTGTAATAAAGTTTCACATATTTGACTCGTGGCTATAACCAAAATACAATTCAGGCTACAAATTTAAATAAACCTGTTTTTTGCTCAACAACATAACTAAGGAACGACAGTCATGCCTCATAACTAGTCTCGTACGAGCAATGGCAACGGTAGTAGCAATACTTCGAGAGCCAGCACTGCACAATTACGCTACCATATAGCACCAAACGCTCAATTGTAGCTTATTTAATTACAGGCTACAGCACTTCGCACCATCCATCCAAGATCACACGTTTGTTCACTACTGACCGACTGCATCACGTAAACCGACAGTAAGCAAAACAGACGTACCAGCGCTTTTGTACCAAGATACGTGTCGCCGCCGTGTAGGGTACAAAGTAAGCAATGAACACTAGAGCTGAAAATTATGTATCTAACCCGACACGCTCCTCCGCAAAGCAGCCACGTACAGTATCGTTGCAATTTGTGATACACGAAGAGTAGCAATGTAACACACACGCGTGGTGGTCTCGCTGCCGGTAATGCCAACACGTACACGGTAGCAGTACAATATGTACAGCTGGCCACTCAATTGCAGTGCAGCCACAGGCGTAAAAGGAGGTAACACATCGTCAGCCTTGTTCTTTATTCTAGTGGTAGCTACAAGTCACGACTTCAGAAAGCATGCATGCGCGGAATTACTGCTGAGCAAGCAAGCACAGCATCGCTATGCAGCAACTTCATGTAGCTATTGATGGCTCTCNCAGGCGTAAAAGGATGTAACACATCGTCAGCCTTGTTCTTTATTCTAGTGGTAGCTACAAGTCACGACTTCAGAAAGCATGCATGCGCGGAATTACTGCTGAGCAAGCAAGCACAGCATCGCTATGCAGCAACTTCATGTAGCTATTTATAGCTCTCGACGCAGAGCAGTAACGAATATTATCGCCTGTACATCAGAATTTAATATGCAAATCCCGACGCAAATCATAACGAAACGTAATCACTGCACAGTAAATCAAATTTCCAGGATGCTAAATCGCAAAGTTGACCAAATGCGAACAGTATCTTTGTAAGTTCAAACACACCAACATGAATTTTTAATAAAACTGCAGAGTAACGACGGACGCTAAATTATGCTTCTTAAAAGCGCTAGCCCCTGACTTACAGTATGTAGAGCACGAGACTACTGCAGCTGAATGGATATTAGACTGTCCCTAGCCACATCAACGACGTTCCAAGACAGGAAAGGTAAGAAACCAACTGTAATCGAAAGAATTGTGGAACTCATGCACGGGGTGTTCCCACACTTCATCAGTGCGCACAGGAACAGCAGGTCGGAAAAGAAGAGGAAGATTGTCTCCCAGTTTCAGCCTCCGGCATAAATCAGCTGTTCCAAGACAGAAGAGGAAGGGACTATGGAACGTCAAGAGGAAAGTGGAATCTATCCACAAGCGTGTCCCACAGAGGATCGCATAGAAGAAGAGAGTAAGGCATCATCGGTAGGAGTATAATCCTAGAAAGAAGAAAGGTGAACACGGAGGAAAGATATCCCGAAGACTTAGCCGAGGCAACCTATGGGTTGGGCGAAGCTTACTAACTCGACCCTATGGCTAATCGTATGTCCCCGGGAGGACGGGAATTCATGTTCAAGGATGTTCCCACACAGGATCAACGTGCATGGATACAGAAGTAATGACGCCCAGCAGACCTAGCTACGGCTAAGATCCTCCTCGGGGCCCTACACCACATAAAGGATGAGAGTCGCTAACTAACCTAACTCTTTGGCGTATAATCCATTACATTATATCACTTAAGTCCCTAAGAAGACAAGCAGAGAGAAAACAGTTCCTGTATATCTTCACAGCATATGATAAATCGTTTTGATTCAGAACACTATAACGCTAAAGTGAAGGATGACAAACCGTTTTCGGCGCTTAAAATAATACCTAACAAAAAACGTAAGGTGAAAGTAAAGCTATTAAAGATAAACTCCACAGCAAATGTGCTTTATTTGTTAGCGACATAAGCAAAATAACAAGGCTTAAGACTGCAACAGCTTTATACTATGTTTTAAACATCGAAGCTCCTTAGTTAATACCTATATTTTGTTAGTCCTAGGTCGAAAATTAAGTTTTTCTTTAGTTGCTGGAAACTATATAGCGTTGCACAGCAAACGAAACGCTGAGCGTTTTATGTAGCGAATAGGTTGCTTTCTCACGTACAGCATTTCAGAACGTGACATCTTGAGCATTGAGCTCTGAACGACATCCGCCAAATTTTAATCAAGTAACAGGAAGGTGCGGTACACTTGCATTTGAGACACAAGTGCGATTCCAAGTCAAGCTTCTACTTATGTGCATTTTACTTTCACACAAGACTTTGTTCATTAAAAATAAGAAAGTTCTAGAGACTAAAGGATTGACCATTAAATCATCTACTCCCCGGAATTAACAGAAATCTCATTTAAATCGAGCACGGCACTAAGCGGGCGGATGGCCAGGACACACCCTCCCACACCGCCGTCGCCTCTGCACCTTGTCCCACCGCTCAGTTGTTCATTTGCTTACCTAAGGTATTGTATATATTTTCATTTGCTCCAACCATTCAGTGTTGTACTTCTTTTGGTCAATCACTTGCTCCGCACGCTTTTTTTCATTGTTGAATGTGTAAATCTTCAAGGTTTTATTGATATTTTTTCTTTTCTGTTAATATTGTTCTAGCCCCACAATTTTTTATAGTTTAAAATCTCCCAGATTCGCTGTAGTGGCATCACTGGCCAGTTAATCATGGACCTTTTCCAATAATAGTTATGTAAATTTGATCTTTAGAAAATCCGTTGTTGAATAATCTGACCTATCCTGGTGCACCACTAATTTCAGCATATAGCTCTGCTACGCAATACTGGCATCGTAGAGAATAAACCCCAGACAGGGGCTGTATTTTTTATAGCATATACAGTGCAGTGAGAAGCGACGAGCGAAGTAGGAGGATGAATTGATACACAGTGCAGGCAATACTTTATTGAGATCTGCAACAGGTACATGTTCTACATGTTCACATATAGAGTATAAACACTTAAATGCTAACAGAGCTAGCTGGGCAGTTACAGCCACCTGCGGCCCAGGCACAACAGTATTAAAAAAAAAATGCGACCTCTGGCTGTTATGGACACTTGCAGATGGGCCGCAAAAGGCTTGTAAGTGCCCACTTTTGAATTTTTTCAAGTACTGTACCCAGAACGCACAGTAGTGATCCTTGCTGCTGCAATAATGGATACACATGGAAATGTATCCAGAGAATGACTAGAATCACATTGCAAAGGTAAATTTTTTGTACAAAAATAGACACTCAACCGTAAGTTAAATTTGAAACCTTAGGATTAGCTACAACAGGAACACTTGACAAGACAGGCGAACTACAATATTATCAGCGTGAACACGATAAGAACTCGGACACCATATATGTGTTGAACAATAACAAAATTATACCATATGATGGCGACACAGTGCGGTACGACGGTTATAAAACCTCCTCGACAAGTACAATGAATGGCACAATAAGAGAAGAAAAGGTAAGGACAGCAGTTAATAAACCAATAAGGGCCAACTGAAATATAAATCGGTATCTCGTAGGTATAGCGTTATTGGAAATGTCCTTTAAGAAGGACCGTGGTCCCAACAGGGTCAAATTAACCCTCCTCTCGTGAATTTATTTCCTTTTCTCGCAGGTATAGCACGGTTTGAAATGTACACAGACCGTGCTAGTAAGAGAAAAAGTTAAAATGGGAGCCATGTGAATAAAATTAACGTTAATAGATACAGCAAGTGAAGGCACACAAACAAACGGAAACAAACAGGGTGGAAAGAATACGTACAACATAATAGCTTCGAGAGCTAACACGTGACCTCACTCCAACAAAGAATATTTGCTCAGAACAGGGACAGCGACAAACTCGTGACCTTCTAGAAAACACAGTCTTATGGTTGGAGCGTTTAAAGCTACAATAAACAGCTTTTCAGCACATAAAAGCTCCATGATTTGCTATTTCTTGTGAATGTCTTAAGGTTACATACAGCGAATTCAAATTACAGAAGGTTTAACATTTGGGATGCCTTTGTCACTGCCACAGAAGATCACTGGAGCTGCATCATTAACAAACATTCAGGGAAACAATACCCGCTCTTTCTCTAAGCTAATAATGCAGTTAAAATACCTGTGGGCCGCAATGAATGATGATTATTTCTAATCCTCGGCTGAAAACAACCCTGCAAAACTGAAAAATAAGACGCAAAATATTAATGTATTGTCAATAAAATAACAATAATGAAACTGGTGTTTTTTACCACTACCCCAACTCAAATCCAGCATTTTTTGACATATTTAGGTAACATAAGTCATTCTAAGACTTTTTTCATGAATAACGTCTTCTTCGGAAATGCTTCATTTTCCAGATATTTAACTTTGAAATTCCTATTATTTTTCCATGAGGGAAAATAATCAAACTTGCACAGTGCAATGGAAAACAGTTTTTCATGCATTTTATGGGTTAGACTGGGTTAGGTAGGTTCGGTTCTGTTTTTATGGGGTCGCTAGCAAGCCTATAATGACGCCGGTTATTTTCTCACATACAAAAACAATGGAAACATCAAAGTCAAATATCTCGAAAACTTTATTGGTAAATATTCGTCTTATCCCCCACCCGAGTTATAGTATAAGAAAGTGATTTGTAGTATAATTGAGGCATGCTGAAAACGAAAATGACATTCATTTATTGTGGAAATTAGGCAAACCAGACCTACGTGTTACCTAACCGGCCCGATATTATGAAGGGGTTTATGCCTAACTACCCGACAGTACGGCCTAAATAGGGGTGAATCTGAAGGATTTTTGCCTAGCTACCCGACAGTACGGCCTAAATAGGGGTGAATCTGAAGGATTTTTGCCTAGCTACCCGACAGTACGGCCTAAAGCGGGGCGAGCTTGGCTCTTACGCACACGCATGTAACCTAACCTAAAGCAGCAGCGCGCTCCGACGGGTCAATTAAGAAGTTGAAAAGACGAAAAATTGACAAAACAAAACAGAATTTCCACAAATAAAGACCTATATATTCTAAATCAGTAATTTTCAACGAATCAAAATACATTAATATAATTCTGAAGTTCAAGTGGGGGGATAAGACGAATATTAGCCTAAACAAACTTAACAACAGAACCTTATGAACACCAACGTTCGTATTCAGAACATAACCTCCCAGTCCCTAAAACAGAATGGTTTCCAACTTTTTCGAAATGATTACCCTAGACTGCAATATCATAGTTTTCAATTAGGTAGGTATATTTTTTTACTGTATCCCTCACTTAGACCCAAGAAATTTATACTAGTCTGATGCACGGAACACACTAAGTCATAGGTGTGTGTGTGCCGTCGGAAATTAATTTTTGTGATACTGATTTATTAAGCTCTGCATTATGTCGGTATTGTAGCGCAATTCGTTTGGATTCATTAAACTAAAAGTAGATGAATTCATATTAGAAATAAATTTGGCAGAAAACGTAAAATCACAAGAGGAACAATCTCTTTCGCTTTGGCATAAAGAAACATTGAAGCAAAATTTTGCCCATAACACTCAACAATCATACAACTACGGTAGTCCGTCATACGAAATGGAACACATTAGCTATTGCGTCGCTGGATTGCGACGGCGGTCCAGTTTTATTAAAGTTTAGCTACTTTGCATCGTCTTCGATGCATCATAATCGTAGCTGGCTAAATCATAGACGAACCCCATTTTCAAGCATCTTGGGAAACGAGGTCCTTGAAGATTGCGAGTAAGAAATCCCAAAGTTTTATATCTGATGATGCTTTACCTTTTAAAAGGAGCACAGGACAGGTTCTGCTAATGATATCATAGCTTGGGGCAAACATTTTACAGACAAATGAATGGCGCGCAGTTAAGAGTACTAATACAGATTTACTGCCAAATTTAACTCATCAGTATCTTTAAAACTATGGGTTTCGACGGCTGGGACTTACAATTCGAGTTCAACGGATTAATATCTATTAGAAAAACGGTCTAATATGTCCAGTTTCGAGCGGTGAGTTACTGTAAAAATTGACGACTATTATTTACCTCCTGACACAGCAGAGTTGAGAGAAATGAAACTTCGGTTTGCAAAAATCTTATCAAAATGATTTGTTGCGTATATGTCTAGTTTTCGAGACATTTGACTTTGAAGTTCTATTTTCCCCTTTGAAACTTTGAAATATTCAAGAATGCGCGTTTTATGTGAGGTGTAATCGTGGGCCGCGGCAATTTATAGTTAGTTTTAAACATAACTTTAAATATAAACTGAAATGGTTAGGTTATAACAACCATAAATTGCCGCGAATCACGATTCCACCTCCCCGAAAATTCAGATTCTACAGTATTTCAAAGGGGAAAAATAGAAATTCAAATTCAAATATCTCAAAACTTGCGCCTTTGCCTTAGAAATGATTGGTGATTTTCGGAATCAGCACGTCTTTACTAACTAAAAACAATGTTTTATATACATGAACTCTGCAGGGTCAGGAGGTAAAGATTTACCAAATTTAGCATAAATTACCCTCATCCAACGTGAACCTTGCAATACAGTGCGTATATGCATTATAAATTGTATAATTATTGCGAGTTGAACCGATTGATTTGGTCAGGTTATCTCTTCCGACACAGAATATGTATTACCCCAGTGGGACAATTTCCCTAGGTTTAGGCAACTCAAGCTAAAACTACTGCTGAGAGCTATCCGAGCCCATACAGCTCGTGGCGATACACAGAGACAAAGAAGGGCGGGAACTGTGTCTGGGCGAAGCTCAAAAAAATTCAGCGAGGACTACTAACACCACCTCTGAAAAAATAATGTGGCGTTCACTCGCCTACTACACGTTAGTGAACCCATGCAAGTGAAATCCAAAAGACGCAGTTTAGCTGGCCCGACGCAGTTTGCGTAGTTCCAGAAGCTGAGGCATGTCAATTCAAGTATCGTGAGGCGAGGGATAACAACAAACTCGGCAGACATTGCCTGCTGCTCTGCGACAAATTCCATTTGCGTCACCGACCTGCACCGAGGTCAAAAAGACAGCCTCACAAGAACGTTCGCGAAGTACAAGCGGGACTCCCAATGAATTCACAAGCTGGACCGGAGTCAAAATTAGAGGTGTTATTCTGGAAGTTCATTTCAAATTTATTATGCTTTTTAGTAATTTATTCAAACCTTTAGGATCAAATTAGTGACTGCGACCCAAAACGTGCTTGTAACATCAATAATGTTCTCGACCTTATCTGCGCGAACACAAACACATTAGCTACAAGCCAGAGGACAATTGCTTGGAATGGTAGTCAGGTAGGTACCTGTAACTTGCAGGAGTCTGAGGCAGTCCTTAAGCCATGTGATTCCGCAACCCCACTTTTGGCACAGAGCAGTAAAGCAGAAATGTCACTACTTACTCCCCTTAGTACATTGCGCTTTCAATCGTACCTTGAGGGTTAATGTTGGACCCGTTCGCGAGTGCAGTTTGTCATAATGAATAAAACAGAAAATAGTGCATGTTCACGTGACCAAAGCAAAGTCGCGCGTGACGTCACAGATATCCAGGAATCTGCGAGCTCTCACTGGGGAACTTTCTAATTGAGTGACTGGCTATGACGTCACGCGTGACTTTGTTTTGGTCATATGAAAGTGCACTAATTTCTACTCAAATAACAGCACGGCGAAATAAAATTAGACGCTCCACAGAAATCTAAACTTTCTGCATAGCACATCACGCAACAGCATCCTACGAGGCGCTAGGGCGGCGTGGATATAGGCAATTGCAGACAGACACAGTCGCCTGCACACGGCTTCAGTTTCGCTCTGTGCCAGCAGGGACGTGGCCAACATCACGCAACAGGCCCAGCCTTTTATTAGTTTCGTCTGCGCACCTTCGCCATCAGACCGGCTCATGTGTGGAGGAAAATATACGATGCAAGATTCTCGAACAACTCTTCATTTCGTTACGCAAATCCAAGCTTTATTAAACAAAAGAATAATGTTTGACATTAACTAGACTTACTACAACCCTTGATGCTTACATAGGGCAAACACTTGAACGGTCGGGAGGGTAAAGGCGTCCACTTTATTTTGATGAGCATTTATCCTTATTTTGGGACGGTAAAGAGTTACTCTTTACTCCAGCTATGATAATACCTCGCTTTATTTGTTCTTTCTTCAAATAGGAATACTACAGGAGTAAAATTTTGCAGTGAAATAGCACGGCCTGAGTTAGAGAGGCTAACCGCATTCGACAAAACTTGGATATACAGTATGCATTGAAAAAACTGAAGGTTTCGGCAAATCTTTTCTTCACTTAGGAAAACAATAATACAAAGCACCCTCGTAGTAAAATAATATGGCTATATGAACAAAGGAAATAAAAGAAAACGAAAGAAGATCTATATTGCATTTGACCCTGAGAAGCTAGTTCTAGCTCAATGAAATGAGCTCGCGAGTCTCTGTTGCTGGGGTGGACCTTCTCTAATTTGTACACACAACTAATCTCTTTATAAGAGACTATCTTCCACCGTTAACGAAGGCTCCTAGTGACTGCCGTTTGCTTCTTTACGGAACAGCAAATTCATTAAATGGTGGCTATATTCCAGTGCCGCTTTCCATTCAAATTAAGCGAGTTCACCGATTGTCAGGAGCACGCGATAATTTAATCGAAAATTTTCAAGAATTATCAGCTTTCGTCTCTAGTACACACACAGCAAATGCATGTAATTTCTAAATAAGGAACGCTAATGATCATCCTTCAGCTTCCCTTTCGTGGGATGATTCCTATTACTTTTACAATAAAAAATGAATACAGCTACGACCTCGAGGCGTTTTGGTTTCGGTATCCACGACTCAACAGGACGGGGAGGGGGCAGAAGCCATTGTATTATTATTATTCTATATATTTTTTAACCTCCGTAGCCGCAACTCAGGCGTTTCTACAGAGAAACTACTTGTGCAGTATTCAAATACCGCATATCGGGTAGGCGTGGTGGCCACGTGCGCTACTACGGGCAGAGAAACAAGGCACAGAGTATAGTAGGAGACACTCATGAGGTCGGCCCCGTTTGTGTCCTTCCACACAAGAGAGACTAGAGATGTCCCGCGTACCAGGTCGGCTATCTCGATCGACACCCCACCTCACGGAACAGAAAGTAGAGAACCTACCTAACTTTACAGTACTAACCTCATCAGCAGGAACTGCAACAGCCCCTGCGGAGAAGGCACTCTGGACCCTTGGGTGCGTGATGCCCAAACATATTGTGGCAGGGATAGAAGCCATTGTAACAGTACAAGCAGCGTATTTTCGAGTATCTGAAGCGCCAAGATTATCACGCCTAAGGGCGCTGGCACACCAAAAGCAGCTCAGTGACAAGCTGGCAGTTGTTGAGAAGCACGGAATGCATTGGAGCGCGCACACCGAACCGAGACAGTTGAGCAGGCTGCTACTAAACTGCACGCGCTCCAATGCATTCCATGCTTCTCAAAAACTGCCAGCCTACCAGCTAGCTAGTTACTCGCTGAACTGCCCTTGGTGTGCCAGCACCCCAAGTCAGGCGTGGATGCACGTTTGCCATCCTAGCAAAGCAGGGTTTGCTCAACTGCAGCTTCTCACCAGTACGAGCTGTACCCTCAAACTTCAGCAAGATATAATACACAATGCCCCAGTTTTTCCCATATGACCGTTCTCCAACCTTCATTTCGCGCAATATTTCATCCCGTTGGAACTTAAGAGACAGGACCACAGAGTTTGACTGCCTTCTACTTTTAGGAAGAAGATATGTAGTGTGAATTACAAAGGCAGTATCATTTATCGTTGCCAAAGCTATATGTAGGTACACTATCTCATGATGTAGCTTTTGTCCACAATGAGCTTCTCATTTTGTATTGAATTCCTTGTATTCGAGCTTTACCGATTTCTAGGGTTCTAGATTGAACACCAGACACTTCGAAATACCGTGACCAATATGGATAACGTGAAGCTGAATTACATCATGGCGCTGTAGAGTTACATTATAAGCGATCGATAGTTTGATACCTGATCCTACTACATTACTAAAGAAGGCTCGGTAAATCTGCTTACTTCAGGAATGTTGGAAGCAAGCACACAGACCTCGAAATCTAATCAATAATCGCGGTCCCTGTCTCATGGCATGTGACGTCCATAAGGTGACACTCGGCAGTAGTTCCCCTCCGTCATAAGCCTAAAAAAATTACTGTCGTTCACAAGATCTACGCCAAAAAATAATAATCTCTGACTTCAGAAGCCGCGTGCGGTACATAGTCAAGATACATTATTGCAGTGCCGCACTATAGCTCGTGTTCAGAGCCGAAAAACTGGTCACTGATTAATTGGAGGGCGAGCTTTCCAAATTTGCAATATGCTGGATACTTGATAAGGCTATATTAGTGTTCGATCAAGGCACGTACAGAAAGTTTTCTAATACGGCTGTTTACATAATTGTATTCCTCTTTCTTGTTTCATCACGGCCAGTCCTGAGGCACAGTACACTAGCTATCTAGTGAGTGCAGTAAAGAGTCAGTAGGTGACAACTAGTGAGATTTTAAACATGGCCGGTGGTACGACGGTGTTCTCTATCACCCGATCACCGCCAGGCCACAGCTTGTAAGAGCGGTAGTGAGTTCGCAGTCTCCTCCACAGCTTACGCAACTCAGCCTTCTATTATTATATTGAATAGTTTAAGCGTCCACTTCTACAACAACGGCGAGCTAACAGAGGGGAAAAAGGGACATATTGTATGTCGATGGATACGTGGAACCCATGCACCTATACAGCATCGGCGCGCATGAGACCAGCAAGTCGGAAGAAGAAGAACACCGGTGGGAGAATGGAAGTGGGCACAAAAGACAGACGTCCCGAAGGTCTAGTCAAGGGCTAAGATAACTAACCTACAGAATCCTCGTGGAGTCGCTGCTTCCCATAACATAGGATGGTTAAGAGTTATAAGAGACTGATGAAACCTGGAACATATGAGCCTCTTGGAGATGCTTCCAGTTACCCTCGTAACTGTAATGTTATTCTGGTTCAAACGACACACCGAGAAAGTTGGACAATGATTCTGTTCTGAAGGCAACAACGAACTACTAAGCGTTGCACAAAGAATACTGCACGCTATTTATTAATATCAAAGAATCCATCAATCGCCTTTCAAATACACAATCTCAAGTACTTTTTATTTTGGTCAATATACATTTGCAAATAAAACAACAGGGAGATCTTCCAAGGAGAACGCGAAATAATATTTTGCAACCAACAAAAACAAATTCGCAACACAAGGGCATAGTTCAAATCTTTAGTACATTATTTTAATAAATGGAGTAGTAACGGGAACCGCTACATCCAACGTGTGAATAAATAAAAGAGTGTGAATGGATACAGGACTCAGTGACATTAGAGTAACAGCGGCTACTTCCTGCACTACCGAATTGTAGGCAGCCGAAATCCGTAAGTACAGCGTCCCAAAGGAAAGGATGTTGCGGGGTACATAGCAAGTCTCTCCTCTAAGGACCAATACAAGGACACTTTCTTTAGAGCTCAACGATCTCTGTAGAATTCGTAGGAGAAGGGATATTGTTGGCGTTGGATGAGCTTGGCGAGACACACAACAGTGTGGGCTACTGGTGAGCGTTTCTATAAACACTTAGCGTCAGTATGATTCTTACGATCTTGACAACACCAACTAAGACTGTTTAGCTCGCATGGCTCATGAGAGACGAGTTACGGTATGTTTTCGTTGGGTCTCTGGTTATATGAAGGTACGAAGCTATAAGAAAACAGACACCATGCAGAAGCAATGAATGTTTTTCAGCACAAATTCCGTTGCATATACAGACTATTCCGGGGCTGAACCAAAATCACTGCTAGAATTAGAAGGTGCTGCATTTAATTTTATTGCATGTCATAAAACGAAATTAATATTTTCGCCATTAATATTGCCTCCCGATACCTCCATTAATTTTTCCTATCAAAAGCAGAGAATTCGTTTTCTCTGTAAGCCGTGACGGCAGCACAAGACCGCCTGCAGCTAGTCCAATATAGCAGTCAATTTTAAAAGTTCCCATATTACAGAGAGGGAATAAACGTCTCCGGACTAACACGTTATATGACGAGTTTACTTCGGCAATGAAAAGAAGAATAAAGGTTACATTTCGCTAATAATAATCTATTATCATGCAACATCATTCAAACTACACCTTACAAGCTGTAGTCTGCCTAGGTCTAATGCAGCCCTCTTTGCTTCTGACAATTTAGGTACCGCTACTCAAGAGTTTGTGTTCTGTTGTTCCTCTTCTTGACTTGCTGTTCTCATGTGCGTTCATCATATATGAGAACACCTCGTGCATGGGTTCCACGTTTCTATCGACATACAGTATTACATACCCCTTATCTCTTCCTGTTAGATGAAATTGTTGAGACGGAGGCTTAAACCATTCAATATAATCTAGGCGGCCTACGTAGAACATTTTAGGGAGTTACTCCCATGCATTCGGAAAGAGCTTTTCAGAGCTTCAGGTGCTGTGAGGAAGGAAGGACAGACTTCCAACTCCTAGAATAGAAATATCCATTGGATTCAGATCAGGCAATGACAAAGGCACATAGCTATATCTTATTCCAAACTATCGGAAAATTGTTGAAGACACTGGTATCTCCTCCGACAAATGAGATGCTGTGCCACCATGTTGACCAGTGAATTATTTGCTTTTGAAACTTATGAGCTCCCTCACGTGCTAGAACTAATATTTCTTCGATATACGAAGTTGAGCTCATTTTTTGCAGCTTGATGAACAGAAATGGGAGGGGCTAACCATGCTTTTAAATCGCTCCAAATTTTCTGACACCCGAAAACTTGTCTCTGACAGTGCTGCATGTATGCAAGCACAAATTCATTCCGATGGTTGAACTTCACGTCGTAAATAAACAGTTTTTAATATCAGAGATGAAAGTGCCATCTGTGAGCATACTCTAACTTGTTCAAGATGAACGACCTTAGTACTTCTTTTTCTCTGTATTGGAGGGCTGCTTGCTGAAGTTTTTGCATCTTAGCTGGTAAGACAATTGTTTTCTGCCAATATTCCTTCTTGCTTTTCCATTCACGTCCATCTCTCCAACTTCTTCACTGATATACCGGGGTTCGGTCTGATTTTTTTTATATACTCCTTGATCTTGGGAGTGTGAGAAGTTCGAAGACGATACGTCCAGTTACCAGCTCGTCAGACCTCTTCAGAGTGTCAAACATTTTTTTTTTTTCAAACTTTCAGCAACGTGACTCATACAACAGAGCTCAACACCAGCTGAGCGTTTCTCTCACTTTACCGAATCTCCGGAATGCTGTTCAAGCATAAGAACTTTAACCTTTTACCAATTAGCTAAAAAAGTTTCCGTTAGAATAACATTGACACTCCCCTTTGGTCGCTAAAGCATTAAGCATCAGTATTTTCTAAACACATCTTGAACTCCACATCGATGAGAGTCGGTACATGTTGATATTCTTTGTGAGGGCTTAGTCCGTAGCCTGCAGTTCAAGTGCGGGTTATCAAGGCCACAAACATTTCTGTGGTGATTTTTATCCAAAGGGTCTGGTCTGCGACATCAGTGACAGGAGTAAAGTTCCATGTAACAATCACGAAAAGAATACTTTCATAGTGGCAAGTTTTTCCTATTTCTTCGGGAACCTTAACTCGTGCGAGGGACGCATGGAGGCAGACAAACTAGTTAAATATCACCACCATTATTCCCTAACATATGCCATGAGATCAAGCGTACTTCACGATAGTTTCAAACCAGGCTCCCCTTTGGAGATACCTGCGTTGTATCAGGTCCCTTGAACCGTTACCACACGAGGCAGTAAGTTTCAACAATAAACATATGAACTAGGCTAAATATTATTTGAGATGGGCATCAGCCTATACCGCTCAGCGGTAAATTATCCGAAAATTCGATTCTGGGTTGTCGATACGTTCTTCTGGATGGTTTCTAGCGATAATCGCAAATAGATAACATTTGAGATGGTCGGGCCAGTTACAACTAAGTGGATTAAATGTCCTGATTTCAGTGCGTTGCTGAAGCAGCTTTAAATGCTTTCCAGTTTTATTAACTAACGCACAACGCATGAAAAAAAAAGACGTGAAGTAGCCAAGAGCAGTTAACTGAACAGCTATACCCATTCATGATATTGTTACAACTTTACCGTAGTATTTGTGTTCGCCAGATCTACAGCAAGCTTCGAAATGCATCAAGATGAAAGGACGCGTCGCATATTAAAACGGAAAGATGGAGGCCATCGTCGGAGGATTATAGCCCATGGTAAAAACAACACAAAAAAATGAAAGCTATTAGAAATGAAAACAGTAGAAAGAACAGGAATGAAGAAAATGGACAAAGAATGAATCATTACCCAAGTACCTAGGGAATCCCTTGAGAAATAACGTTCCACAATATACGATGCAATTGCTGTTCTGCAGACAATTATTTCCTCAGCCAGCACAGACAACGCGAATTATATTACACATTCTGAAAAATGTATGCATAGGAAACTCATCCAACGGGCCCTCCTCATCTGGTACTTACAGAACCAGACTTGTAAACGACGCAGATAGATTTTAGTTACATTCAAAGCTGAAGTTTACTCATCACAATGATATCAAACGCAGGAGCCAGTGATAATATTATTATTATTATTATTATTATTACATTGGCATCATCCCGCTATTTCTGAAACTTAGATGATCAAAAGCGATCTAAGATTGATTTACTCGGGTTACAGCCGGAACCACAAAGTTGTGCTAAGGTGGCAAGAGATGAAGGACGAAAAGAGAAGCGCCCGTGCGGACGGTCCCTTCTGTGGCCCTCCACACGGGCGAGGCAAGTGCCCCGTAGAAAACGTCGGTCACCTTGATCGGCGACCCACCTCGCGGAACAGAAAAGAAATATGGAATACCTACCTAACTCTACAAAACTAACCTTCTCAGCAGGAACTGCAGCCAGATACTACATCCCCTGCGGAGAAGGCACTCGGGACCCTTGGGTGCGTGATGTCCAAACATATTGTGGCAGAGAACGGAGCCAGTGATATGCATTAGGACATTATGTTCCATGAATAAAATGAGAAACCCACGTACCTATCAATGCAAGACCAAAACATGGTAATGGGAATAAATGCTAAAATAGGCAAAAGGTCAAGTACTGATAAACTCGCTAGAAGTGACACGATTGCCCAGAAAAAATAAATGTCTTTATACTAATTGATCGGGACTTCTGAGAGATCAACCGCTTCAATTTTTGCCCTAGCATGAACCTCTGCCAAAACTGCCAGATTTCCCGTAACGCCACTCGAACCTACAGGTTTTTACATCGTTCGAGAGGAGTCTCAATTTTCTTACTAATGCTTATTGCTAAGCTAATTGCACTTCCATGCCGTACACCATAAAAAACTGTAACGAAATCAACTGAATACCGTACTGGTAACATCTAAGGGAACTTGGTAAATCTACCGTCTATTCCAGCATCAATGCACTGGTTGGTGGTAAAAAAAACTATGTAAAACGATCATCCCAGGCTATGTCCAGTATTTCCGGAAGCAGTTGTCTGTTTACGTACATCTGACCTACATTCACCGACATGGAGTACGGTATTCTTACGGCACAGAGATTGCATTCCTGTCTTTGGAGGACGTGCCCAATTATTATTATAATCAAATTTTCTCGCCGTATCAGATACGAAGACCAAATTACAGCGGTACATTTTACGTGCCCAATTACACTAGCAATATCTTTGAAAGTTGTTGGGTTAGTTTTATCGAGGTTCATATTTCAACTAATCTACGTCAACGTTTTTATTCCGAGATAGCCTATATATTTTTATCCCTACCGATGAATAGAGCAGTGATGACAATCACATCCAGAAGAGATAAACATCGACAGATCCTCCTATACAATGGCGGCACTTTTGACTGGCTGCAGAGCGCGAGACTCACTCAACCAAAGAATTTAACTTAATGATTGTGATATAAAGTGAACTATCATACCAGCAACCGGTGAGTTGCACTAGGAAACTTTTCAGTTCACAGGCAGGACCGCAGTTTTTGAACTGCGTTAGTTAAGTTTACTGTGCATAACAGCAGCAGAGTTAACTAGCCTAAACTGAGTATAACTCACTAATAAATAGTTATCAGGTTATTAAAACGCTGAAGATATTCCACATATTTAATATCCGCAACGCATATCACAGCATATTGTAATCGTAACCAGGCCCTTACACGTCACTAGCGAGGTAGAAGGCGATTCTGTTTTTAATGGAGTTAATTTTCTTTTCAGTTTGTTGGAATGAAGCTTCCTTTTCAAAGAACAAGATACTTCCGTGTTCGTCCAAAATACTCCAATAGCCAGTAAGTGAAAACACGAATGAATGCTTCAACTAGCGTCATTGCAGTGTACTGTACTTGCCAACACAAGGTACGTAGTATGTCACTGGTTTTCATACGTTCCTCAAATTATTTGAGAGGTGAATTAACATTTTATTCAAATTGTGTAGCTACTATTTCAAGTGAACTACAAATATCGACGTAAGGTGACTCTCAACTAAGGCTGAAGTAAATTGCATGGATATCGTAACTCTCGAGCTCAATTGACTTTAATTTGAAACGATAGCTCTCCAATAGTTGTATTTATTTACTAAACATTGGCCTTTTCTTGGAACGCAAAAGTGGGATGAGAGTACATACACTTTACCACCTGCCGTCCGTCCCATGATAGAATGTCTGAATTGCCTACACTACGCGACGCAAACTTGTTTTTTCTTTTCCTGGCCTACATTAAATTCACTAATGTTTATCAAAAAGAGCAACCACTTGAAAGTAATGAAGCTCTTGCGGGGACCACATTCCAGAGTGATACTTAGCATGGGCGCACAAACAATGTATGATGTTAGCAATGGGACATGGCTCGCGCGACGCTTGGGAGACTCCAACACACCGCCGCCACGCACGTACCTATCCCAGCAACGAGAAGCACGCGCGGCTGCGGGCCAGCAATACGCCCATCGCTCCTATCTAGGTTTCATTAGAGCAATTATTCAAGTCTTAATTACCCTATTTCACTGCGACTCAAAGAGATGAAGATAAGGCATGAAGTATTACCAGCGATAATAGTGCACTGGTAGCTAGCACTAACTAATAAAAAAAATTACGCAAACAACAAGGTTCCACGGATATAATTTTTTTCCAGCATGAGTGGCAATTTTAACCCGCGCACGGTCGGTGCTTCTCGAGATTTCACAGCAAAAGTAGGGTTCAGTGTACACCTCGCCGCAGATTCATTAAAACAGGGAGAGATACCATTGAAGGCTTATTGCTGCGTTGCCACACCTGCAGATAGGGTGTCCTTAGATGACAGACTGAGTACGGGTTAAGGGACTAGATAATTTTCTGTTGAGCGTATTGAGAATATAGGATGAAGGTATAAAAATCTAGGAGCTTCGAGTGGTCATCTTTCTGATACGGAGCAGGAAAAAAGTAATTTTTGCGCAACAGTTCTCTACCTATTATTGCTGTGAATTTTACAACAGCGTCGTCAGGGTTTCTATAAAAAAAAAAACACATACATCTTCAATATAATGTGTGTTTAAGGTAAATCGCACGACCGCTGACGCAACCCCAGAGAAAGTATATATAATACCGTGAACTGGCCAAGATAGCACTCTGGATTAGCTTAGTGGCGTTTAATCTAATTCTGGGTAACTATTATAATTTAGAAATCCAGATTCTCTCTGAGCTATATCGTACATATAGGCAACTAAAATAGATTGGATTATTGAATCGTTCAAGCCTCCGTCTTCACAACTAAGGTGACAAACAGAGGAAGAAATAAGGGACATATAGCATGTCGATAGAAATGGGGAACCCATGCACGAAGATGTTCCCACATAGGATCAGTTTTCGGTAGATTTAACAACATTAGCCGGTGTTGCTGCTACAGTTGCGGGCACTACTAAGTGAAGGAAACGTGCAATAAACTCTGGTTCAGTTTATAGCCAAAGAAGTGTACCAATGGTAAAAGAGGCTTCATAGCCTTTTGTGAAGACTTGGAGCTTATCCACGATAAAAAAAAATAGCCCTAGCAATATTTTTAGCTAGCTACTGACCACGGAAGACTGGTAACTTTTTCCACCCGTATCCCAGGAAAGGTCCCCTCCAATGCCTCGGCGTTGAGTAGGGATACGTACAGGCTTGATGTTGTTATTATTATAGTGAGTTGGGTTACTTGCGCCGCAGGCATCACGCCCGCCTCGCGCCGAAAACACAAGATCGGGATATTTTCTGTTTTGCACTCTGTCACAGGCCCTGCATAGTGCTGAGAACATGTACTTCCTCATCAATAATAAATCTAAGGTCCATCTGGGGTCATAGTCCCTGTCAATTTCACATCTCTGCTACTAGTAGGTGGTCGCGTAGCGACCGCGTTACTCTCCCGTCCATCTCAATAAACCTCCGAATTTACAGTTTTTCGTACATTTCACATCGCTCCAAGTATCTCTTTATCCTTCCCACAACAAAATTCCCAAGAAGGGGTTCGGAAAGTATTTCTACCATCATTGCATCTATGTCCCCTCCCCGGGGGTATGGGAAGTATCTCCTTCGGCTTTCCGAATAGCTGGGGCATTCTGCAAGGAGATGGCGTACTGTCAGCGGCACCAGACAGTCATCACAATAGGGTTGAGGGCGGCGCTCCATCAAGTATTGATGGGCCAGCCTGAGACCAATACGCAGGCGGCATAGTACCAACTTTATGTCTCGTCGAAAGTTTTACAAACAGCAGTCGCGTCCACGCCGAGACAAGTACTTATGAGTGGACAGGATTTTCTCAGATTTTACCTATTATCACATTGTTTTAAAAGGACGATGATCAGTGTTAAAATTACGAAGAAATATCGTACATGGCGGACGCTAGCCCTATCTTACGTAGACTGTACTACCTCACTACTAAAGCACTCTCTCTCAAAGAAACACAATAAGAGAAAGAACTCTAGTAGCGAGCGAAACAGGATAGTCTAAGTAAGATAAGATTAATAAGTTAACGTGTAACTCTCAACACAGAGAAACGATTAGCGATGCGTGACAAAAGCACGAATTACCTCTCGAACTTGCCCATCAGAGAATACCATGGAAATTGCACTAGAGAATGGTTTTGGACTTAGATACGCAGCATTTAAAGAGCGACTCTGCAGTCAAACGACCCACTCAACAATTGCAGTATTGGTCATGAGGAAGCAATATAGTAACGTTGGTCATTTCACGCTTAGCAAGTTTATGTCATAAATATTTTTTGTACCATTGATGGAAGTTTCCAATAATCCTGTAGAAGATTGTTTTTGCGGCACTGCAATGTTGTTTGCATAACGAATCAGCAGAATAATTCGAATAATTTAGTACAGAGGATCCCGTTATCCACGACGGAAGATCAGTGAAGCGATACCTTTCCACGACACATAAATGTTCAACAGAACGTGGAGCTAATTCACATTTTCTGGGCACATGGGCATGCTTTGCAACGCGATTCTAAGGCACTGCCTGGAAGCAAGGATGTCCCCCCTCCTTGGACCCTTGGAGGAAAAAAGACACAAGTATACAGCGCAGGATGACACGAAGCGTTGGTTGATCAAGACGATGTTCTGTTTGAAACGGTTGAATTCAACGACTAATAAAAAGGTTGCCATTTCGGAGAACGTAGTTGTACTTAAAACTAGGAACAAGGCAACAGAAGGTTAATAATTAGTACGGATGAATAACAAATACAGAGAAATTTGAAGAACATCTGAGGAAATAAACACGGTAACGAAGCATGACAAATGGTTAACAATGCAGTGTGGACCAATGTGGTCCTGAAGAGCGTGTTTTCTTTAAAAACAAATCTGAAAGAATGTTATATTACTGAACTGTAGCGTTAGCAAAATTAACTTGGGCAACCGTATAGGTGAACCACATGACTAGTCAGGTTTCGTATCTTATAGCTAATATCACAGAAAAATCACAGCAACAAATACGGGTGCCGGTAAGCACAAATGTGTACCATCATCAAAGCTTAAGATTAGGGTAATAGTTACAATTGGATGACTGGAAGGTAAAATTTGCATGTAGTTCAGGCCGCTGGGGCTGATAACCCACCTGCTGCATCGATAGTAGCAGCGTCTGCGGCTGAGTGAGAGGAAGAAGGAGGAGGAGGTTGGGAAGCACTGGAAGAGGACGTACCAGTAGCAGCTGGAGGTTGGATATCAGGTAGTTCATCATCCTCAGCAATATCTGGCATCACTGGCATTTGCTTGCCTCTGCCCACACCTCGGGCGCGACCGCGAGCACGGGTCCCCCTAACAGCAGTCCCTCTAGCGGCGGCCCCACGCTTTACTTCAGTACCCCGACCCAAACTAGCGTCTGTTCCAATAGGATGCTTTCTCGGTCGCCCCCGACTCCGGGAAGGAGCCTTAGCACCTCTGGTTGACACTTTGGTACAGCGATTGCTTCGATTTCTGCCTTTCGTATTTTCATCTTCATTGCTCTCCTCTTCCTCCTCCTCCTCTTCTTCTTCATCACTTTCTTCCTCACTCTCCTCCTCTTCTTCCCCATTTTCTTCAGCATTTTTACTGTTGGCGTTTGCACTGCTCTGCTGTTGGTGGTCAAACTCCACTTGCACGTCTATATTAACATTGTTGACGGCAGGGGTGGAGGCACTCGCAGCCATTAGTTCCTCACGCTCCCGCTGGAGCATGCGCTGGTTCTCGGCGAGAATCTTCGTCACCTGCACACCAAACCAATGCTTCAGTTTCTTGTCCTGGGCCTTGTTGCTCGCACCTTACTGTACTGTCAACCCTTATGCGCTAGGCCACAAATTGGTGTTTAGTAGGTACGAATACCACAACGTAAAACATCCTCGACAGGTGACACTCTGTAGCGTCAATAAGGCCCAGGTAGGTGACAACATCGAGACAACTTTCGGTGAGCACAGGAAGCTTATGTAACGGCAGTAGTAAGTAGACCCGGTCATTAGCAGGTTTACTCAAAACAGTCACGTGAGCGCCACAGGTGTTACTGCAGTACAAGTGAGTCATGGTGTAACGACTAACCTACACAATCTCTTTCGCAACAGTGGAGCAGCAAGGCATATGCAATGCTTCGATTCTTGAACCTTCAACAACTGAAAATGGCATTTTAAATCAGTGACATCAAAAACTGTCTGCAAAGTTAGCGGAGTAGCATTCACAAATATACACAGAGGCACGAGGTTAAAAAGTTGTAAATGATTTCTAGTTCACCGTAAGACTCAACAAATTTTTGTTGAAATAAGTCGAGCGTTTATACCAGCTCCAGACGTGAAGCGACACAGGTTGCCATGATCTAGCCTCTAGGGGCCAGAATGAAAGCTGAAGAATAGACGGAAATTATTAATGAAACAAAACCAATTTTATTGATAAATACACAATGAGTTAAGTTAGTTAAAGTCAGGGAGTTTAAACCTCCGTTTCCGAGCAGAATGATTTCACAGAGGAAAAAAGCAAGAGACATATAGCATGCCGATAGAAACGGGGAACCCATGCACGAAGGTGTTCCCACACAGGATTAATGCGAATGGGAACAGCAAGTCGGAAAAGAAGAGGAAGCACAGAATAAAGCATGAGCAAGTAGGAGTATGAATTCGGGATAGAAGTAAAGTGGGCACGAAAAAGAGACGTCCCGAAGGCCTAGCTAATGGCTGAGGTAACCTAAAAAATACACAATGAACGTAATAGTGGACAATTGATTCGGAAAATTACCCAACAATCTATACAGAAGCCTAAAATATTACTAAGTTCACTCAGCATCCTCTTGGGGAGATTTTTTTCAAAGGTCTGCCAATAGAAGTCGTAACAGCTCTCTCCTCCGACAACACTCCACTCTAGAGCTTCAGATAAGGCAAATTTGGGGGGAGACAACATTCCAGCACCAGTAAGACTTGATATTCCATCAGGCACATTTAGGCACCACATCCCACCGATGTGGTGGGAAACTTGAGTTGATTTTTCAGTAAATGAATCCCCAATAATGATAATAATAATAATCACTAGGCAGCTGCATACATAAATTTGACCGATGGACCATACGATACTACAGTGTCCACTCCTCGCAAGGGGGACAAATTCATGAACCTTAATATAACATTCTGTAGTCAACATAGTGACCCGAAACAAAAACTAACTGCTATTAGAGACGCAAGGAATGTATCTATTGGAAGGAAGTACGCATACATGAACACCGGCCAACGGTAAATTGCAAAATTTATTTAGCCAGTTTTAGGTCAGTGGGTGTCCCAAGATTCAATTATCGTCGTCCACAATTGATAACTAGCGACGATGTTTCTTAATCATTGTCAAAGAAGTTTCTTTTATCACCGAGAACAGCTTACTTTTAGTTTGAGATTGAGCGGGAAAAGGTTTCATCGAAGTTTCATAAGTTTGTCATCAGCCTCACTAATATGACATTAAGGGCTTTCCCGCCCGCAGCCTTAGTTGGAAATTTAGTGGAAGGTTGAGTAAATAGCTATATATCGTACGGTCTGCGTGACCTCATCAGAACAAAATAGAACTTCAGCATTTCGCAGCAATAAATGAGACAATGAAGTTCAATTACATACCACATTAGTGTAAGCCTCCCATTACACAACGCATTTCTTCAAAAATAGGGAAAGAGGAAGAGACGCGCAGTCATCATCAAGAAAATGAGGAAACTGAGCAAACAAACAGCAAATTGAGAAAGTAAAAGAATAAAAAAAAATTAACATCGCTAACAGAAACATGAGAAGGAAGCACGAAAGAAAGCCTAGCTAATGCAAACAACGGAGTTCCTCTGAAGGTGCGACTCTCCACATACAGGATGGGGAGACCTGGTTAACGTAATACTGAAACAATGTTTTTACATCAGAAGCGTGTCGCAATTACACCTCTGTGAGGGCTTCCCCAACCGAAAAAACGCTTACACCGCGTCTCAAAGTTAAATGATTTAACGATTAAAGTTAGTTGCTGAAAATATCCAAGTGTTAGCAGCCGACTTTTCCCCCATTACATATGATGGCGTAAACTGACAACCTCAACACGATCGCTATTACAGGGGCTCCTAAAGAGCACAAAACATCCAAGGACTAAAGTACTGACCTCCTCACGTTCTGCCTTATCCTGCTGCCGCTGTGACCTACGCTTCGGTTGTCCTCGGCCTCGTCCACGACCCCCTCTACTGGCAGCTGCAGAAGATGTGGTGCCTGTCGAGTCTGCGGACGTGACCGTTGAGTCTGCAGCATCGCCTGAAACCAAACAAAGGTGTTTTATGTCACGCGCAAAACACCTAACGCAAATCTACTGTGAGCAAGAACGGAAGTCATACAAGTATAGCGAGGAACAAAGACGGGATATGTTTTATTATTATTATTATATTAGAATTGTCCCGCTATTTCTGAAACTTACACAATCAAAAGCGATCTAAGATGATTTACTCGACTTACAGCCGGAACCACAACGTTGAGCTCAGGTGGCAAGAGATGAAGGACGAAAAGAGAAGAAGACAGAAGAAAGAAGCGCCCGTGCGGACGGTCCTTTTCTGTGGCCCTCCGCACGGGCGAGGTAAGAGCCCCGTAGAAATAGTCGGTCACTTTGATCGGCGGCCCTACCTCGCGGGACAGAAAGGAAATATAGAGAACATACCTAACTTTACAAAACTAACCTTCTCAGCAGGAACTGCGGCCAGATGCTACATCCCCTGCGGAGAAGGCACTCGGGACCCTTGGGTGCGTGATGCCCAAACATTTTGTGGCAGGGAAAGGGCCCGCCACAATATGCCCCTAAGGGCAGACGGAACATGTAGCATCTCAAATTAAACCGTTTAGAAAGTTAATACGATGTTCGAACCTCTCAAAACGGAACTACGGTGTTTCCAGTGAGGATTATTATTATAATGGGTTGGGTTGCTAGCGCCGCAGGCATCACGCCCGCCTCGCGCCGAAAACACAAGGTCAGCATATTCTCAGTTTTTACAGTCACTGGCCCAACATAGTGCTAAGAACATATACTCCCTCACAATCATAAATCTAAGATCCATCCGGAGTCCTCGGCCCCGTCAATTTCACATTCTTGCTACTAAAGAATTTCGCGCACCACCTGCGCTACTCTCCCAATCATCTCAATAAACCTCTGAATATAGTTTTTCGTAGATTTTGCATCGCTCCAGGTATCTCTTCATCATTCTCACATAAAAATCTTATAAGGGAACTCGGAAAGCATTTCTACCATCATCGCATCTGTGTCTCCTCCCCGAAGGTATGGGAAGTAACTCCTTCGAATAGCTGGAGCATTCAGCCAAGAAATGGCATACTGTAAGCGGCACCAGACAGTCGTCACAATAGGGTTAAGGGCGGTGCTCAACCAAGTACTGATGGGTCAGCCTGGTGTGACCAATGCGCAGGCGGCACAGTACCACCTCCAAGCAACGATCGCTACACCTGGACGTTACCCACTCTTGTACTCCCGGTTTCATCACTCTCAATTAGTTATTATTAACGTCATTCCACCGTTGCTGCCATACCGCTCTCATAGATCTCCTTGTGTAGTAGCAATAATCTTGATTTAAATTAATAAAAAATTTCGACATAAAAAATGTTAACGTTTCTGGATTAGCTATATTCCCATCCTCAAACTAAAAACAAGGATACGGTATAAATGTCTAAAACTAAAAATTTATTTCAGTACGCTAACAGGGAGAGAGATCCTCTCGTAGGGAAGTGTAAAAGGCAAATGACCGAAATAAGCTTGAGAGGGACCCAATGTCAGTGCTTGCGCAGTCGAGACGGCTAGGGAGCTTCGGAGGCGGTCAATGCGGGCTTTTTAATGCTGTCCGGTGCTGCCCATATACGAAGCTTGGCAACTTCTATAATTTTCAGTGCGGTTTTTGAAGTGTTCTAGTACACTAATCCAATTTGCTTCTAATTAGAAATCTCCATAGTCTTAACAAAACAGTTCTATCTGCCCCTACGAGAGATGAGAGAGGCACTTCAGTAGGCTGAGCCTCGGAGTGCAATTTGCCTTCAGATTTCTAAAATGTGGTATCCATGCCAGACGGCGATCAAACGTCTTTCCAAGAAACTTTGCTGTCTCAGTAAAGTTACTTTATCTTTCTTCGAGAATTATATTGGGAGGGGCCCTGTGGGGGCATCTCCACTGAAAGTTGAAGGGAAGCAATTTTCTCAGGGGAGAAGGTAAATCAGTGTTCCTTCACCCATCCATTTACTATTAATAGAGCGTTTGATACGGCGTTCGAGTGCAGGCAAGTATCTCGAGAAAGCATATAGCATGATGTCATCCACATACATCGAACAATGCACGTATGGGAGCAAAACGGTTGGAAGATCAATTAGGGCCATCAAAAAGAGGATGTAGCTGAGGCCGCTGCGATGTGGCACTCCCTCTTCTTGGGTTAGCAGTGGTGACAGAAGTATTTCCAACTTTCACACGAAAAGTTCTCTCCTAGAGGAATTCTCTCACATAATAGTGCCCGGTTACCGCTGCGTTCCTTCCCCTCCCTCCTCCCACACGGCAGCAGTCCCGTATGAGAGGGGGGAGGAGCCCTAGGGACAGGGTCGTTTTACCACCGTTAGGCGGCCCATCTCGTGGAACCGAAAGGGAGGTACGGAGAAGTGAGAACCTACCAAAATTTACAAAACTAACCTCGCCAGTAGGAACTGCGACCAGCTACAAAAGCTGCAGAAAAAGCACTTCGGTTTGTCCCCGAGTTCGTGAGGCCGACACATAGGTCTGACATGGAAATGGCCTGCCAGAAAATACCGTTGAGTGGAGTAAGCACGCCATTCCAGGGGTAAATGCGTCCCTATTCTAAAAAATCAAGTATCACTCCTAATAGGCCTACACCTAATTTTTCCCCCATTTGCAAAGTGTTAAAGTCCATTAACCTAATAAATATTTGACCCCAAGTGTAAGCCCCTGCATCAATTAGGTGTGTAGTTACAATCGTTCAAGTAAATATATATTTTTTTCATATTTTGCAAATGCAGAAATAAAACTGTCACGCATAATACAAAAAAAAAAATGCACAGATTCCAGCGAAATTTTTTACAGTACATCACACATATGATAAGGTAGGCTGTGCAGACATATTATGATGACAGAATACACAGAGCGGGCTGCAGAGCCTTTGCGGCAAGTGCCCCACCCTCACACCAGGTTTTAATATCGCTAAGAATCAAGATGATTTGCAATTAAAAACCTGTCGTTGGAGGAGAGCTGTGGGCTAATTTTAGTGGTCTGATTGTTAGGTAGGTGCTAGGTGTGTTTGGAAGCTTCATTTCAATTCTTTTACAGAATACTTCTGATTATTATTTTGCATAGGGCGCGCTTGCCCCAATTTGTAGGGTAAATGCGCTTCTTATTCTCTTTACAAGCAACAATACTGTGATTACCGTTGTAAGCACCCATAATACCAATGGATCAATCCATAAATGCAACTTAAAATGTAACGAGTATTTTGATTCTGCCATGACAAAAAAAAAAAAAAAAAAAAAAAAAATGGGGCGCACTTACCCCACTTTGGGGTACCACTGAGGGCTATGATAGTTTAAGCCTCCATAAATCAGTTCCAAGATGTTTTATGAGGGAAAGGAAGGGACCTACAGTATGCCAATCTTCATGAACAAGGAACCGGGCCATGCATGACATTTTCCAACATAGCATCAACGTACATGCAAGTCGGAAAGAAAAGGAACAACAGAATAGAGTACCATCCACAGGAGTATGAAAGTGGAAGGAAGCAAAGTGGACGCGGAAGACATGTCCAAAAAGCCTAGCTAATGGCTAAGGTAACCTACACAATTCCTTTCCCCTGGGATCGCTGCTTCTTATAACGTAGGATGGATGAACCTAGCTAACCTACCTTATACATTATAGCCCATCCTATAGGTACCCCGAGACGACACAATGGTACAAAATCCCTCAGTTACCAGAAGCGTTAGGAGCTCCAAGAATATCGAGAAGGTTGTCCGATGCAAGTAACTGACGAGCCTCATCTGTACACAGTACACTCTCCAGCTGGTGGAGGGACTCAGC